>JBAMCL010000732.1:0-503371 GCA_037075165.1 Hirtodrosophila histrioides | reverse complement strand
AAGAGCTTTGACAATGAGTTTGAAGTCAATTGGAACATAATAAAAACAAAATTTCATACAACAGTTTTCCGCGAATTTTCCGGCTTTGGGTGATAGATTTTCCAAAATCTTTAACCACCGCGCCTATTATTATTTCCCATAGAACCTTGAAAATGAGTTTGAAGCCAATCGCATGAAAATTAAAAATGTCGAATGCTCGAGACTTTTCCACCGATTTTCCGACCATGGAGCTAAATTTCCCAAAATCGCTGATACACGTGTCAAATTATTTAATGTGAAGAGCTTTGAAAGAGTTTGAAGTCAATCGGACGATAATCAAAAAAGTTTTATACAACAGTTTTCCACGAATTTTCCGACTCTGGGGGTAGATTTTCCAAAAGCTTTGACCACCGCGCCTATTATTTTTGCCCATAGAACCTTGAAAATGAGTTTGAAGCCAATCGCATGAAAATTATAATTGTCAAATGCCAGACTTTTCCACCGATTTTCCAACCATGTGCTCGAATTTCCCAAAATCGCTGATACACGTGTTGAATTATTTTATGTAAAAAGCTATCAAAATGAGTTTGAAGTCAATCGGACGATAATCTAAAAAGTTTCATACAACAGTTTTCCACGAATTTTCCGACTTTGGAGGTAGATTTTCCAAAATCTTTGACCATCGCGCCTATTATTTCTGCACATAGAACCTTGAAAATGAGTTTAAAGCCATTCGAATGCAAATTCAAAATGTTGAATGCCAGAGCTTTCCACTAATTTTCCGACCATAGGGCAGAATTTCCCAAAATCGCTGATACACGTGTCAAATTATTTATTGTGAAGAGCTTTGAAAATGAGTTTGAAGCCAATCGGACGATAATCAAAAAAGTTGCATACAACAGTTTCCACGAATTTTCCGACTTTGGGGGTAGATTTTCCAAAATCTTTGACCACCGCGAATATTATTTTTGCCCATGGAACCTTGAAAATGAGTTTGAAGCCAATCGCATGAAAATTATAAATGTCAAATGCCAGACTTTTCCACCGATTTTCCGACCATGTGGTCGAATTTCCCAAAATCGCTGATACACGTATCGAATTATTTTATGTAAAGAGCTTTCAAAATGAGTTTGAAGTCAATCGGACGATAATCAAAAATGTTTCATACAACAGTTTTCCACGAATTTTCCGACTTTGGTGGTAGATTTTCCATAATCTTTGACCATTGCGCCTATTATTTTTTTCCATAGAACCTTGAAAATGAGTTTGAAGCCAATCGTACGAAAACTAAAAATGTCGAACGCCAGAATTTTCCACCGATTTTCCGACCATGTGGTCGAATTTCCCAAAATCGCTGATACACGTGTCAAATTATTATACGTGAAGAGCTTTGAAAATGAATTTGAAGGTGATCGGACTAAAATTAGACTTTCGCCCATACAACCTTGAGACCCCCATTTTCCACCCATGGGGGTGGATTTTCCAAAATTTGTGAAATATGTGTCAAATTAATTTTTGTGTAGATATCTGAAAATGAGTTTGAAGCTGATTGGATGGTAAACAAAAAAGTTTCATACAACATTTTTCCGCGATTTTCCACGCTTGTGGGTGGAATTTTCCAAAATCCCGTCTTAGTGTGCACTTTCATCATAGATGGAACCTACTGTGAAAATTTCAGCATCCTAGCTCTTATGGTTTGGGCTGTGCGATGATTGCCAATCAGTCAGTCAGTAGCACGAACTCTTTTATATATATAGACTAGCAGGTAATATCCCGGCCTTGCCCGGGGAAATATTTAGATGAAAATGCATTTTTTTCTCTTGAATTTGACTACTTTCGTCAACCGTAAGAAATACAACTAAATAGTTGAGCCACGTGACTAATGTTTTCAGTGTAGGGCTATGAAAATGTCTTTGAAAAAAAAAAATGTCCCACTCATTTGTCCTTGACTTCCCTTTCCCGCCCGTGGCGACACGGAGTAGATTTTCCAAAATCATTTGGAATTTTAAGCCAATTTCAAGAATAATACTAAGAATCCAGATTAAACCTTTCCAACTGCTTTCCGCCCGATGTATTGCCCGCAAAGTACCGAGGTTTTAGTATTTATTTATATTTTTCAAAACCGGTAGCACATGTGACGAATTATTTAATGTGAGGTGCTTTGAAAATTAGTTTCAAAATGATTGGATGATAAACAGAAGTTTGAAGTCAATTGGAACATAATAAAAACAAAATTCATACAACAGTTTTCCGTGAATTTTTCCGGCTTTGGGTGTAGATTTTCCAAAATCTTTAACCACCGCGCCTATTATTATTTCCCATAGAACCTTGAAAATGAGTTTGAAGCCAATCGCATGAAAATTAAAAATGTCGAATGCCAGACCTTTCCACCGATTTTCCGACCATGGAGCCGAATTTCCCAAAATCGCTGATACACGTGTCAAATTATTTTATGTGAAGAGCTTTGAAAATGAGTTTGAAGTCAATCGGACGATAATCAAAAAAAATATAAAACAACATCCACAACAAACCAACACACAAAAAAAAAATAAACCAAAACCACCACCCCCCGCTTTCCCTCCACCCCCAACATCCCGCCCCCACAATCACCCACCCCCCCCCCCCCCCCACCGCCCCCCCCCATCACGCCTACTTTTAAACCAAAATTGCATCCGCAAAGTTCCTTCCACCAATTTTCCCCCAATTTTCCTACTTTCTTGGTAGATTTTCCAAAATCTTTGACCATTGCGCCTATTATTTTTCCCATAGAATCTTGAAAATGAGTTTGAAGCCAGACTTTCGCCCATACAACCTTGAGACCCCCATTTTCCGCCCATGGGAGTGGATTTTCCAAAATCGGTGAAATATGTGTCAAATTAATTTTTTGTGTAGATCTCTGAAAATGAGTTTGGAGCCGATTGGATGGTAAACAAAAAAGTTTCATACAACAGTTTTCCGCGATTTTCCACGCTTGTGGGTGGAATTTTCCAAAATCCCGTCTTAGTGTGCACTTTCATCATAGGTGGAACCTACTGTGAAAATTTCAGCATCCTAGCTCTTATGGTTTGGGCTGTGCGATGATTGCCAATCAGTCAGTCAGTCAGTCAGTCAGTCAGTCAGCACGAACTCTTTTATATATATAGATAGATGTACAGATATACATATAGATATACATATATGGTGCTAATTTAACAACTTAGTCATTATACCCTTGTCGTTGTTATAAAAATGCAAGTGACATACGAGTAAGCAGCAACAGCTGTGACTGCGACTCTAGCTCTGTGCTTGTACTCAACTGATTATGTGGTGTAGGTGCGGAGCGGCTCTGGTTATCTCTGCAGTGCTCACACAGCAACCATCTGTTAAGTGCTTCCCGCTGCTATTGTAACTTACATACACTTATTTATGCACCAACACACAAACAGTGCAGAGAGACGGGTATCACGCTCAGCATTGTATTGACGCACTTGACGGTGATGAGAACACGTCAGAACCACAACCACGAAGTAGAGATGTGTGCGTGTCGAATTTTTCCAACACAATACGAAAACGCAATCCAATTGTTAGCACACACATTTATGGCATTACTACAATTCTACCACAAAATTTATCCTGTACGTGCAGTGAATCAAAAAAGTTTGTATGCACCCAGTTTTTAAATTCTTAACCGTATTTCTTTTTTTTACTTATTTAACAAGGGAATAATTTTTTTCTTCTATCCATTGTGACATTGTATATATTGGCTAATGGTGACCTTTCTAATTTTGGGTGAGGAGTTTAGTCTGCTCGAGGTGAAGTTAAATACAATACAAGAATCTAAATACGTATATATATATTCCGATATACATATATTGGTTATTTATGGGAAACCGTCAGAAGGGATTTGTGGGTTTTTGCTGTGTTGGTTGGAGTACCATGCACTCATTAAAAATCGTTTAAAGAGGTATAATATAAAGTTGTGCAAATGTAGGTATGGTCTTGTCTGTTCTAGAGTGCCGAATAGAGGGAAAGAGCATCGGAGGACATCTTAAGTGCCCTGTTTTCTTTGTTGTGGTATCGCTGAATGGATTGCAAATCGTGTACTCGTGTAAGTAAGGGTAAACGTAGCGAGCGCATTCCAAATGTTACTTGCTATTTCTTATTTTTTAAACCGTTATAGCTATTATATTTTTGTCATTGCATGTGCATGTAACGCAACACGACACGCGCACAGCTCTGCCTCGAAGCGACCAGGTACCAAGTGAGCTGCAGTCGTAGTTGTAATCCGCTGTGCACGTCGTCATAGTTGCTCCATTCGCTACTTGGACGTTGGCTCGAACGCGTCGTGTTAACAGAACACAGAAAAAGATATTGAGTAATTTATAAATGTTGATTGTAGCTAACTGGTGATTTTACCAAAAACAGAACTTATAAACTAACTTTCATCTATTCATAATGGCATTGCCTAGCGCGAATGTGATTTGGTTTCGTCATGGACTGCGGCTGCATGATAATCCCGCACTATTGTCAGCACTGTCCGACAAAGATCACGGAGTTGCATTGATACCCATATTCATATTTGATGGAGAGAGCGCTGGTAAGTACGAGTATCAATTGCACCTCCCTACAACAATATCGTTCAGTTATATTATTAAGACAGCCCAAGTGCAATTATGAGCCAACAGCTAATGGCAATTCAGCGGTTTTTTTTGTTACCAAGTATTAAGTTGACCTTTCGCCTCTCGTGCATTTAAACGCAGAAGTGGTCATGGAAAAGGCAGGTGGCAATGTGGTCGAGAACAACTAGCAACCGTTCGGGAACATATTGTACATTAGTACATCTACTGTCATGGAAATAATAGAAACGGCATGTGTTTTTCGTATTTATCAAAATTTTGCTCACTGAACATTTTTTTTTTAAGTTTCATAATTTTAACTTTAATTTATATCAGTAATGTATAAAAATACAAGTAAGAATGCTCTAGTCGAGTATACCCGACTACGAAACTCCCTGTACCCAGGTCTAAAACTTCCTATCATATGTTCGTCTACTTACACATGCACGCACACATACACAAAGCCGCACAAACGCGAGCCACAGCGTACGCGAGGCATTTTAAGTGGTGGCTGTGCTTCTTCTTCCCCCCTCGCTTCAGTACTGAAACTTGTTCGTTGAATAACTTCCGTGTTTATTATCCGATCGACTTGAAATTTGGACAGTAGATTTACAGTGACTACAGTATTATACATGCCGAATCCCAAAGCTATATCTTTAAAATTTTTGGTATTAAACGTTCTTATCGAATTTCTTGAGAACGTGGGAAGATATCTGAAATTGGAAACAAACTTGATCTGCGTATGGTATACAGGAACCTAATTTGATGTCTCTAGCTCTTTTAGTTGCTGAGATCGACGCGTTCCTCCGGACAGACAGACAGAGAGACGGACATGGCCAAATCAAAATCTCTTTTGATACTGATCAAGAATATGTATACTTTATAGAGCCGGAGATGTCTGTCTGTTACATACATTTGCACCGATTTAGTACCCCCTTTTACCCATTTTATGGGTACAGGGAGTAAAAAGTTGGATGATCTTAAAAAAAATTCTATCGGTTTTTCATTTATTAATGAGTGCCTTGGGTATTCTGGGATAGGAGAAGCTTAAATTTCGCCCTTTGGCGGATGTCTGCCGTATTTGGATACCTTACACGTTACACAACAATTCACTATGGCCCGTATTTTCTTTTGTGCTTGCGGAAAAAAAAACTTGAAAACATTTGCGCATTGTTTTCTTTTGCGTTTTTATGCGCCATTTTATGTTCCAGTTTTGTTGGCTTTCTGACGTCACATCACCTACTTGTTTCTAGGCAAACCTTATTTTATACGAATTTTGTGTCAAACTGTTGCTTGAGAATTTCACTAATTCGTTTCTAATTTGTTTCTTTTGACAGTATGTTTGTGATGGCCTGAAATTTCGAAATTAGTTGAGTGGGTGTCGTCTGTCAAGAAAAACAGTTGGTTCTTAAAGACGTTAATATGTGGAATTATTTTCCAAAGGAACATCCCTGGAAACAAGAGTGTTCTTTAGTTTGCTAAACACAGTGCTTATTTATTTAGGTCTGTGTGGTTTTTGTTTGAAATCTGATTTGATACTCGTCCACCTTCTCCCCTTAAGAGTATAGTTACCACCACTGTTTCTAAAATCGTGTGTCCCAAGAATCTCGTTCTTAAAAATATGGCATTTTTGTAACGTTGTGAAAACTCTCTTAAGACTATTGGCTTGCTCGCAGTCGAGTTTGCTATCTTCTATGGAAAGCGACAAATTTTTCCATTGTGTCAATTATTTATTATTATTAAACCAATATTTTTGGACTTACTGGTTAGTTATATTTAATTTAACAAACTAAATAATATAATTATAAAATTTATAAAAATATCTCTTTAAGTAAAATCTTAATACCCATTTTATTATGAGTAAAGTCAAATAGCATATCAATGGAAGGTCGTTATAATGTCTTAAAGCTCTAGCTAAAGGCTATTTAAGAGCATAGCATTGAATGCCAACATACATAATGATACTAGCAGGTAATATCCCGGCCTTGCCCGGGGAAATATTGAGATGAAAATGCATTTCTTTCTTGAATTTGACTACTTTCGTCAACCGTAAGAAATACAACTAAATAGTTAAGCCACGTGACTAATGTTTTCAGTGTTTAATGTTTTTCAAAAAAAAAAAAAAAAATGTCCCACTCATTTGTCCTTGACTTCCATTTTCCGCCCGTGGCGACACGGAGTAGATTTTCCAAAATCAATTGGAATTTTAAGCCAACAATAATACTAAGAATCCAAATTCAATCTTTCCAACTGTTTTCCGCCCGCTTTCTTGCCCGCAAAGTACCGAGGTTATTGTATTTATATTTGGAAATTAGTATAAGGCCACGTGTATTTTTCGAAACCGGTAGCACATGTGACGAATTATTTAATGTGAAGTGCTTTGAAAATAAGTTTCAAAATGATTGAATGATAAACAGGAGTTTGAAAATGAGTTTGCAGTAAATTGGAGGATAATCAAAAAAATTTCATACAGTTTTCCGCGTATTTTCCCACCTTAGGGATAGATTTTCCAAAATCTTTGGACACCGCGCCTATTATGTGTTTGGGTAGAACCTTGAAAATGAGTTTGAAGCCAATCGCATGAAAACTAAAAATTTCGAATGCCATATTCCACCGATTTTCCGACCATGTGGTCGAATTTACCAATAATCGCTGATACACGTGTCAAATTATTTAATGTGAAGAGCTTTGAAAATGAGTTTGAAGCCAATCGGACGATAATCAAAAAAGTTTCATACAACAGTTTTCCACGAATTTTCTGACTTTGGGGGTAGATTTTCCAACAACTTTGACCACCGCGCCTATTATTTTTGACTATAGAACCTTGAAAATGAGTTCAAAGCCAATCGCATGAGAATTAAAAATGTCGAATGCCAGAGTTTTCCACCGATTTTACTGACCACGTGGTCGAATTTCCCAAAATCGCTGATACACGTATCGAATTATTCTATGTAGAGAGCTTTCAAAATGAGTTTGAAGTCAATCAGACGATAATCAAAAAAGTTTCATACAACAGTTTTCCACGAATTCTCCGACCTTGGAGGTAGATTTTCCAAAATCTTTTACCACCGCGCCTATTATTTTTTCCCATAGAACCTTGAAAATGAGTTTGAAGCCAATCGCATGAAAATTATAAATGTTGAATGCCAGACTTTTCCACCGATTTTCCGACCATGTGGTCGAATTTCCCAAAATCGCTGATACACGTGTCGAATTATTTTACGTGAAGACCTTTGAAAATGAATCTGAAGGTGATCGGACTAAAATTTGACTTTCGCCCATACAACCTTGAGACCCCCATTTTCTGCCCATGGGGGTGGATTTTCCAAAATCGGTTAAATATGTGTCAAATGAATTTTTGTGTAGTACTTTGAAAATGAGTTTGAAGACGATTGGATGGTAAACAAAAAAGTTTCATACAACAGTTTTCCGCGATTTTCCACGCTTGTGGGTGGAATTTTCCAAAATCCCGTCTTAGTGTGCACTTTCATCATAGTGAAAATTTCAGCATCCTAGCTCTTATGGTTTGGGCTGTGCGATGATTGCCAATCAGTCAGCACGAACTCTTTTGTATATATAGATTATTTATAAATTAAACACCTGCAATCGTTCGTCTCTTATGTAGCGAAGTCAAGTGCACTAATCGAGATCTACATCTGTACAACTCGAGAGGCATAGTCAAATTTAGGGTTTTAACGCAAATTTAAGAAATTTTTTCTGTGCTTGCTCAATTAAAGAAGAGTGTACAAATGCTGAATGATTCCAGATAATAGAAGCGTTTAAGATTTATCTGACAAAGGCAGAATATAAACCAATCTCGTGTATGGATCATTGAATTGAGAGGAGTTGCGCCTCACAAAACCTGCCATCGCATACTCTCTTGGCAAAATGTTATATATATGATCAGAAAATACAAATTTGAAATCAAATAAAAAACTACATTTTATGCGTAAGTACATAAACCTTAAAAGAGTGTAGGAATTTATTAAAAACTAGCAGGTAATATCCCGGCCTTGCCCGGGGAAATATTTAGATGAAAATGCATTTTTTTTCTTGAATTTGACTACTTTCGTCAACCGTAAGAAATACAACTAAATAGTTGAGCCACGTGACTAATGTTTCCAGTGGAGGGCTATGAAAATGTCTTTGAAAAAAAAAACAAAACAACAAAACATGTCCCACTCATTTGTCCTTGACTTCCATTTCCCGCCCGTGGCGACACGGAGTAGATTTTTCAAAATCATTTGGCATTTTAAGCCAATTTCAAGAATAATACTAAGAATCCAAATTAAATCTTTCCAACTGTTTTCCGCCCGTTGTATTGCCCGCAAAGTACCGAGGTTTTTGTATTTATACTATTTGGAAATTAGTATAAAGCCACGTGTATTTTTCAAAACCGGTAGCACATGTGACGAATTATTTAATGTGAGGTGCTTTGAAAATTAGTTTCAAAATGATTGAATGATAAACAGAAGTTTGAAAATGAGTTTAAAGTCAATTGGACGATAATCAAAAAAACAGTTTTCCGCGTATTTTCCGACCTTAGGGATAGATTTTCCAAAATCTTTGACCATCGCGCCTATTATTATTTTTTCCCAGAGAACCTTGTAAATGAGTTTGAAGCCAATCGCATGAAAATTAAAAATGTCGAATACTAGACTTTTCCACCGATTTTCCGACCATGGAGCTGACTTTCCCAAAATCGCTGATACACGTGTCAAATTATTTAATATGAAGAGCTTTAACAATGAGTTGAAGCCAATCGGACGATAATCAAAAAAGTTTCATACAACAGTTTTCCACGAATTTTCTGACTTTGGGGGTAGATTTTCCAAAATCTTTGACCACCTTGCCTATTCTGTCTTTGAGTAGATCTTTGAAAATGAGTTCGAAGCCAATCGCATGAAAATTAAAAATGTCGAATGCCAGACTTTTCCACCGATTTTGCGACCATGGAGCTGAATTTCCCAAAATCGCTGATACACGTGTCAAATTATTTAATATGAAGAGCTTTGACAATGAGTTGAAGCCAATCGGACGATAATCAAAAAAGTTTCATACAACAGTTTTCCACGAATTTTCCGACTTTGGGGGTAGATTTTCCAAAATCTTTGACCACCTCGCCTATAATTTCTGCCCATAAAACCTTGAAAATGAGTTTGAAGCCAATCGCATGAAAATTAAAAATGTCGAGTGCCCGAGTTTTCCACCGATTTTCCGACCATGTGGTCGAATTTCCCAAAATCGCTAATACACGTGTCAAATTATTTAATATGAAGAGCTTTGACAATGAGTTGAAGCCAATCGGACGATAATCAAAAAGTTTCATAAAACAGTTTTCAACGAATTTTCTGACTTTGGGGGTAGATTTTCCAAAATCTTTTACCACCTCGCCTATAATTTCTGCCCAAAGAACCTTGAAAATGAGTTTGAAGCCAATCGCATGAAAATTAAAGATGTCGAGTGCTCGAGTTTTCCACCGATTTTCCGACCATGTGGTCGAATTTCCCAAAATCGCTGATACACGTGTCAAATTATTTAATGTGAAGAGCTTTGAAAATGAGTTTGAAGTCAATCGGACGATAATCAAAAAAGTTTCATACAACAGTTTTCCACGAATTTTCCAACTTTGGGGGTAGGTTTTCCAAAATCGTTGACCACCGCGCCTATTATTTTTTCCCAGAGAACCTTGAAAATGAGTTTGAATCCAATCGCATGAATACTAAAAATGTCGAATGCAGAGCTTTCCACTAATTTTCCGACCATAGGGCAGAATTTCCCAAAATCGCTAATACACGTGTCGAATTATTTTATGTAAAGAGCTTTCAAAATGAGTTTAAAGTCAATCGGACGATAGTCAAAAAAGTTTCATACATCAGTTTTCCACGAATTTTCCGACTTTGGTGGTGGATTTTCCAAAATCTTTGATCATTTCGCTTATTATTTTTTTTCCATAGAACCGTGAAAATGAGTTTGAAGCCAATCGCATGAAAATTAAAAATGTCGAATGCCAGACTTTTCCACCGATTTTCTGACCATGTGGTCGAATTTTCCATAATCGCTGATACACGTGTCGAACTAATTTACGTGAAGAGCTTTGAAAATGAATTTGAAGGTGATCGGACTAAAATTGGACCTTCGCCAATACAACCTTGAGACCCCCATTTTCGACCCATGGGGGTGGATTTTCCAAAATCGGTGAAATATGTGTCAAATTAATTTTTGTGTAGATCTCTGAAAATGAGTTTGGAGCCGATTGGATGGTAAACAAAAAAGTTTCATACAACAGTTTTCCGCAATTTTCCACGCTTGTGGGTGGAATTTTCCAAAATCCCGTCTTAGTGTGCACTTTCATCATAGGTGGAACCTACTGTAAGTCTGTCTGACTGTCAGTCAGTCAGTCAGCACGAATTCTTTTATATGTATAGATAACATGAAAGCATTTCGACAAGTTGAGAGATAGATGGTTACCGAATACACCAATCTGATAAAGCAGATAAATCCTTTTACAATTTCTAAACATCCCTAAATTTTGCATTTAAATAACTTAAGGTTGTCCGCATATAAAAGTTGGTCTGTAGGTTTAAAGCAACAGTCAATCTATATATATAAAAGAGTTCGTGCTGACTGACTGACTGATTGGCAATCATCGCACAGCCCAAACCATAAGAGCTAGGATGCTGAAATTTTCACAGTAGGTTCCATCTATGATGAAAGTGCACACTAAGAGGGGATTTTGGAAAATTCCACCCACAAGCGTGGAAAATCGCGGAAAACTGTTGTATGAAACTTTTTTGTTTACCATCCAATCAACTTCAAACTCATTTTCAGAGATCTACACAAAAAATAATTTGACACATATTTCATCGATTTTGAAAAATCCACCCCCATGGTTCGAAAATGGGGGTCTCAAGGTTGTATGGGCGAAGGTCCAATTTTAGTCCGATCACCTTCAAATTCATTTTTAAAGCTCTTCACGTAAATTAGTTCGACACGTGTATCAGCGATTATGGAAAATTCGACCACATGGTCAGAAAATCGGTGGAAAAGTCTGGCATTCGACATTTTTAATTTTCATGCGATTGGCTTCAAACTCATTTTCAAGGTTCTATGGGATAAAATAATAGGCGCAATGGTCAAAGATTTTGGAAAATCTACCCCCAAAGTCGGAAAATTCGTGGAAAACTGTTTTATGAAACTTTTTTGATTAGCGTCCGATTGGCTTCAAACTCATTTTCAAAGCTCTTCACATTAAATAATTTGACACGTGTATTAGCGATTTTGGGAAATTCGTCCACATGGTCAGAAAATCGGTGGAAAAGTCTGGCATTCGACATTTTTAATTTTCAGGCGATTGGCTTCAAACTCATTTTCAAGGTTCTATGGGATAAAATAATAGGCGCAATGGTCAAAGATTTTGGAAAATCTACCCCCAAAGTCGGAAAATTCGTGGAAAACTGTTGTATGAAACTTTTTTGATTATCGTCCGATTGGCTTCAAACTCATTTTGAAAGCTCTTTACATAAAATAATTCGACACGAGTATCAGCGATTTTGGGATATTCAGCTCCATTGTCGGAAAATCGGTGGAAAAGTCTGGCATTCGATATTTTTAATTTTCATGCGATTGGCTTCAAACTCATTTACAAGGTTCTAGGAAAAAATAAAAGATTTTGGAAAATCTACCCCCAAAGTCGGAAAATTCGTGGAAATCTGTTGTATGAAACTTTTTTGATTATCGTCCGAATGACTTTAAACTCATTTTGCAAGCACTTTACATAAAATAATTCGACACGTGTATCACCGATTATTGGTAATTCAGTCCGATGCTCGGAAAATTTGTGTAAAAGTCTGTCACTCGACATTTTTAAATTTTATGTGATTGGCTTCAAGCTCATTTTGAAGGTTCTACCCAAACACATAATAGGCGCGGTGTCCAAAGATTTTGGAAAATCTATCCCCAAAGCCGGAAAATTCACGGAAAACTGTTGTATAAAACTTTTTTGATTATCGTCCAATTGACTTCAAACTCATTTTTAAACTTCTGTTTATCATTCAATCATTTTGAAACTAATTTTCAAAGCACCACACATTAAATAATTCGTCACATGTGCTACCGGTTTTGAAAAATACACGTGGCTTTATACTAATTTCCAAATATAAATACAAAAACCCCGATAATTTGCGGGCAATACAACGGGCGGAAATAGTTGGAAAGATTTAATTTGGATTCTTAGTATTATTGTTGGCTTAAAATGCCAAATGATTTTGCAAAATCTACTCCGTGTCGTCACGGGCGGGAAATGGAAGTCAAGGACAAATGAGTGGGACATTTTTTTGTTGTTTTTTTTTTCAAAGACATTTTTATAGCCCTCCACTGAAAACATTAGTCACGTGGCTCAAATATTTAGTTGTATTTCTTACGGTTGACGAAAGTAGTCAAATTCAAGAAAAAAAATGCATTTTCATCTAAATATTTCCCCGGGCAAGGCCGGGATATTACCTGCTAGTATCGTATATAAACATAATAAATAGAAGAGCATCTAGCGAGCTCTCTTGGATACATAACTAATAGATTCGTTACACTAGAAATCCCGGACAAAAACCCATGCTGTCTAGGATTAATAATGATTTTTATTAAGAAAGCAATAATGCGCTCAAATGATTTAGAAACATTACTTAGTTTAGCAATATCTCTATAATTCTTTATATCGCATTTTTCTCTCAATATGTCAATATAAAATTTGGATGGTGGATTTTAGACCAAAAGTTAGCATACCAAAGAATAAGAACGACTACTGACCAAGACATTGACCGAAAAATTGACAAGGAAAAATCGACAAAATTGAACGCAGAATGGTTCATAAACTTAACAAACATTTATTTTGCGAAAGAAAGCCAATGGCTTTTATCTCTGGGACCAAAGCTTGCTTTCCCAATAGACAACCAATACATTGACCCGGTACACATAATAGATCTAGAACAAGGAGTCCAGACAATAATGGATGAAAAACAAAGAGACACTACTTGAAGAAACTTAGCATCTTGACTAAATAACTTCAAACATTACAGAAAGAAAAATCAAAAGGACAAGTTTATATTAAATATTATCTTTATCACACAAGCAGATAAAGGCAACAAGACAGTGGTTATGTACTAGAAAGTCTATCATGACACGATGTTAAAGTTATGAAATGACATAACAACCTCTAGATCAATGAGAAAGGACCCAACACAACAACCAATAAGACCGAACAATAAAATTATAAGCTACCTTCGTAAACAGAATTATATTGACTGGCGACTTAAATCAAGATTGTACTATTCAGGAGGACACGCACTAAGGATATACGGACTAGCAAAGACACACAAGGATAACAACCCACTTAGACCGAAACAGTCTCCTTTATTCCTATGGGAGCTATATGATATAGTGATTCGATCCAGCTGGTTTTCATGTATGTACTGCCTGCTCCGAAAATAAAGACTTGTGCCAACCATAGCTTTAAAATTGAGCGATAAGTTTGCGTGCAAACAGACGGACTGACAACATTTTCTAACTTTAACTACGTATTATTTAAAATGAATGGCACATACAGAGCACCAAAGCCTATCAATCGACGCGGTATGAATTTCCCTACAATATGCTGGCAAGATTTTGAAAATCTGACTGGAATTACCGCCACACGAGCCGATACACATACTAAAACAAGTAAGAATGTTCTAGTCGAGTATACCCGACTACGAAACTCCCTGTACCCAAGTCTAAAACTTCCAATCATATGTTCGTCTCTTACACATGCACGCACACATACACAAAGCATACACACACACACGCGAGCCACAGCGCACTATAGGTAATTTTGACACTTTTTCGGATATAAAGTAATTTTTTAAAAGTATTTAAATTAACAAACTCTTGTTGGTAATCTATTAGAAATACCTCAAACCACAATGTTGCATACCAGAAATGTTAACATTGCATTCTGTTAAGATAACAGCTGTTAAAACAGCTGCTCCAAACGAAAACCACGTGCTCATAAATTTGCAAGAAAATTGGTGAAGTTTGAGTGGCTCAAGTTCTTTCAAATTGATATTAGTGAATGCAATTTATAATGAATAGTGATCAGTGTGGTTTGTACTTTATGTTGGTTAATCTGTCCTGTTGTTATTGTACGTGTTGTCTACTGTAAGTGTCAATAAAGAGACGTTCCAAAAATATTGGTTTTTTTTTTCAAAACTTTATCTTTGGGAAGAGTTTTAAAAGTTTGTCCACACTTGTCCACCAAGTGACTATATACATTTTGTAGATTAATTAATTGTGAACACGTAACAGTTAATTTTAGATCCTACTTTTTCCGATTCTTTCTAAAATTTAACTTTCTAGCACATAACCTGTATCTATGCAATGACAGTCAGCTTTATGAATTTATGCCAGAAAAAGTTGCAATTTTACTGATTGTTCCTTTAAGATCGATACGATATAGAAGTCCAATGATGACTTATTGTCAGAAGCCGAATTTCAATCATATCTGGTGATTTTGGCTCGGATATATTGAAAACAACTAGATTTTCATAGGAAAAGTTGTTTTCGACCGATAATTCCTATTATTTCTATATGATGTAGTTGTCCGATTTGAATAATATTTTACTAGAAATTTAGTAGCACAACAACACTCCAAACCTGAAAGTTTGGAATGGATTGCTCGAAAAACAAAAAATTTGCATATCGTGAAATTAACAATAAAGGCGGTGCCACGCCCATTTTTCAATGCCAATTGTTATTTGATATTATAAGCCCAATGCAAAAAACCAAACCAAAAAATCTTTATTCGTTCTCGAGTTATTAATTTATATCCGAAAAAGTGTCCAAATTACCTATAGTGCAGCGTACGCAAGGCATATTATGTCGGGCTGTGCTTCTTCTTCCCCCTTTCAATCCAGTACTGAATATTGTTCGTTGAATAACTTCCGTGTTTATTATCCGATCGACTTGAAATTTGCACAGTAGATTAAGAGTGACCGAAGTAGTTTACATGCCAAATCCCAAAGCGATATATTTAAAACTGTGGCTGTAAAACGTTTAGATCGATTTGCGGGGGAACGGAGGGAGATATCTGAGATCGGAAACAAACTTGATCTGCGTATGGTATACAGGAACCTACATTCCAAATTTGGTGTCTCTAGCTCTTATAGTTGCTGAGATCGACGCGTTCATCCGGACAGACAGACAGACGGACAGACGGACAGACAGGCGGACATGGCCAATCGAAATCTCTTTTGATACTGATCAAGAATATATATACTTTATAGGGTCGGAGATGTCTCCTTCTGCCTGTTACATACTTTTGCACAAATCCAATACCCCCTTTTTACCCATTTTATGGGTACAGGGAGTAAAAAGTGATTTTTCCCCGCTTGTGGATGGAATTTTCCAAAATCACGCTTGCACTTTCATCATACGTCGCATTTCCGCGAATGTATCGTATGTCGCTTTTTTTCGAAATTGAGATTTTAATGCAAAATTGTTAGGCACCTAATGTCTCACTACCCTTCAAAATATTAAAACTGAAAATCCTATAGTTCCGATAAAAATTATGTTTCAATTTTATCGTATGTTACAGTGCTTTTCAATGTGCGCGCGAAATTATCGTATGTCCATACAAATTTTGAATCTTTCATACGAAATCGTAATGTATGGGCACCCAGCGAATGGCCGACACTTATTGGAAATGCTAGAACAAATCCAACCGGCTATGAATGTATAGAATTACAGTACACAGACTTTAACAAGTAAAAATGCTATAGTCGAGTATACCCGACTACAAAACTCCCTGTAACCAGATCGAAAATTTCCGATCGCTTCTTCGTACATTTACGCATAGACATACACATACACAAAGACGCACACACACACAAGCAACAGCAAAGCAACAACGCAAGCAAGACATTTTAAGTCGTGGCTGTGCTTCTTCTTCCCCCCTCGCTCTAGTACTGAATCTTGTTCGTTGAATAACTTCCGTGTTTATAATCCGATCGACTTGAAAACTGGACAGTAGGTTAAATTAGGCAAATTAAAAAGATACTTCTTCGAATTTTCAAAATATTCATAATATAATTCTATTGATAATGGGAATTTTTTAATAACAGCGATACGTAATTTACTTAAATGTAATGTTAATGTTTAAATAAAGAGTTTGAAAAAAGTTTCCAGTTTTTACTCCCTGTACCCATAAAATGGGTAAAAAGGGGGTATTGGATTTGTGCAAAAGTATGTAACAGGCAGAAGGAGACATCTCCGACCCTATAAAGTATATATATTCTTGATCAGTATCAAAAGAGATTTCGATTTGGCCATGACCGTCTGTCTGTCCGTCTGTCCGTCCGTATGTATGAACGCAACGATCTCAGCAACTATAAGAGCTAGAGACAACAAATTTGGAATGTAGGTTCGTGTATAGCAGGCGCAGGTCAAGTTTATTTCTGATCTCAGATATCTCCCCCCGTTCCCCCGCAATTCGATCAAAACCTTTTACTGCCACAGTTTTAAAGATATAGCTTTGGGATTTGCCATATGGGCAAATCCTGCGTGTCGCACGTAACATTCGTACGTTTTTGTTGATTAAAATGTACATTTTTTTTGGGATTTTGAAAGATACACCGTCCACTTTGTATAGTTCTTAGAGGGATTTAAGTGTTCTTTCGAATGGCATAAAGTAAATTTTCGTTATCGTTACTTTTTGTGAAATAATTGTTCAGAATGTGTTGTAGCGCACGCTACACAAAATGGAAGTTACATTGAAATTTACAATAATAGTTGTGATTTGTAGCGAATTAGGCATAATAAAGCACAGACAACCCAATATCTAAAAGAAAGATGAGAATAATAGAATGCAAAAATAACTTATTTGGAGTCAAAAAAGTTTACGGTTTTTTAGCAAATGCCTCGGACCCATAGTGTCGCACGCTACGTAGCGCACGCAACATTTTTTCCAGTAGCAGATAAATATACCAAAATTATTTTTATTTTAACAAAACATTATTTTTTTGGTAGAATATCATTTCATCTGTCAAATTTAGTAACCTTTTTATTTTATGAAAATTTTATGAAATTTAAATGAAGTTGAGAAATAAAATATGGTTATACATTATGCATATATGTAAAAATCAAGCTATAGTCACAAAATTTGGCATACAGACTAATGTTAAGATTCCTGACAGATCTGCATCAAAAATTTTTTGTAATTGGGTTGGATTCGGTAAAAATTTTTGAATTCAAAATATTCGAAAAGTTCAAAATGTTTTTTTTTTTAATGTTCGAAATGTTCAAAATGATTTTCTCTTATACATTTTTAAAATTTCAAAAATTGCTCGCTGGTGGACTGTTTCTGGGATTTGCCCATAGACAATACTTAAGTCACTCTTAATATACTGTCCAAATTTCAAGTCGATCGGATAATAAACACGGAAGTTATTCCACAAAGAAGATTCAGTACTCTAGCGAGGGGGGAAGAAGAAGCACAGCCTCGACTTAAAATGCCTTGCTTGTGCATGGCTTAGTGCACGCAGATCCGATCGGAAATTTTTGACTTGGGTACAGGGAGTTTTGTAGTCGGGTATACTCGACTATAGCATTCTTACTTGTTTTTCTTGAATTTGACTACCTTCGTCAACCGTAAGAAATACAACTAAATAGTTGAGCCACGTGACTAATGTTTTCAGTGTAGGGCTATGAAAATGTCTTTGAAAAAAAACAAAACAACAAAACATGTCCCACTCATTTGTCCTTGACTTCCATTTCCCGCCCGTGGCGACACGGAGCAGATTTTCCAAAATCATTTGGCATTTTAAGCCAATTTCAAGAATAATACTAAGAATCCAAATTAAATCTTTCCAACTGTTTCCGCCCGTTGTATTGCCCGCAAAGTACCGAGGTTTTTGTATTTATACTATTTGGAAATTAGTATAAAGCCACGTCTATTTTTCAAAACCAGTAGCACATGTGACGAATTATTTAATGTGAGGTGCTTTGAAAATTAGTTTCAAAATGATTGAATGATAAACAGAAGTTTGAAAATGAGTTTGAAGTCAATTGGACGATAATCAAAAAAACAGTTTTCCGCGTATTTTCCGACCTTAGGGATAGATTTTCCAAAATCTTTGACCATCGCGCCTATTATTTTTTCCCAGAGAACCTTGTAAATGAGTTTGAAGCCAATCGCATGAAAATTATAAATGTCGAATACCAGACTTTTCCACCGATTTTCCGACCATGGAGCTGAATTTCCCAAAATCGCTGATACACGTGTCAAATTATTTAATATGAAGAGCTTTGACAATGAGTTGAAGCCAATCGGACGATAATCAAAAAAGTTTCATAAAACAGTTTTCCACGAATTTTCTGACTTTGGGGGTAGATTTTCCAAAATCTTTGACCACCTCGCCTATAATTTCTGCCCATAGAACCTTGAAAATGAGTTTGAAGCCAATCGCATGAAAATTAAAAATGTCGAGTGCCCGAGTTTTCCACCGATTTTCCGACCATGTGGTCGAATTTCCCAAAATCGCTAATACACGTGTCAAATTATTTAATATGAAGAGCTTTGACAATGAGTTGAAGCCAATCGGACGATAATCAAAAAGTTTCATAAAACAGTTTTCAACGAATTTTCTGACTTTGGGGGTAGATTTTCCAAAATCTTTTACCACCTCGCCTATAATTTCTGCCCATAGAACCTTGAAAATGAGTTTGAAGCCAATCGCATGAAAATTAAAAATGTCGAGTGCTCGAGTTTTCCACCGATTTTCCGACCATGTGGTCGAATTTCCCAAAATCGCTGATACACGTGTCAAATTATTTAATGTGAAGAGCTTTGAAAATGAGTTTGAAGTCAATCGGACGATAATCAAAAAAGTTTCATACAACAGTTTTCCACGAATTTTCCAACTTTGGGGGTAGGTTTTCCAAAATCTTTGACCACTGCGCCTATTATTTTTTCCCAGAGAACCTTGAAAATGAGTTTGAAGCCAATCGCATGAAAACTAAAAATGTGGAATGCAGAGCTTTCCACTAATTTTCCGACCATAGGGCAGAATTTCCCAAAATCGCTGATACACGTGTCAAATTATTTATTGTGAAGAGTTTTGAAAATGAGTTTGCAGCCAATCGGACGATAATCAAAAAAGTTTCATACATCAGTTTTCCACGAATTTTCTGACTTTGGGGGTAGATTTTCCAAAATCTTTGACCACCACGTCTATTCTGTCTTTGAGTAGATCTTTGAAAATGAGTTCGAAGCCAATCGCATGAAAATTAAAAATGTCGAATGCCAGACTTTTCCACCGATTTTCCGACCATGGAGCTGAATTTCCCAAAATCGCTGATACACGTGTCGAATTATTTTATGTAAAGAGCTTTCAAAATGAGTTTAAAGTCAATCGGACGACAGTCAAAAAAGTTTCACACAACAGTTTTCCACGAATTTTCCGACTTTGGTGGTGGATTTTCCAAAATCTTTGATCATTGCGCCTATTATTTTTTCCCATAGAACCTTGGAAATGAGTTTGAAGCCAATCGCATGAAAACTAAAAGTGTCGAATGCCAGAGTTTTCCACCGATTTTCCGACCATGTGGTTGAATTTCCCAAAATCGCTGATACACGTGTCAAATTATTTTACGTAAAGAGCTTTGAAAATGAATTTGAAGGTGATCGGACTAAAATTAGACTTACTCCCATACAACCTTGAGACCCCCATTTTCCGCCCATGGGGGTGGATTTTCCAAAATCGGTTAAATATGTGTCAAATTAATTTTTGTGTAGATCTCTGAAAATGAGTTTGAAGCTGATTGGATGGTAAACAGAAAAGTTTCATACAACAGTCATCCGCGATTTTCCACGCTTGTGGGTGGAATTTTCCAAAATCCCGTCTTAGTGTGCACTTTCATCATAGGTGGAACCTACTGTGAAAATTTCAGCATCTTAGCTCTTATGGTTTGGGCTGTGCGATGATTGCCAATCAGTCAGTCAGTCAGTCAGTCAGCACGAACTCTTTTATATATATAGATACTAGCAGGTAATATCCCGGCCTTGCCCGGGGAAATATTTAGATGAAAGTGCATTTTTATACTATGTCCACGAAGGGAAGAATTGAATATTTGGTTTGCGAAATGTCCATCTGTCCGTATGAACGCAATTTTTTTCCTTTGTATTTAAGCTAGAGCAACCAAACTTGGTACACATGTTGGTGTATATCGTCAATTTATAAAGATCGCTATCCCCAAAACACGTTTTTCACAGGGGTAGATCTCCTACAGTTTCTTAGCTAGAGTCACCAAATTTGGCATACAGACTAATGTTGACCCCCTGGAAAAATCTGCATCAAACATTTTTGGACCCCACAACCCCCTCCCCCCTCAAAGGAGCACAACCTATATCTCCCACACCAGTAAAGCTAGAGTCACCAAATTTGGCATACAGACTAATGTTGACCCCCTGGATAAAACTGCATTAAAAAATTGTGGACAAGTGAAAAATGTCCCACTTATTTGTCCTTGACTTCCATTTCCCGCCCGTGGCGACGCGGAGTAGATTTTCCAAAATCATTTGTCATTTTAAGCCAATTTCAAGAATAATACTAAGAATCCAGATTAAATCTTTCCAACTGTTTTCCTCCCGTTGTATTGCCCGTAAAGTATCGAGGTTTTTGTATTTATACCATTTGGAAATTAGTATAAAGCCACCTGTATTTTTCAAAACCGGTAGCACATGTGACGAATTATTTAATGTGAGGTGCTTTGAAAATTAGTTTCAAAATGATTGAATGATAAACAGAAGTTTGAAAATGAGTTTGAAGTCATTCGGACGATAATCAAAAAAGTTTCACACAACAGCTTCCACGAATTTTCCGACTATGGGGGTAGATTTTCCAAAATCTTTGACCACCGCGTCTACTACTTATTCCCATAGAACCTTGAAAATGAGTTTGAAGCGAATCGCATGAAAATTATAAATGTCGAATGCCAGACTTTTCCACCGATTTTCCGACCATGTGGTCGAATTTCCCAAAATCGCTGATATACGTGTCGAATTATTTTACGTGAAGAGCTTTGAAAATGAATTTGAAGGTGATCGGACTAAAATTAGACTTTCGCCCATACAACCTTGAGACCCCCATTTTCCACCCATGGGGGTGGATTTTCCAAAATCGGTGAAATATATGTCAAATTAATTTTTGTGTAGATCTCTGAAAATGAGTTTGGAGCCGATTGGATGGTAAACAAAAAGTTTCATACAACAGCTTTCGCGATTTTCCACGCTTGTGGGTGGAATTTTCCAAAATCCCGTCTTGTGCACTTTCATCATAGATGGATCCTACTGTGAAAATTTCAGCATCCTAGCTCTTATGGTTTGGGCTGTGCGATGATTGCCAATCAGTCAGTCAGTCAGTCAGCAAGAACTCTTTTATATATATATAGATAGATAACATCCGTTCATTGACCCTTCAGGCACCAAGAACGTTGGCTACAATCGGATGCGCTTTCTACAGGACTCGTTGAAGGACATTGATGAGCAACTGCAGGCGGCTACCGAGAACAGCGGTCGTTTGCTCATTTGCCAGGGACAACCGTCACGCATCTTTCGAAAAATAAGTGAGCATGTGCGTTTGCACAAGATCTGTGTAGAGCAAGACTGCGAGCCCATCTGGAAGAAACGTGACGAAGATATCAAAAACTTATGCCGAGAGCTGAGCATCGAGTATGTGGAGAAGGTATCCCACACATTATGGGATCCGCACACTGTTATTGATACGAATGGAGGCATCGCTCCACTAACCTATCAGATGTTTTTGGTAAGTGGCCGATTCAATCTTAGCCAGTCTCTTGTTACTCTTCCATCCTATGACACAGCACACAGTGCACATCATTGGCCTGCCGCCTCGTCCTGTACATGACCCCGAATTTAAAGGCGTGAGCTTTCTACAGCTTGTACCAGATTTGCGCAGGGACATCGGCTGCTTCGAGCAGATACCGATGCCCGAGCATTTTAATATATACAGCAACAATATGGGATACCTTGCCAAGATCAACTGGCTCGGCGGTGAGACACAGGCGTTGCAGCTGTTGGACGAGCGCCTTAAAGTGGAACAGCATGCCTTCGAACGTGGTTTTTACCTGCCCAACCAGGCCATGCCCAACATCTTGGACACGCCCAAGTCGATGAGCGCCCACCTGCGGTTTGGTTGCTTGTCGGTGCGAAGATTCTATTGGAGCGTTCATGATCTTTTTAAGAATGTGCAGCTGCGGGCATGCGTTAGAGGCGTCCAAATGACTGGTGAGGCTCACATTACCGGACAGCTGATTTGGCGCGAGTACTTTTACACTATGTCTGTAAACAATCCGCGGTACGATCGCATGGAGGACAACGAAATCTGCCTTAGTATACCTTGGGCTAAACCCGATGCCGATCAGCTCCAGCGGTGGCGTCTGGGCCAAACAGGCTTTCCATTGATCGATGGCGCCATGCGTCAGCTGCTTTCCGAGGGCTGGCTTCATCATACACTGCGCAACACCGTTGCCACGTTTCTAACTCGTGGAGGGCTTTGGCAGAACTGGGAGCTCGGCCTGAATCACTTTCTTAAGTATCTACTGGATGCGGACTGGTCTGTCTGTGCAGGCAACTGGATGTGGGTATCCAGTTCGGCATTTGAACGGCTGCTAGACTCATCGCTGGTCACATGTCCGGTGGCGCTGGCCAAGCGCCTCGATCCCAATGGCATTTATATAAAGCATTACGTGCCAGAGCTACAGAATGTACCCATGGAGTTCATGTAAGTTGAATTATAATTCTAAGCTATGATAAGTCTGTAGTTGTTTTTTCCAGGGACCGAAAATAATGAATAATTTGGTGTTTTTTAATCAAAAAAATCATCCACTTATAGTAATTTTGAAAAAGCTGGAAATATCCTTTAAGGATAATTTATGCATTATCACCATGATTTTTAAATTTATGAAATTCTCTAAACAAATACTTATTAATTTTGATTTATTCTTTACATCTCAACCAATAAACATTATTTTTAAGCAAGTAAGAATGCTCTAGTCGAGTATACCCGACTATAAAATTCCCTGTACTCAGGTCTACACACACATATACACAAATACGTACGCACACAAGCGACAACGAAAGCGAGACATTTCAAGCCGCGGTTGCGCTTCTTCCTTCACCCGCTCCACAGTACTGAATCTTATTTGTTGATTAACTTCCGTGTTTATTTTGCGATCGACTTCACACATGAAAAATTCTAAAAGAAACATTTTTATACTATGTTCCCGAAGGGAAAAATAGTATATTGGGTTTGCGAAATGTCCGTCTGTCCGTCTGTCCGTATGAACGCAATTTTTTTGCCTTTATCTTTGAGCTAGAGCAACCAAATTTGGTACACATGTTGGTGTATATCGTCAATTTATAAAGTGTCAAGATCACCCCCCACCCCCACGGCCCCAAAGGAGCAAAATCGCGTTTCTTTCCGAACTCACAAATAACCATATTATATAGGACTGGGAACATAGTATTCTGCAGTTGGGTGCGTCCGCCGTCGGACGCCGACGCCGACTGCAACGTTCATACTTGTTAAAATTGTTGGTGTAATACCATTTTTTATCGAATGGCAGTGGTGTGGGTTGGGATACATTAGATCCAAAATAAACTCGAGCTGCGCCTGTTATACACGAACATATATTCAAAATTTGGTGTATCTAGCTCCATTAGTTGCTGAGAACGAGGTGTTCATACATATGGACGGACAAATCGAATTTTATTTTTGATGCTGTTGAAAAGTATATATACTTTACAGGGTCGGATATGAGTCCTTCTACCTGTTACACAGGTTTGTACATATTTAGTACCCCTTTTTACCCATTTTATGGGTTTATTCTCAGAAAAATATATCTATCTATACATATAAAAGAGATCGTGCTTACTTTTTTTTACCATCCAATCGGCTTCAAATTCATTTTCAACGATCTACACAAAAATCATTTGACACAAATTTCACCGATTTTGGAAAATCCACCCCCATGGGCGGAAAATGGGGGTCTCTCCTTCAAATTCATTTTCAATGCTCTTCACGTAAAATAATTCAACACGTGTATCAGCGATTTCAGGAAATTCAACCCCATGGTCGGAAAATCGGTGGAAACTCTGGCATTCGACATTTTTAATTTTCATGCGAAGCTGAAATCTCATATTCAAGGTTCTACACAAAAACACAATTGTCACGGTGGCCAAAGATTTTGGAAAATCTACCCCCAAGGTCTAAAAAATTCCCGGAAAACTGCTGTATGAACCTTTTTTGATTATCGCCCGATTGACTTCAAACTCACTTAACAACTTTTCTGTTTATCAGTCAATTACTTTGGAACTAATTTTTAAATCACCTCATATTAAATAATGCAACACACGTTCTATCCGTCTGGAATTCAGCATTTTCGTTTTAATTTCGAAATATGAATAAAAAATCCTCGGTATTTTGCGGGTAATACAACGGGCGGAAAATTGTTTGAAAGCTTTAGTCTGGATTCTTAGTATTATTCTTGGAATTGGCTTCAAATACCAAATGGTTAAAGAAAATCCACCCCAACATCAAATTCAAAATGATGCACTTTCATCTTATTATTTCGCCGTGCAAGGCTGGGGTATTACCTGCTAGTAATTAATATATTAAAAGAATTTAACTAATAATTATTTAATTTTTATTGCATAAAAACATTTATCACATTTATAACGTTAAATCCGGTACTTATTTAATTTTACAAAATGCAATGAAACTATTAAAACCTAGCACCTAGCTATCAACTGGCCAACATGGTTTTGCACTTTTTTCTTGCACCCCAGATCAATGTCGATGGGGTCTTTTCTGTGTTCAAATCCGTGCCTGCGATATGAGGTGAAACTTCACGACAGAGTCATTGTAGAAGTAACTCTTTGTAAAGTTAACTAAACGATGTATTTAAATTTCCATAATTAATATTATTTTTGAATAAAATTTAAGGAAATTAATAATTTTAAAAATGTTTTTAAATAAAATATGAATTGTATAGGTTCATCTTGTAACGAACCTATTGGCTTCGCCGGGTCTAGCTCGGTCGACCAGGAGTTCGTGCCAACAAATTTATATTTGCAGCACTTACGATAAATAAGAAATCACATTGTGTTTAACGTTTATAATATACTAGCAGGTAATAAAAATATTCCCACTCATTTGTCATTGACTTCCATTTCACGCCAGTGGCGATACGGAGTAGATTTTCCAAAATCATTTGGCATTCTAAGCCAATTTCAAGAATAATACTAAGAATCCAGATTAAATCTTTCCAACTGTTTTCCCTCGTTGTATTGCCCGCAAATTCCCGTGGTTCTTGTATTTATATTTGGAAATTAGTATAAAGCCACGTGTATTTTTCAAAACCGATAGCACATGTAACGAATTATTTCATGTGAGGTGCTTCGAAAATTAGTTTCAAAATGATTGAATGATAAACAGAAGTTTGAAAATAAGTTTGAAGTCAAATGGACAACAATCAAAAAAAATTCTTACAACAGTTTTCCGGAAATTTTCCGACTTTGTGGGTAGATTTTCCAAGATCTTTTACCACCGCGCCTAATATTTTTGCCCATAGAATCGCATGAAAATTAAAAGTGTCGAATGCCAGACTTTTCCACCGATTTTTCGACCATGGGGCTGAATTTTCCAATATCGCTGATACACGTGTTAAAATATTTAATATGAAATGCTTTGACAATGAGTTGAAGCCAATCGGACGATAATCAAAAAAGTTTCATACAACAGTTTTCCACGAATTTTCCGACTTTGGGGGTAGATTTTTCTAAATCTTTGAACACCGCGTCTACTATTTTTTCCCATAGAACCTTTAAAATGAGTTTGAAGCCAATCGCAGGAAAATAAACAAGTAAGAACGTTGCAGTCGGGTTCGACGGCGGACGCACCCGACTGCAGAATACTACGTTCCCAGTCCTATATAATATGGTTACTTGTGAGTTCGGAAAGAAACGCGATTTTGATCCTTTGGGAGCGTGGGGGTGGGTGGTGTCCAAAAATTTTTGATGCAGTTTTATCCAGGGGGTCAACATTAGTCTGTATGTCAAATTTGGTGACTCTAGCTCTACTGGTGTGGGAGATATAGGCTGATCTTGACACTGTAAATTGACGATATACACCAACATGTGTACCAAATTTGGTTGCGCTAGCTCAAAGATAAAGGCAAAAAAATTGCGTTCATACGGACAGACGGACATTTCGCAAACCCAATATACTATTTTTCCCTTCGGGAACATAGTGTAAAAAGAATATTAATTGTTGTAATAAATCATAGATTACTCTTAGTGTCACTGTTATCTCTGGCTCTCAAATTAAGTTGAGTTTCTTGAGTTCTTTAGTTGTTTTAATACCCTAACATAAAGTTGAATTAATAAAGTTTTATAAGGCTTAGATTATTTTGAATTATAAAATTCGAAGTATTTTTATTAATTTATACCCCAGCATAGGGTATTATAACTTTGTCTCGAAATGTGTAATGCACTGAAGGAGACGTTTCCGACCCAACAAAATATATATATTAACTGAATCAGCATGAATAGCCGAATCGATATAGCGATGTCCGTCCGTCTGTTTCTATGCGAACTAGTCTCTCAGTTTTAAGGCTATCGTAATGAAACTTGGCACAGAACCTTGTATTTGCTGCAAGCAGCTGTCTGTCTCTCTCTCTCTCTCTCACACTCTATCTCACTCACTCACACACACACACACCCACTTAAGTGGACTTCCAAAATAAGCTATTGCTATTCACAAACTATACCACAAACTATACCAAAATGACAAATTGCAGTTGGGTCCCTTGAATTCTTGAGAATCGCAGAGAAGGGCGATCAAATTATAAAAATATGTTTTGTATGAATAACTTTGTTGTTTATAAAGATATCTTCACCAAACTCACCCAAACCGAGTCTCTAATGGGTTTATACAATCTGACTAAATTTGATCAAAATCGGGTTACTATATCATATAGCTGCTATAGGAACGATCGGGTAAAAAAGGCAATCTGACTAAGTTTGCAGTTAAGTTAATTCCTGCTAGGGTATATAGCTTCGGCACTCCGTCCTTTCTTGTTTATTTTTATTTTGGAATGTTAGCTAATATTTTGCTACCAATTTGACATCTCCAGCTAGTTATATGTACTAAAAACAAAAACAACAAGTAAGAAAGTTGCAGTCGGGTACGTCCGACGGCGGACGCACCCGACTGCAGAATACTATGTTTCCAGTCCTATATAATATGATTATTTGTGAGTTCGAAAAGAAACGCACTTTTGCTCCTTTGGGGGCATGGGGGTGGGGGGTGTCCAAAAATTTTTGATGCAGTTTTATCCAGGGGGTCAACATTAGTCTGTATGCCAAATTTGGTGACTCTAGCTTTACTGGTGTGGGAGATATAGGTTTTGCTCCATTGGGTCCAAAAATATCTTGACACTTTATAAATTGACATTTGACACTTTATAAATTGACGATATACACCAACATGTGTACCAAATTTGGTTGCTCTAGCTCACAGATAAATGCAAAAAAATTGCGTTCATACGGACAGCCGGACAGACGGACATTTCGCAAACCCAATATACTATTTTTCCCTTCGGGAACATAGTATAAAAATGTGGAATGCTAGACTTTTTCACCGATTTTCCGACAATGGGACTGAATTTCCCCAAATCGCTGAGACACGTATCGAATTATTTTATGTGAAGAGCTTTCAAAATGAGTTTGAAGTCAATCGGACGATAATCAAATAAGTTTCATACAACAGTTTTCCGCGAATTTTCCGACTTTGGGGATAGATTTTCCAAAATATTTGACCACCGCGCCTATTATTTTTTCCCATAGAACCTTGAAAATGAGTTTAAAGCCAATCGCATGTAAATTAAAAATGTGGAATGCAAGACTTTTCCACCGATTTTTCGACCATGGGGCTGATTTTCCCAAAATCGCTGATACACGTGTCGAATTATTTTATATAAAGAGGTTTCAAAATGAGTTTGACGTCAATCGGACGATAATCAAAAAAGTTTCATAAAACAGTTTTCCACGAATTTTTCGACTTTTGGGGTAGATTTTCCAAAATCTTTGACCATTGTGCCAATTATTTTTTCCCATAGAACCTTGAAAATGAGTTTTAAGCCAATCGTATGAAAATTGAAAATGCCGAATGCCAGACTTTTCCACCGATTTTCCGGCCATTGGACTGAATTTCCCAAAATCGCTGATACACGTGTCACATTATTTTACGTGAAAATTAATTTAAGGCTGATCAAACTAAAATTAGACTTTTGCCCATACAACCTTGAGACCCCCATTTTCCACCCATGGTGGTGGATTTTCCAAAATCGATGAAACATGTGTCAAATTAATTTTTGTGTAGATTTCTGAAATTTAGTTTGAAGCTAATTGAATGGTAAACAAAAAAGTTTCATACAACAGTTTTCCGCGTTTTTCCACGCTTGTAGGTGGAGTTTTCCAAAATCCCGTCTTAGTGTGCACTTTCATCATAGATGGAACCCACTGTGAAAATTTCAGCATCCTAGCTCTTATGGTTTGGGCTGTGCGATGATTGCCAATCAGTCAATCAGTCAGTCAATCAGCACGAACTCTTTTATATATATAAAACTTCAAATTGTAATTAATGCCAAAAAATCGATTTTTGCCCATAGTGCAGTGTTTTACTTTTCCAGGCAAACGACAGAAACTAAGTCAAAATATCGCAGCTTTAAGCTAAAAAACCCTGGCTATAATATATGCACTTCAGAGAGTCCGAGTATATCTTCAAGGCATTAATTTCAAAATAGGGACATATATGATTTTGCGAAAGTCTAATTTTAGTCCGATCACCTTCAAATTCATTTTCAAAGCTTTTCACGTAAATTAATTCGACACGTGTATCAGCGATTTTGGGAAATTCGACCACATCGTCGGAAAATCAGTGGAAAACTCTGGCATTCGACATTTATAATTTTCATGCGATTCGCTTCAAACTCATTTTCAAGGTTCTATGGGAAATAATAATAGGCGCGGTGGTCAAAGATTTTGGAAAATCTACCCCCAAAGTCGGGAAATTCGCGGAAAACTGTTGTATAAAACTTTTTTGATTATCGTCCGAATGACTTTAAACTCATTTTGAAAGTTCTTTACATAAAATAATTCGACGTGTATCACCGATTTTTGGAAATTCAGCCTTATGCTCGGAAAAATTGTGCAAATTCTGTCACTCGACATTTTTAAACTTAATGTGATTCACTTCTCATTTTCATGGTTCTACCTAAACACATAATAGGCGCGGTGTCCAAAGATTTTGGAAAATCTATCCCTAAGGTCGGAAAATACGCGGAGAACTGTTGTATGAAATTTTTTTGATTATCGTCCAATTGACTTCAAACTCATTTTCAAACTTCTGTTTATCATTCAATCATTTTGAATCATTTTCAAAGCACCTCACATTAAATAATGCGTCACATGTGCTACCGGTTTTGAAAAATACACGTGGCTTTATACTAATTTCCAAATATAAATACAGAAACCTCGGTACTTTGCGGGCAATACAACGGGCGGAAAACAGTTGGAAAGATTTAATTTGGATTCTTTGTATTATTGTTGGCTTAAAATGTCAAATGATTTTGCAAAATCTACTCCGTGTCGCCACGGGCGGGAAATGGAAGTCAAGGACAAATGAGTGGGACATTTTTTTGTTGTTGTTTTTTTTTTTTTTTTTTTTTTAAAGACATTTTTATAGCCCTACCCTGAAAACATTAGTCACGTGGCTCAACTATTTAGTTGTATTTCTTACGGTTGACAAAAGTAGTCAAATTCAAGAAAAAAATGCATTTTCATCTAAATATTTCCCCGGGCAAGGCCGGGATATTACCTGCTATTCTATATATATAAAAGAGTTCGTGCTGACTGACTGACGGATTGGCAATCATCGCACAGCCCAAACCATAAAAGCTAGGATGCTGAAATTTTCACAGAAGCGGTAAATACAATAAATTGAATTTAATTGAATAAAAGCTTGGTACTTTGAGGGCGAAAACAACGGGTGGAAAATAGTTGGAAAGTTTTTGTGTGGAACTTCAGTATTCATAAGGATATAAGATAGAGCGGCCAAAAATACTTCTGAAACAGTCAGCGTCCTGAAACTTGGCACACATTTTTCTTTTTGCTACAGGCCGTACATATATTTCAGCCGACCAGAGCGGACCATTATAACATATAGCTGCCATAAGAACAATCGGTCGAAAATTATATATCAATATATCAAAAAACATTATACTCAGAAAAGCAACAACAAAACAGCAACGAAACAACAAAAACATTTCACAGAGCAAGGGTTCCAAAGACATTCACAACTGCACAACTGAACAGTCAACCAAACAACCGGTATTCACATCTTCTTTTAAGTAATACCTACGTTGTGGCAACTTGTGGCAGCTAATGTACACTATTTAATAATCCTTAAATCCGAATCTATTTAGAGGAAAAATAACTTTAAGGGGCTGAAGAAGACTTCACAACTAAATCCTTACGTGAAATTATAAAAGACACATGAGAAACACATTTAAACTAGACATTATTACACATTGACTTTATAAAGCACACACCACAAATAAAACATATATTATTCATTTTAACTTAAGTTAATATCTTTGTTTCCAAAATTCATACTTTCTTTAATTTATTTGCATGCGTTTTCATATATATATTGATTCTTAAAGCTTAGATTGACTGAGTGAGGAGGTGCTCTCACTTCTGATGAAAAATGCAGAAATTGATGTTAAAATTTCTAAAACAAAAGGCTTGTGGGGGCAACGTGACTCATATTAAAGAAGGTACAGTTACATATTTCATAAAAATGTTGACTTTCAATTTTTTTATTTTGGCCTATAGAGCCAGCCACTGTAAATTGGCTCATTTTCAAAAGCAACCAAAACACCAATACAAAGAGTTCTAACCGTTGTTGGAGAATCTTCACCTACCCGTCGCCACGTGCAGGAAATGAGGGTCAAGGTCAAATGAGTTAGATTATTTGTTTATTGTCATAGTTCTACGCAGCAAATCATTAAGCATGTGCCGCAACCATTTAAGAGAGTCTCCCCCACTGGCTGGAATAGTGTGGTACGTTTATTTGTTATACTCTGTTCTCGAAGGGAAAAAGAGTATATTTGCTTTGCGAAATGTCCGCCTGTCCGAATGAACTAAATTTTTTCCGTTGAAACTAGAGCAACCAAACTTGGTACACATGTTGCTGTTCTGTTTATAAAGTGCCAGGGATACCCACTCACTCCCACCCCCGGCCCAACAGTTTGGCGGAAGCCTATATCTTCGACATTCTTATAGCTATAGTTAGTAAGTTTTGCATACAGACTAATGTTGAGCTCCTTGATAGATCTGTATCAACAAAAGACGAAAGTAGTCAGATGAAATTAGAGCATTTTAATCTAGATACATTACTAGCCTTAAATTGATCAGAAGCGTACTGCAATTTTTATAGCTGCCATATGAACAATCGGATGGAAATTAAGTGTGTAAAAAACTTTGCTGCAATTAAATAAAACTTTTATTATAATATAAAACAATTATTGCGGCTCATCGCTTATTCATTTAATTTGCCTTTATCAGATTATCTACTTACTTTTTCGTTCCAGCCATGAGCCATGGCGTATGTCAGCTGATCAGCAGGATCGCTACGAATGCCTAATTGGTGTTCACTACCCGGAACGAATCATTGATCTCTCGATAGCATCCAAACGGAACATGCTATCCATGAAGGCGCTTCGAAATTCACTGATTGAGCCACCGCCACATTGCCGTCCATCCAATGAGGAGGAGGTCCGTCAGTTCTTTTGGCTCGCCGATTAAAGAAACTAGTCAACTCGATTTAACTGTATTTGTTTATTAATATCATTGTCATGTTAATGTCATCAATAATGCTTTATTTAATTAAGTATTATACTGTGTTCCTATTGAGTACATCGGTTTTGTGCAGTATTCGTCGGTCTGTCCGTCTGTCTGACGCAATTTTGACATCTTTAATGCTAGACTTACCACAACTGTGAGCCCTAACCACAATTAATTTATGTACCCTCAGTTTATAAAGTATCGATTTTTATGTAGTATGCAGACCCACCAGACATACAGACTACCGCTTTTGTCCCGCTCCCTTCTGACCACAGTGCTTAGAAAAATGTAAGCGACAGGGATCAAAGCATACTACATTTGGGAACTTCTTCTTACTTGTAACTGCCTGTACCAGTGGGACGCCTCTCCGACCGCATTAATATATATATCTTAATCAGCATAAACATCCGAGTCGATCGTCCCATGTCAGTCTGTCTGTCTGTCCTACGCGTCGAACTCAGAGACTATAAGAGCTAGATTCACCAAATTTGAAATGTAGTTTCCAATACAGTAATAAATCGATCGTACACATTAAAAGTAAACTCTAGTGTCAAAACAAATAAAAATGCTCTAGTCGAGTATACCTGACTACGAAACTCACTGTACCCAGGTCAAAAATTCCTATCACACACACATATAAGACATAGCTCAACAGACCATCCAAGGTACAAGATGGGCCGGAGGGTCGAAGAAGTACTGCCTAATATGCACGCTAGATATCAACAATGCATTCTTGGCAAACTGGGCAAGGACACTGTAAGCACTCAGCGCCAAACGTGTCTCAAGACACCTCATCCAGCTGATTGGCAACTACTTTCAAGGCAGAGGGCTACTCTGCAACACGGATGAGGGACAGCGCCAATACATTGTTTCCGGAGGCGTTCCCCAGGGTCCCGTCCTCGAGCCCCTGCCTTGGAATGTGATGTACGACGGAGTACTTCGTCTAAATTTACCGGAAGGCAACACTATTATAGGATTTGTCAACGACATTGCCCGGGTGACTTGGCAAAAAAGTTGGACGACGCAACAGCGAAATGTAGCGCTGCAATCGACCAGCCTATCGACTGGCTAACACAAAATGGGCTAACGCTGGCAGAACAGAAGTCTGAGGCTGTCCTGATAAGCAGCAGGAAACGGGTCGAAAAGACGATGCTGCGAGTTGGCTCCGCCAGCATCGAAAGGAAGCCAGCCATAAATATATTTTGGAGTCATGATCGACCACAGATTTAAACACCACCTAGAATACGTCAGCAAAAAGGCAGCCATGGTGACTACAGCCATCAGTCGGATAAATGGGCCAAAGCAGCAAAGCATCAGACTTATTGCAGGCGATGTAACCAGGGACCGTAATCATTATAAGTTATATATTAAAAATTACATGGTAATGATTACATTTCAATTGTTTGCGTTTTTCCTTAATGATAATCATTAATTTTGAGTAATTGAATAAGACTTGGCCATAATCATTATTGTTGATCAAAAAAAAATAAAATTCAAAAATAATGATTATCAGTAATTTTTATTTTTTTCGCTCAATATAAAACTCAACAGTAATTTACGGCTTCTGTGTTAGATTTATCCCCAATATTCTTGCATATCCTTGTAAAGGGACCACAAAGCTACCCCAAGATTTTTTCATTATTTTATTTTTTTTTTTAATTTTTATACTATGTTCCCGAAGGGAAAAATAGTATATTGGGTTTGCGAAATGTCCGTCTGTCCGTCTGTCCGTATGAACGCAATTTTTTTCCCTTTATCTTTGAGCTAGAGCAACCAAATTTGGTACACATGTTGGTGTATATCGTCAGTTTATAAAGTGTCAAGATCTAGAGTTACCAAATTTGGCATACAGACTAATGTTGACCCCCTGGATAAAACTGCATCAAAATTTTTTGGACCCACCACCCCAACCCCCCCAATGGAGCAAAACCTATATCTCCCACACCAGTAAAGCTAGAGTCACCAAATTTGGCATAGAGACTATTGTTGACCCCCTGGATACAACTGCATCAACAATTTTTGGACACCCCCCACCCCCACGCACCCAAAGGAGCAAAATCGCGTTTCTTTCTGAACTCACAAATAACCATATTATATAGGACTGGGAACATAGTATTCTGCAGTCGGGTGCGTCCGCCGTTGGACGCCGCCGCCGACTGCAACGTTCTTACTTGTTTTTTTCGGTTTTGGTGTCAGCTTTCGATCGGCAATTGCTATAATGTATCAATAAGAAATAAAAGATAAGGAAAGCTATTCACAGTCGTACCTGAAAAGGAGGAAGAAGAGGAGGAGCAAGAGGCAGAGGGCGAGGGCGAGGAGGACACCGAGGAGGACGAGGACATGTGCGGACGCTGGGAGGACCCGCCACCACCGTACCCAGCGTCACCCCCACCGGCGTATGGTTCATGGTTGATGGGACCGGACCAGGTCCTCCGGTCCACCGCCCTCTCCGACGTGTCCACAGAGGAGAACCGCAATCTAAGCCTCGATCCCGATGCCCTAGCAGAGTGCTGGGCGAATTGAATTCACACCCTACGGTGGGCGAAGTGCTGGAGGAACAGACGCACGAGCCAATAGACGCCCACACGAGTGAGACAGCAGAGGAATGGGGCGAAGCGCCACCAAGCTGGAGCGTGGACATGGAAGAGCGCAAGCTACCAATGAGCCTCATCGTGTTGCTGGAGCACTATTTGGCCAACCCAGACACCAAACTGCGAGCCCGGCAAATTTACCGCAGCGGCCATCATGTCTTCCGGTGGAAAACCAACACCCCACGCGAGGTTTGCGTTTCCCTAATCACCCCAAAGTAGTAATGGGGTGTGAAGGAGCGTGGAACGCTCCTCCACAAATTAGATCTTTGATTTTATAATTATAAGTGACATAAAGTTTATTTGGTTACCAAAATATATATAATAAGCAAGAAACCCCTAGTACATTATGTGATCAGAGGCAGGGACAGCACTGACAGGCACACATTAGAACAGAGCATCACTGACAGGCAGGGGAAGCACTGACAGGCACTCATTAGAACAGAGCATCACTGATAGACACGGGCAACACTAACGAATGCGTGCGCCAAGTAGAGAGAGAATGCGTGCATTGCGCAGACTCCCCAAATAGAGATGCGCTCACAGCAGCCGACAAACCCACCACCGACAAATGCGCGCGCCAAGCCGAGGGAGAACACATAGCCACACGCACACGATCAACACTAGCAGCACAGAGAGAAAATGCGTGCATTGCGCAGACTCCCCAAATAGAGATGCGCTCACAGCAACCGACAAACTCCCCATATACATACGCGCTCGCTCACACACACCAATTGCCTAGGAATTAGGGCACAGGCGACAAAAGGAAAAGGAGTCTGGGGAAAAACCGCGCGCAACGCGACCATTAAAAGCCGGACAAATACTGCGAGGAGGATTTCCCAGAGTGGGTAAGCTGGCCATGCGTGCTCAAAGCGAGTTAGGAAGAGTTCTTGGTGCGGTTAGGGAAGCTTAATTTTTACCAAACGCCACAAAAAAGTCTAGAGAACACGTCTAAAAAAATCTCGTTTCTTCCCCTTATTTCCAAATTTAGTGTTGTTCGTTCCGCCTGGTCGGGGTTGCAGAGCCGATGGGTATGTTAGAGAGTCTCAACATACTCTATCGGCCCTGGTTTTCCCTTTGAGCGACCGTCGGAGCCCTTCCCCACATGCATTAGAGAGTCTCAGTGCGTGTTGGGCTCTCCGGCTTTCCCGGGCGGGGAACCGGACCAGCCGGGCACATAAGAGCGTCCTCGACGTACTCTGCTGATCTGGTCTTCCGCCTGGATCGCCCCAGGTACTTCAGTGCACACACTCGAGCGTCTCAGTTTGTGCACTGGGTGGATCTGGGGATACATCATTTTTTACCTGGGTTTATATATATATATATATATTTTTTATCACAATCAACATTAAAGATCTGTTTTAAGTGGTAAAGTGTCTTGCTTAGCGCCAGGCTTATGCATTTTATGCGAAAACTGTAATTTTGTATTTTTAAGTACAATATAGTACAAAATAAGAAAGAATGCACTGGGCTTCTTAGGTGCCGCTGTGGCCGTGTTGTGGTTGCTGCAGAATGTTTGAGATGAGGATGGCAAACTGTCATCTCTTTATGCGTCTAATCGGTCGCTAACCCTCTAGTCGTTCCGTATGCCTATCAGCATGGGCTTCAAGTCAATCGATGTAGCGGCTAAAGTGGAAGCAAACTTGTTCTTCAACCGGTGTCAACTGGAGATCTCTATGGACGGTGGAATTGGGGACAAGCCATGGGCATCCAGTTATTTTCCGTATGGCTCGGTTCCGCAACCTTTGTACTATAAGCCGGTTTGATATTAAAGCTGTGGCCCAGATTTGAATTTTTATTTAAAATTAGGCCTAGATAGTTAACCTTAGCTGGCTGCTCCAGAGGGGTGCCTTGTATTTGTACTATGGGGGAAGCTGCCGGCAGAGGGTGAAGCACATGTTGCAGGTCTTCCCGGCGTTGAGCTTCACGTTCCATCTGTTGGCCCATTTATAATGGGTCCTTACGTACGCATATTTGCAACGCCCATCATGCATACGTCGTCCACGTATGAGGCCAACAGGAATGATGCTGGAGATCCAGGCGTAGCGTCATCTGGACCTGGTATGTCTGCTGTAAATAAACTAATAAGAAAGGGCCTAGGACGCTTCCTTGTGGCACCCCTGCGATTGCCAGATGCGGTGGGGACACTCTCGTCCTGACTTTGACTCTGAAGGAACGGCCCTCCAAGGACCGCATTATGGCAAAGTAGGGCGTCGGCAATCTCTCCTTGACCTTTGCAGAAGGCCTGGGTGCCAAACACGATCGAATGCCTGCTGGATGTCGACGAAAACGGCATTTCAACACTGTCACCGGTCAAATGCTCGCAGTATGTGGTCAGTAACTCCATGGAGTTGCTCTACCGTGCTATGGCCAGAGCGGAAGCCGAAGTGATGGTCCGGGATCAGGCTTTGGGATTCAGAAATGATCGCCAGCCTTGCAATGACTCATTTTTGCCAAACCTTCGAGGTCGAAAGCAGGAGACTGATGGGCCTGTATGACTTAAGGTCCTCCTCCGGTTTGCTAGGCTTGTGAATCATTGCGACAACTGCTAGTTTTTAGGCTGTCGGAAAATGCTGCAACCTCACTATGGCATTGAAGATCGACACCATAGTAAGCACAGCACGCTCAGGCACCGCACCGAGAGCGTTTTTAATGGGAACAAGTCGAATGGGCTGCCGTCTGCTGTTCCTTGTGGTCTTCCATAGACAGAACTTGGCGTCCGAGCTAGTGTCCATGTTCTCCAGTATGTTGTCGAACATCTGCGTGCGTTGCCATCTTAGCTCGTGCTTGAGTCGGTCTGCTGCGCGGTGCCAGTTTACCCTGTTCTCTGGATCTTGTGTCCGCATAAATATCCTTCGAAGTCTACGTTTTTCCCGGAGCTGATTTTGCAGCTCTCGAGACCGGACAAAATGTCCGGTCTGGCGCTTTGCAGTGCGTGAGCTCCATATTTGGGCTTCGGCAGAGGCTGTGATTATCCTCTCAGAAAACAGCTGTAGTGCATCATCAATATCCCGGCTAGATTGTAGCTCAATGTCCGGATACATTACATTGTTGAGGCGCATTTTGAACAGGTTAATCTCCGTGTTCCGGTTTATTATTTTATTTCAGCACCACCGCGACGATGATTTGCAGTATAGCAGGAAAAACGTAGATTTTAAGTGAGTCTGAGTCACTTAATTGTGTCTCGCTGAGAAGGATGATGTCTATCCCGTGTAGCTGCACGAACAACTCTATTTCGCGCAGTTTGTTGGATGCGCTTCTAGCGTTCCAACACTTGATTTTGAGCTGTGGACTGCATGCGCCCGTGGATATGTTGTAGCTTTTGTCGTTGAAGCTATCGCTGCTGTAGCTGGGGTGGTCTTTAGCTGGTAGGTGCAATATTGTAAATGTACCTTCTCAAATAAGGCCTGAATGTTCCTGAAGGTTTCTGAGTCCGTGGCATATAGTCGAGTGATGCCCCCAACTGAGGTTCTGATTTCAATCTTCTAATTATCGTCAAGATTGTTTTCCTGAAAAAATCCTGCACCATAGGGAGGTCTTTCAATCCTGGTATAGTGATTGGAGGGATCTTGTACTTGCCAGGTGTGGCCGGACGGGCTTGTGGATTGGATTGTACACCAGTCGTTAATTTAGCGTTATTAACACAGTGTGTATCTGGGCCAATGCTGAGGCCTGACGCAACAAACATGCACTCGGTGTCGTCGTTGTTATTGTATGCCTCCTCAAAATCAGATTCTGAGTCACTACTGAGAACTGCAAATCTATTACCGCTTGTGTTGAAGATTGTCCTTATGAGACGGTGAGAGTGTACGGCCTTTTGTTTGGCTACGCTTTGGGTTAGCAGAGGACAGAGGCTTAATGCTCTTGCGCTTGCGCGTCTGGGGCGTGTGTTGAGCTTCATCCAAGACAAAATTGCCAGTGTTGAAGTTGTTGGCCGCATTGACATTTTTCATCTGCTGCTCAGTGGATATCTGCGCGTTTAGCGCTGCGATGCTGTTGTTGTTAGAGTTGCTATTGATGGAGCTGGTCCCCGCAATACAGTGGAGCTGTTGTTTTTTGATTGCTTACTCATTGTAAACGAATATCAGTATTGAAAATCACGCTATTGGTAGCACGCAAGCACCGTTATGCGGACTGAAATTAACCAACTGATGAGCTACATTTCGATAGCAGACACCGTAAGGTTGAATGCATACAAGCACTGTATTAATAAGACGCCGGCCGATACAACGCCCCTGGAGCCTAAACAGAACTTCTTGATTATTATTAGATTGTTCAATACGCTAGTAAATAGTTTTTGTTAGTGCACTGCACTCGCGTTATGAAAACAATTATTAATATTTGCCACCTGAGAGGGCTTGTCCATTAATTTTTTATAATTTTTCACAATTTTTCACGCAGAGAAAAATTAGACACGTCTGCTTTTGACAAACAGTGTACGGAAAACCTACTAAAATCTTGACATGCGTGTTTTGTAGTCGAATATACTCGCCTATAGCAATCTTAGTTGTTACTCACCGTACCCATAAAATGGGTAAAAAAAAAGGGTACTAAATCTGTGGAAATGTATGTCGGACGCACCCGACTGTAGAATACTATGTTCCCAGTCCTATATGATTTAGTTATTTGTGGGACCGGAAAGAGACGCGAATAAAACAGTAGTCTGTATATCAAATGACTACCTGTACAGGTGTTGGAGATATAGATTTTGCTCATTTGTGGGAGAGAGGGTGGGTGGGCAAAATTTTGTTAATACAGAATTGTCCAGGGGGTGAACATTAGTCTATATGTCAAATTTGGTAACTCTAGCTGTACAGGTGTGGGAGATATAGATTTTACTCATTTATGGGGGAGGGGGTGGGGAGGTTAAAAATTTTTTGATTCGATGTTGACACTTCATAAATTAAGGATATATACCAACACTAGCAGGTAATATCCCGGCGTTGCCCGGAGAAATATTTAGATGAAAATGCATTTTTACTCCCTGTACCCATAAAATGGGTAAAAAGAGGGTATTGGATTTGTGCAAAAGTATGTAACAGGCAGAAGGAGACATCTCCGACCCTATAAAGTATATATATTCTTGATCAGTATCAAAAGAGATTTCGATTTGGCCATGTCCGTCTGTCCGTCTGTCTGTCTGTCCGGATGAACGCGTCGATCCCAGCAACTATAAAAGCTAGAGACACCAAATTTAGAATGTAGGTTCCTGTATACCATACGCAGATCAAGTTTGTTTCCAATCTCTGATATCTTACCCCGTTCCCCCGCAAATCGATCAAAGCGTTTTACAGCCACAGTTTTAAAGATATAGCTTTGGGACTTGGCATGTACAATACTTAAGTTAATCTTAATCTACTGTCCAAATTTCAAGTCGATCGGATAATAAACACGGAAGTTATTCAACAAGATTCAGTACTGGAGCGAGGGGGGGAAGAAGAAGCACAGCCACGACTTAAAATGCCTTGCGTACGCTGTGGCTCGCGTGTGTGTGTGTATGCTTTGTGTATGTGTGCGTGCATGTGTAAGAGACGAACATATGATTGGAAGTTTTAGAACTGGGTACAGGGAGTTTCGTAGTCGGGTATACTCGACTAGAGCATTCTTACTTGTTTTTTCTTGAATTTGACTACTTTCGTCATTCGTAAGAAATACAACTAAATAGTTAAGCCACGTGACTAATGTTGTTGTCAGTGTAGGGCTATAAAAAAACGTCCCACTCATTTGTCCTTGGCTTCCATTTCCCGCCCGTGGCGACACGGAGTAGATTTTGCAAAATCATTAGGCATTTTAAGCCAATTTCAAGAATAATACTAAGAATCCAAATGAAATCTTTCCAACTGTTTTCCGCCCGTTGTATTTATATTTGGAAATTAGTATAAAGCCACGTGTATTTTTCAAAACCGGTAGCACATGTGACGAATTATTTAATGTGAGGTGCCTTGAAAATTAGTTTCAAAATGATTGAATGATAAACAGAAGTTTGAAAATGAGTTTGAAGTCAATTGGACGATAATCAAAAAAGTTTCATACAACAGTTTTCAGCGTATTTTCCGACATTAGGGATAGGGATGTCGAATGCCAGACTTTTCCACCGATTTTCCGACCATGGAGCTGAATTTCCCAAAATCGCTGATACACGTGTCGAATTATTTTATGTAAAGAGCTTTCAAAATGAGTTTAAAGTCAATCGGACGATAGTCAAAAAAGTTTCATACAACAGTTTTCCGCGATTTTCCACGCTTGTGAGTGGAATTTTCCAAAATCCCGTCTTGGTGTGCACTTTCATCATAGATGGAACCTACTGTGAAAATTTCAGCATCCTATCTCTTATGGTTTGGGCTGTGCGATGATTGCCAATCAGTCAGTCAGCACGGACTCTTTACTCCCTGTACCCATAAAATGGGTAAAAAGGGGGTATTGGATTTGTGCAAAAGTATGTAACAGGCAGAAGGAGACATCTCCGACCCTATAAAGTATATATATTCTTGATCAGTATCAAAACAGATTTCGATTTGGCCATGTCCGTCTGTCTGTCTGTCCGTCTGTCCGTCTGTCTGTCTGTCCGTATGAACGCGTCGATCTCAGCATCTATTAAAGCTAGAGACACCAAATTTGGAATGTAGCTTCCTGTATACCATACGCAGATCAAGTTTTTTTCCAATCTCAGATATCTCCCCCCGTTCCCCCGCAAATCGATCAAAACGTCTTACAGCCACAGTTTTAAAGATATAGCTTTGGGATTTGGCATGTACAATACTTTAGTCACTCTTAATCTACTGTGCAAATTTCAAGTCGATCGGATAATAAACACGGAAGTTATTCAACGAACAAGATTCAGTACTAGAGCGAGGGGGGAAGAAGAAGCACAGCCACGGTTTAAAATGCCATGCGTACGCTGCGGCTCGCGTGTGTGCGTCTTTGTGTATGTGTGCGTGCATGTGTAAGAGACGAACATATGATTGGAAGTTTTCGACCTGGGTACAGGGAGTTTCGTAGTCGGGTATACTCGACTAGAGCATTCTTACTTGTTTATATATATAGATGTGTACCAATTTTGGTTGCTCTAGCTTCAAGGGTGTGGAAAAAATTGCATTCATACGGACAGACAGACACACAGACGGACGGACCGACGCACATTTCGCAAACCCAATATACTCTTTTTCCCTTCGGGAACAGAGTATAAAAATATTTCGATTTTGCCATGTCCGTCTGTCCGGATGAACGGGTCGATTTCAGCAGCTATAAGAGCTAGAGACCCCAAATATGGAATGTATATTCATGTGTACCATAGACAATTTCCGATTTGAGATATCTCCCCCGTTCCCTCGCAAAACGATACAGTTTTCGAATTTAGCATGTATATTACCTTAGTCACTCTTAATCTACTGTTCTATTTAAATTCGATCGTATACTAAACACGGAATTTATTCACAGAAGATTCAGTGCTGCAGCTGGGGAAGGAAGCAGCACACCACCCATGAAAGTGCCTCGCTTTCGATATCGTTTGTGCTGTCGCTTGTATGTGTGCACCTTTGTGTATGTATTTATTGTTCGGGGTCCGGTCCAGTATACACACATGGGTTCCCAACTACCCAATGGCAACGAAATGGAAAATTGTCCGGCTTAAAAGGATTCGGGCTACCTAGTGAGAACGCAGGAAATATATAAATCTGATTAAAGTCGCTATATAGGGAACTGGATGAATCCGCTTCGGCTAAAGATGGTGAAAGGCTGTGGAACACTACCAACTGCGGAATTACCAAAATTATATGCAAGAAGCGAAACCAGACACTCACTTACTACTAAGTAGAACCGCACAAATTTGAATTTTTTAATAATAGTTTAAAATAAAATGTGAAGAGGCCGCTTAAAATAATACTCGCGACTTATCGCTCTCTCGGCCTTAAAACTTATAAGTGCAACTGAAATCGCCATATTTCTTATGTCTCTCAGACTGTGGCTAAGCTATTGATCTACGGTAGTTGGCGCGCTGCTGCTGGAGTCAATTATTTTTGTTATGGTACTACGATTTGGTTAATTTTAATCATTTAAGTTTATTAATTAGTTATGTACCATTTTAGTTAATATAGGCTGATTAACTACACTATAACATTTTTATTATTATGTAGTAGTAAATCGGAGTAGCTGCATTCGCGTTATCGATGGTTGATCGATGTTCCATAACGATGCAGGGGCATTTTTAAGTCCAAAAGGCACGCGAGTGTATCGTAGTAGCCGTGTTTCGTACTAAATGCAGTTTTGGAAATCGACTTCGGATCCATTTGGATCTGGTGAATACCCTTAGCTAGATCGATGGTTAACTGGTACTTTCCTAATTTGACCAATATTTTGTCCATGATCGGTATTGGGTAGTTGTCGTCAACAAATTGAGTCCGCGATAGCCAATAAATAAATTTTGGTTTTCTTGAGGCCTCGCTCTTTTTTGGCACGATCGAGTTCGGGGATCAATATGGGCTATTAGATTTTCCAATAAACCTGTTTATCCTGGGGATAATTTTGTGTTTGAATTACAGCACATAAACTGAACTAGGTAGGCAGAGGAGATTGAGTCAACAAAAGAATTACCGCGGGTGGGGTTCTGTTTGAGACTGTTTTATTGAGCAAACTTATGGTCTATTTATATGAATAACATTGGTACAAAAAATGCTTATTGATTATGTGTGTTAAAGTGCATATTGATGCATTGCTTAATTAAGGTCAGTGTAGTAAGCATTATACTGTATGCGATCATGCAGTAAGCAATAAATGCATGTGCGCAGTTAGCAACTTGGTGGTTCTTGTCTTGCTAGCCTTAATATTGCTAGTGTCAATTGGACAGTTTGTTTATTTTTATATATATAGTGTGTGTATTCTTTATGTATTATGTAAATATTAATATTACATTAGGTCATAAGTGTTGTGGCTTATTTAGATATTACGGTAGGTCTTAACATTCTCCCGGCCGTTGAATCGGTGATTCAACTATCACTTAGCTCGAACGAGAAATTCCGTGGGAAGGGTTCTGGATGTCGAGGTTCCTTGATGTCTTCTGGTGTTAGTGAGATTGACCATGGGTCGCATAAAGCATTTCGGTTTTTCCAGATGGCTGCTATTACAAACAGTAGTGATATTAACAATCCCATATAAACAGCTATGTGATGATGTTGGATGGTGTTGTCTTCACGAGGTAGGTTGACCTGTAGGTTCGTCTTCAATTGCCTTTGAAGATCTGTGAGCTCATGGTCCACCATATCCATGCTGGAGGTTTGTTGTAGGGTTGGTGCTGCAGTAGTGGAATCTTTGTTAATTGTTGCCCCGAACGAAGTAATGCTGATGTCTGCGTTTCGTGCGGTGCATCCGGCGGACAATGTGAGAAGTCCGGTTCCATTCAGTTGTATGGTGAATGGAAGATTGTTGCACACCGCCTTCAACTCCATTGTTTCGTTTGTAGCAAAGATCTACTTATTCGGCTGGTGGGTTCTTGACCAGATAACCTTGCGTCTCGTGTGTATCGTCTAGCAAAAGTCGTTGTTTTGTTGTTGAACAACTGGAACTCGCATCGATTATCGATACTAAAAACTGCCTGGTGGTCAACGCAAATATAGCTGTTGCTTGGAAGCACGATACATCGTTGTAGGTCTTCAGGTGTGAGTCCCACAAACTGATCTCTATGGTTGTTGATCGCAATGATGGGTGTTTTTATGTCCACGATGCTCCAGCCCTCTCTATCGATGAACCGTATTGGCACGATGCTGAAGACTTCTAGATCCGTTGTTGATACTAAGGGCAGCGTGATTTTGAAAATGACTTGTCCATGAGTTGTGGTGCCTTCAACTCGAATGATTCTTGTATCACATCTTGGATCACATCAGCAGTGAAGACGGGTAACATTTGATCTGGTTGAAGATGGTCAAGTTGGTTTCTTAATTGTTTGGGCGAGATTAATATTGGGCTGATTGATCTATGTCGTTTACCTGTTAACACGTCGACTATATCTGCTTGTATGCGTTCAAGACTTGCAGCGAGCAGCGTTAGTGAGGCAGTTAACATTATGCTGGCTTCCTGAAGGTGACCTCCAGAACACTTTCCTCTTTCCATATTTATGGTGTCGACATACTGTTCCAATAGCTTAAGCCGCTTGTTTGTCGATGTCTTGTCTCGTCTCAACACGTTGATTGTTGCATCAAGTATCGAGATGTGATTTTTGAACAACTCCATTAGGAAGACTTCGTTTGTTTTTACCTTTTCAATCGCTTCTGACATTTTCTCTGCATAGTTTGAGTCGAGTACCCCAAACATGCTGCTCGCGATATTTACAACGAATGCAAATGGGGATCTGCGTTGCCGTGAAATTCCCATTAATGCGTTCTCGCCTTGAAGTTCTTCAAGTGTATGAGGAAAGTGCTGATACATTGAGTTGCATGCTCCCTTGTTTTGTAGCTCCGAGTTGGGTTACACCAGTTGAGAATGTTTTCATATCTTGATTATATGAATTTAGGTCGTAAAACGTTAGTATCGTCCACTCGGAAATCGCCATCTTCGATGTACCAATTTTTTCATAGAAAATTCCAGGTTTATTGGCAAATTTTGTAACTGCAATTGGCTCAAATAGCGCTGGTGGTAATATTAGGAGCATTGCTATTAGCATCGTTGTGACTGACGGCAGGGATAGTTTTCTCCTTTTTGTCCTTGGCTGTGGGCGTTTGACAGCTTCTTCTTCTGGAAATAATGGCGCAAGTCGATTGATGGAGAGTTTATATACTCCAGATGCCGTTTTGACATCCACAACTCGGATATGATTATCTGATCCTGGGTATGTTTTTTTGATCCGTCCCAACGGCCACTGCATTGTTGGGGGGTTATCTTCCTTGATTATCACCAACAGGCCTTCCTTTATGTCAGGTACTGAAGTTTTCCATTTGTAGCGATACTGAAGCTCTTGTAGATATTCCTGTGACCATTTTTTCCAAAATAAGTGTTTTATTCTGAAGACTTGCTCCCAGCGTTTCACCAGTGGTTTCCCACCTAAGTCAATGTTTGCATCCGGAGGAGCAGTTAGTTGTTCTCCAATTAGAAAGTGTCCAGGTGTGAGTGCTGTTATATCTGTCTGGGCGTGAGTTGAGTACGGCTTCAATTTTGATTATCACTGTGTTCAGCTCTTCGAACGTTAGATTTGCGGTTGTGGTGGTGGTAAGCAGCAATCTTTTCGCTGATTTTACTGCTGCTTCCCATAGCCCGCCAAATGATGGTGCACGTGGTGGAATGAACTTAAAGTTCACTTGCCTTTTACTGGTGTGCTCAATAATTTGCTTTGCAGACTTATCAGAATAGATGGCCCTTTCCAAATCCTTTAATTGGTTATTGGCGCCGATGAAGTAGTAGCATTGTCGCACCGGATCGTTTGACATTTCCCACGACGACCCAAAAAACAACGAAGAGCTGCCAAAAATGCATCTGTCGTTAGATCGCTTACCAATTCCAGATGGACCGCCTTTGTGGTGAAGCAGCAAAAGACGGCTGCTGAGACCATTTTCTAGACGTGGTGTCAATGAGCTGTTAACGCTCTTTTTGTCTACAATGACGACGAAGATTTTTTAGATCACCAGCGAACTCTGTCTGTTGTATGGTTCGCAAAATTATTGTTCGTGCGCTATCCAGTTCCATTGCACATAGGGCTGTGGTTGAGCTTCTCCTCTCCTTATAACAGAACCGCAACATGTAGGCTACGACCCGCTGTAATTTATGAATGAATTGCTATCTTGCAATTATATATCTCTTCTCCTTGCGTTGCTTGAGCGATTACCATACCTACATGTTTTGTCTTTCGTTCCAGATTGCTGGGTGGGACTATTGGAGACGTGATCCACCTTTCTCGTGAGCCATGGAGAAATAGAGGTCCATAAAGCCATTTGCTGTCGTTGGGTAGTTTCCTTGTGGTAGTTTCTCTTGAGAGCACATCAGCCGCATTATTTGTTGATGAGACGTGGTTCCATTGTGATGGCCGTGAGGAGGCTTAAATTTTGGCAATGCGGTTGGCCACGAAGGTATGATATGTTGAAGCTGAGGCGCTTATCCATGCTAATACTACCGTGGAATCTGTCCAGAAGGGATACTTTCACTGTTTCGGGGGTCAACCGAAGATTCTTTCGGACACGTTCAGTGAGTTCTGCGCCAATTACTGCAGCGCAGAGTTCTAAGAGTGGCAACGACTGTTTTGCCGTTGGTGCAACTCGCGATTTTGAACACAGTAGTCGAACAGATATTTGCTTGTTTTTATACGTGGTTCGTATGTAAGCTGCAGCTCCTTACGCCTTTTCATTTGCATTCACAAATGTGTGTATCTCCTTGCTTGACGGTGTTTTTCCACCGTAAATGTGTCTTGGAATCTGCATTTCATTCAGCTCTTGGATGTCTTCTCTGTATTCCTGCCATTCATTGCACAAATGTGTTGGCAACTTTTCATCCCAGTTAAATTTTTCCTCCCATAGATGTTGCATAAATATTTTTGCTCGTACAACCACAGGTGCAAATAGGCCCAATGGGTCGAATATTTGCGCTAACCCGAGTTAGCACACAACTCGCTTGGTTATTTGTGTTATTTGGCTGCCTTGGGTTCTTCCACGAAGCTGGAACTTTTTGGGCATCCATATAAGACCCAGAGTTTTTACACAGTGATGGTCCAGTGCTTCAACCAGATGAACATCATTGACAGTGTCTTCCTTTGGGATTCCCTTTAGGATTTGCTCATTATTTGAGCACCATTTTTGCAGCTTAAACCCTGAGGGAAGCAGTATTTTGTTTAGCACCTCCTGAATTAGAACTGCTTCATGCGTTGAGTCTGCTCCTGTCAGGAGCTGATCCTAGTGGTAGCTTGTTGACGTTTAATTTGGCAAGGTGATCTAAACTTTTGGTTGCCAGAAACGGAGCGGATGCTGTGCCATATGTGACAGTTTTTAGTCGGTAATACTTAATTAATTAATTAATTCCTCGTTGGGATTATTTCTCCAAACTATCATCTGAATTTATCCATATTTGCCGATACATTTTTTCTGTCAGCCGTAAAGACATACTTATGCGTTCTAAATCGTAGAAGTATCGCCATCAGATCGCTTTGCGCAATTGGCCCAACTTGCAATATGTCGTTCAGCGACTTTCCCGTCGATGTCTTGCATGATGCGTCGAAGACCACTCTTAGTTTTGTGGTGCTGCTATCTGGCATAAGCACACAATGATGAGGAATGAAGTAGTTCTTCGATGGAAGGAGTTCACGAAGGACATGTTTCATGCGTCCCAATTGCTCGTATTCCTTCATGAAGTCTACATATCCCTTCCAAGTTTTGCTTTGGTCCTTTTTCCAACGAAAGGAACCTTTTTTCTGCAATTTCCAACGAGGGCCCCAGGGCTGAAGAGTGTACGGAAAACGGTAACTTTACTGTGAACCGTCTATCAGCAGCGGTTTGCAGATTATCGATCAAATGTCTTTCACATCTTTTTTCACTCGGTGTTAGTTGCTTTTCAGTGTTTCCGAAGTTTTCGAGTGTCCGGAATCGTTCCATTATGGCATTCGTTTCTTCTCCTGTGGTAAGGCGGTTTTTTTCCAGCCACAACCCATCCCAACTCGGTCTTTTGCATTATAGAACCAGCGGGTATTTTATGCTGTTGTTGGAGCAATAATGAATAATAATGCTCAGCGCCAATAAGCATGTCTATTTCACCCGGCTTGTTGAACTGTGGGTCCGCCAACGTCATGTTGTCAGGTACATTCCAGCTTGCATTGTTTATGGCTTGGGATGGTTGATCGTTGATTATGTGTGGTAATATGAAATCTTCCAGTCGCTCTGTATAATCATTGTGCAGCGATTTTACTAGCACATTGACTTGAACCCTGCTTGATTTTGGCTGCCCACCGATACCTTCAATTCGAAGTGTGGTATCGTGTCGTTTTAGTGACAGCAAAGTTTCCAGCCTTTCTGAGATCACGTTAATTTGTGATCCAGAATCTAGCAGAGCCTTGAACGTGGCTTCTTGTCCATTGTTTCCTCTTACTGCTACCTTGGCTTTGGCGAGGAGATTAATGTTTTGAGAATTTGCAGATGCTACAATTTGGGTTTGTAGTTCCTTGGGTCCAGATTCCAAATGTAGCAGCGCGTTGTGCTTCTTGTCGCATTTGAAACATTTGATGCGACTTGGGCACGCATTTGCCATGTGGTCTCCTTTTAAGCAGTTGACGCATCTTTTCTGGCGTTGCACCCAGTTTAAACGTTCAGGTGTTGGTTTGGCGCGGAATTCGTCGTAACGAAATAGCAAGTGATTAGTTTTCTTTCAATAAGGGCACGCCTTTCCTGTGGTCGAAGAATATGCACAAGTTGATCCTTTCTTTTCCTTTTAGCATTCCAATGTGGTTTGTTTCCGGTGGCCAAAACACGAACTCTGTGCATGTGCGCAGTCAGCAACTTGGTGGTTGTTGTCTTGCTAGCCTAAATATTGCTAAAGTGTCAATTGGACAGTTTGTTTATTTTTATATATTTAGTGTGTGTATTTTTATGTATTATGTAAATATTAATGTTACATTAGGTCATAAGTGTAGTGGTTTATTTAGATATTACGGTAGGTCTTAACAAAACCCTTGCTCAACATCGTAAGTCTGACGGTATTTATAAGGTCTCTTATATACCGGATCTCCATGTTTTGTTTGTATTGCGTGTTTAACGGTACTCGTAAAGGTCAAATCTTCACCTTCTCTGTACTGTATATCACAGAACTCGAACAAAATCTTTTTGAGTTTTTCGCATTGTTCATAATTCTAATGATCTAGCCTAAACTCATTGGATTCTTTTAGCTCATTGTTAATAGCAAAGTTAAGGAATCTGTCCTCTGAGGGCGGAGGATCGAGGCACTCTGGTACAGTCAGATCCTCTTGTGTTTTCTCATCATTAAATCTGAATGAGAATTTGTATTCGCCTAATGTTATTGTTTCATTTGCGTAGTCAATTTGCGCTTGACACGCTGCGAGAAAATTCCTACCTAACAAGGCGTCGTAGTTTTCTGAGAAATTATGAATATAGAATGTTTGGTGTGCAGGACAAATTTTACTGGGTTCTAATTTTATACTTTCGCCTAATTCTATGGTACTATTTATAGTGTATAACTTTTATTTATCGATTTTCTTTGGGAATTGTAAGAAGTTTTCCTTCATTATATTTATAGTTGAACCTGTATCAATTATACATTTCATCGGCTTGTCATTCATTATTATTCGTATGAATGAGTTGGCTTTTCTTCCTCCGTCTCTTGATGCGAGGCATGTTGATGAAAATTTTCGGACTTATCTATTTTCATATGCCCGTATGTACTTTCTCTTTGTCTCTTCGTGAATGGGTTTGGTGCATTGGATGCAAAAAGTTGGTTCTGTTGATAGTTCATTCTATTCTGAGTCCTACCTTGAATTAGTTTATGTCGGAATTCGTTCTATAATTGTTGTGTCTTCGTAGCTTTGCTGTCTATTTTGTGAATTATTGTTTTCTTGATAATTTATATTCGGTTTACTGGAACCTGCCAGTTGGATAGAATTTTGGGAACTATTTCTCCCATTCCATTTGTTCTAAGTTTTGTATAGTGCTAATATCATAACGAGCAAAGTCTATCTGGTAATTTCTTGTTAATTACATCTTTGGTTACATCGCATTGCGCTAGTGTATAAAGTGGTATTACTTGGAATATTTTCCCTAATTAAACTTCCGTTACACTTGGTGTTGTATAATCGTCTAAGAAGCTCCTCATAGGACGTCTGTACTTCGAAGGCATCGATGAGCGCGTGTTTCAGTTGCGGCCTTTTGTAGTTCTATAGCTCCCAATAGGACACTGTGCTGACGAACATCCCTCGTTGGATACAACTGCAGTATGAAATCTATTCGTCTGATGAAAGTTGCCAGATGTTCTGGTGAACCATCAAAGTGGGGCACCTGTTTCAATTGAGACAATGAATGATTTGGGTGCTACTCTGATAATTCCAGAGTCAAGTTGGGTATGTTGATTGTTAGGTTTTCTTTTACTCTAGCAAAAGGGTACTATAATTTTGTCTCGAAATGTGTAATAGACAGAAGGAGACGTTTCCGACCCAACAAAGTATATATATTCTGAATCAGCATGAATAGCCGAATCGATATAGCGATGTCCGTCCGTCTGTTTTTATGCGAACTAGTCTCTCAGTTTTAAAGCTATCGTAATGAAACTTGGCACAGACTCTCCTTTTTGCTGCAGGCAGTACATATGTCGGAACAACTATAACACATAGCTGCCATAGGAATGATCGGTAGATAACTATATTTTTGTATGAAAAGCTTTTTTGTTTATAAATGTATCTTTTGTTTATGTCTGAACGATATCCGACAGTGTCGATGTTATCAACAGATTTTGTTTACAATAATTTGGGTTGCTTATGAACTGTATGTGGTTGCCAAGTGGTATGTGGGTGTTAAGTGTGTAAGTGACAGGAGATGGATATATCACTATATAGATATAGATTACAGAGTTGACCTAATAATATTCTCCCTCGTAAAATTTTCCAGTGTTGCTGACGCTCGTGCCAGATGCCCGTGATCTAGATTAAAATCTATTTTAAATCGCCCCGTTCGCTAAGTGCTCATGCTCAAGTTCGCTGGTAGACATTTGGACTGCGGTCAATGAGTGTGACTTTATCAAGGCCTAGGTGTCCGTGTGGTTCAGTTTAACTATTAGTTTAGACCTGAGTTTCCTGTGCTCGTATCAACAGCAAGTTCTCCTAATTCTCCTCAGCAGCCGCAGCACTCTATTTTTAAACCTGATTTACGCCACGGCTGATCTCCTTCTTTTATCTTCTTTTACAGCAGGAGTCCAATAAATCCCCGGGTTTAAGCCAAGTTTGACAGTTGGCCGTTCTGTTATGAGTCCCTGTTATAAGTCCTGCAAAGTCACCAAGCTTACCCTGTCTTAAACTAGATTCCACCGTTGGTTTCTTGATGGAATCTACTGCCTTTATTCTCCTGAAAATGTCCCAAGTTTCCTCAGATTTAAAGTAGGTTTATCCGTCGGCACCTTTCTGAGAATTCTTTACCTTTTTCGCAAGTATTCGCCTAGGATACTCCAGCTTTAAACTAAGTTTGGTCCGGTGGCTCTCTTCAGGCTACCCTGCCATAGTCCGGAGTAAAGGAAGGTACACTGGTAACCCTGTTTTAAGCTAGGCTTGGTCGATGACTGCCATTTCCGGATTTCCACATTCAAGCCTCACTTATCACTCTACTCACGATTTACGGCTTTAGACGACAGCCCAGTTGTCTCGAGAACTTCGCTTGACACACCCCATGGCAGAGGCTCGTCTCTTGATCTCATGTTGGCTGCTTTGCTTGTCCCTCAAAGATGTTAACTGTGTAATCTATAGGTACATTCGGGTTATTGTTTTAATTTTTTTTTTTAACTTGTATTTTGTTTGTAATTACTTATCTGTCCGGGTGGTGGATTGAATTTTACCTAGGTCTGCTCGTTAACAAGCCCATGCTTGGTGTCATTGGGCTACTTTAATGTAGTAAAGCACATCAGCGCCCATATGAGAAAGCGTGCTCACTGTATGGCTGTACTCGCTTGTTCGCTTTGATAAAATTCCCACGTCGACACTTTGACTTTCACTGCAATTGCACTTTTCTATGTTCTCACGCACTTGACTCGTTCACTTTAAATTTCTCCACTGACTGTCTAGCTCCCACGCATCCATCGCCTTGTATTGTGTTTGCCGGCATGTCCCGCTTGGTGGCTGAATCACAGGACTCGCGGCGGCAAACTCTGACCTAGCGGTGTTGTCCAGCAGAGATGTTGCTGGACCGGAGATTGGCACCGACGCCAGCTTCAATTTAACGGTTTCCCGCTTAGCAACAGCTGTAAAATACCGTCGCCACGCATTGATCGCCGCTAGTACAAACGAGTGGTTTATGTTGCACTCGTACGCACTCTTACCGCAGGAGCCCGTGCGATCGACACTAACTGTGCGACACCTAGCATTTGCTGATTACACGTGTTAGAGCGAGAGCTGTCGTGAGTGAATTCGCCGCGAAGCAGTGGCGCAGCCAACATGACGTACATGAAACTTCATTGGGTCAGTGCTGGCTGTTCAGATCCTGTAAAATCGGTAGATGTTTTTGCTATTTTCAAGCCAGCAAGAGTTGCTAAGATTTACAGCATCAGGGTTGGGTGTTTTGAGCTTCAAGAATGAGGTCAGTGCAGGCTAATTAGAGCATGCTAGATTGACAATAATCGGTTCTAGCACCAGAGCGTGAATATTCTCCTTAGCTTGGTAGATAGACAGACTCGCGACTCCCCAGTTGTACGTACCATTGGCTGTGGGAGCCTCAAATATTTGTCAGTAACCATCTGTGTTGGCAGATTGGCTTGGCCGTTTACATTATTAGTGACTCCAGGTACCATCTTGGATCGAGTACGCTATTTATAACTCCAGCTAGTCCCGGCACTTTTATAAATGTTGTTGTAAGGGACCTTGGGCTACACTGAGTCATGCCCCAGCCTGAGAACCATTACAAATATTCCAAAACGTGATTCAAGTGTAAACATGTTTGTTTGACCCGTGCTGCCATATCAAAAAGAAACCAACAGATGGCCTATCCTTTAGAATAATATTATCATTTATCAATAATGCTTTATTTTATTTATAATTTTTTAATTAAAATATTTGCTACAATACAATTTGTAGTTTTCAATATATTAAACAGTTCATAACTTTTTACTCATACATAAATTATTTTCCCTATTTTAAGGTGATTCATAAATGTACTTTATATGTGTAATAATTATTATTATTTTTAAATTATATGCAATTAACTATATTTGAATTTATTTATAATGTATTTATTATGGTATTTTTTAAGGAAAGGGGATTAATTTATTTTACGATTTCTATGCTTAAACTGTAATTACGCAAGTGAACTTTTCATTGTAATTATTTTCTAGATTTGTTTTTACATTCTTTATTATTGACAAACTTATATTTTGAAACTATATTTTGTATTTCGTTAAAGAATGTGGTACTAAATTTTGGTGTACCAAGGCTAATATTATTAAATTATCTTATGCATTTTTTAATGGGACTTAAAAGGATTTATTGTTGAAAGTTGAGTCTCTTGGCAGTTGCTATATATAAAATGAGAGTAGTTAACTCCGACAATGCCGAAGTTTACACATTATTCCCAAAAAAATTCTCGCCTCAGAAAAATATACTAGATTTATTTAATGTCCATTGACATATTGCACTTCTAACGTCTCATATAGTGCTCACAGTTCGAAATACACATAAACTCGAATATACATTTAGATCATAATTGAAGAATGTTCCATGTATGCATACATAAATGAATGCAATAAGTAGTGTGCATGCCTATTTCACATACATATGTACTTATGAATGTAATATAAGTGACACAAGTGTTGAATAAAAAATTCAATTAACTATCGAAATTGAACGGGATTCGCATCAGTTCCAAGACGTAATAATTTTCTGGTTATACATTTTAAAATCTTATAACGGATTTTACATTTTAACATATAATATATTTTTAAGTATTTCTGTCACTACGCTTATGCGTTAGTCGCGGTTACCAGTGATTAGTCATTACTAAGTCAGACATAGAGCTGACAAAAATTCGATGTCAGTACTGATAGTAATGATCATTGCTCGACTATTCATAGCTCTTGGAAACTAACTTCTTACACTACTAAAGCATAGGCTGAAGTATCGCTAAAATAAAAAAATACATTCCCCATTAAAATAAGCTTAGCTGCCTTGAATACTTTACACGGACTTGAAATGCAGCTATCCGTTAAACCAAAAACAATAAAAAACGAGCAAGAATGTCTCTGGTGAGCATACCCGACTATGCAAGATCTAAAATTTCCACTGCAGTGCAGCAAGACACTTTAAGTAGCGGCTGTTCTGCTTCCCCCACTCTGAAAACCTGATAGCCCGATGGACTTGTGACCCAATTATTATGCACGCTGAGAATCAAAGCTATATCTTGAAATAAATCATTTTTATAATATTACGTTGGTGCTGGGGCGAGGGGGGTTGCAATGTTATCTGAAACAAATTTGATTTGCGTACATTCCAAGTTTGGTGTCATTCGTTCATCCGGATGAACAGGGCCAGATCGTTTAGGATATTGATGCTGATCAAGAATATATATACTTTATAGAATCGGAGATGTCCCCTTCTGCCTGTTACATACCTGATTTATTATTCCTTTTTTACCTGGGTTCAGGAAGTTATAACATGAGCACTAAACTGGCTTTGCATTAAAAGCTGTAAGATTTTTAACATAACACTTATTGAATACAAAAGCAAAATTATGTTGTACTCTCAATAAATGTAAAAAAATACAATTTAGTTTCTTAAACTCTTTCTTTTTATACCCTAGCAGAGGGTATTATAATTTTGTCTCGAAATGTGTAATGGAGGGAAGGAGACGTTTCCGACCCAACAAAGTATATATATTCTGAATCAGCATGAATAGCCGAGTCGATATAGCGATGTCCGTCTGTCCCTCCGTCTGTTTCTATGCAAACTAGTCTGTCAGTTTTATCGTAATGAAACTTGGCACAGACCCTCCTTTTTGCTGCAGGCAGTACAAATGTCGGAACCGGCCGGATCGGACCACTATAACATATAGCTGCCATAGGAATGATCGGTTGAAGACAGTTTTTGTATGGAAATCTTTTTGGTTTATGAGTGTATCTTCAATAAACTTTCCCCAACAGAGTCTCTTGAGTTTGCAATTTGGCTAAATTTGGTCAAAATCGGACCACTATATCGCTATATAAAACCTTTTGTTTATACAAATATTTCATGAAAACTAAGTAAGAGTTTTATTATACTTTAATTAGTTTCCTATTATCTCATCAAAATCGGACCACATGGCTCCCATAGGATCAGTCAGACAAAAATTAAGTTTTGTGTAAAAATTAATTCCTGCTAGGATATATACATAACTTCGGCACTCCGAAGAAAGCCGTCCTTTCTTGTTTATAATGCAGCTAAGACTAAAACAAAATTTTTCATACAATGTCGGTTTTCCATGCAGTCAAACCAGAATTTGATGCATGAATTTGCTAGTGCAGCAAGCAATTTATGCCGTATTTCACTTCCCCAGTTAGCTTTAAAACATTGGCTAACACATATGGAACATGACATTTTTAAAGATTTTAAAAGATTACCCAGCATAATCACGATAAATCGATCCTTTGATTCAAAAGATTGAAAAATATCTCTTTTATAGATCTTGTACAAACAAAAGTTCCATGGTGAACGACATGATGAGATTTAGCGATAAGTTACCTACAATTCAACGAAAAACATCCCTGAATGTGAACACCGCTATATATTTGTTTCTGTTATAGATATCTAGTGGAATTTGTTATGTTTGGTGAAATTTCACGTTTGCAAATTGTATACTTTTGTTTTTGTTTAATAAAGTCTTTCATTGATTTCATATTTTTTAAGATAAGTGAAAATTTTATTTGGATAGTTTGAATATTGTATAGCTTTTGAAATATTCTCTTTGAGGGTGCAACAATAATCTTAGTTTCTTTTTGAATAATGCTAGCAAAAATATATATGTATGTACGTGTATGTATTTATGTAATTATAATGAACTGCAACTTAGTACAGAATCGAATAATTTACATCGAATTTTTAGCAATTAATTTTGATGAGTGAGAGCAATAATAGAATTGCTGGCGCGGGTATTTTTATATTTCTGCATATGAGTACTTGTGTTTGTGTGCTATGGTTTCAACAGAAACTCGTTCTCAATGTAACCTCTATAAATAAAAGTGGTCGCCCATTTAAACATGCTATACATTTTTATTCTTCTCTGCGTTATTCTAATCTTTCATCGTTTTTCATTTTATATTCATGCTTTAAGCTAATGAGGTTCAATTAAATTCACTTTTGTGTTTTATGCATTCATGTGAAGTTTATGTCGTGTATTGAAGTTCTTATGTTGGTTTTTCTTGTTGGTAAGATTTCCTATTTAAAAAAAGTTTGTTGGTATACTTTAAAATGGACGTCTTATAGATAGATAGTTTATACTTTGAGCAGAAAATGACGGTACATATTTAAAGCATGTGGGGTGCAAGGAAAATCTGGGAATCAGAGTTATAATAGCTACATAAAATGTTTGTTAGTTTTATGTATACGCCTTAATAGAAATTAGAGATTTTATAAAATTCTGGCAGTATATTTATATATTAATTGTGTTTATTATTATTATGACCCGAAATGTGTAACGCATTGAAAGCAGTATTTCCAAACCAAAACTTTATAAGTTTATGTACATATTCTTGATCAGGACGACAAGGTTAGTTGTTATAGTCATGTCCGTGTGTCTGTCTATATGCAAACTAGCTTCTGTGTTTTAAAGCTTGGCTAGTGCAACTGGTCACAGATGTAAAAGAAACAGTACACAAGTTGCAGCCAGACCGTTTGGAATCCTATATTACAAATAGCTGCAATACGAACCATTTGTCAAAAATTTAAATTGAGTTTTAGCAATTGATCTTAAAATAAAAAAATACAAAACAATTCAGAGTTTAAATAAATACTAAATTAATAAAAGTGAAACTACCACCAGAAATATTTTGGCGCAAGGGTTAAAAAGAGATCAAGTGAAAATTAAAAGATATATATTTAGCATAGCATGCTTTTACATTTTTACTATGTATATAAACGAAATAACCCTTTAGTCTCATTAATAAAATATGTTGATTACCCTGTACATTTTTTAAAATTTTAAATATTTCATGAGCTCAACTTTTAATATAGCCATTATGATGCCGGCACCATAAAAAAAGCAAAGGACACACCATTAAATAAAAATCGTATGCAAGACACATTAACATTCGCTTTCAATGAAAATATCAAATAATTTGACAACTCCATTGCCCTATATCCTGTACAATTTACATCTGCAGGCAAAACTATCTTCTCTGAAATTCTCGCATCCTATATTTGTCTTTTTTTAGTAATTAAAAGCTGGATGATACGACGATTTCGAATTTTTTTTATTATTGGTTTTGCCTGGCTTTAATGCGGTTGCTATTAATTTTTTCTTTTCAGTTTATATTCAACTTTTTATATTGGGTGTCATTTAAATGATTTAATTAACAGTTTCAATATAAACGAGTTATTTAAATAATACAAATGAACAACTTACTTGTTCACTAACAGCTTTATTGTTGTTAAAAGTGTTACACTTTACAGCCAAACTTTCATTGGTTTATATATTTGGATGTGCATTAAATTTGCTGTCAAGCTTTAAATAGTCGTCCCCTTTTGTGTATGGTGAACCTTGTATGTGTGTATGTGTCCTGGTTATATCTTACGTACAAAATAAAACTTATCTAGCGAGCTTTATTGTTTTTTGTTTTTGGTATTTGCATTTTTATGCTGTTATCGTTTCTTGTTTTTGTGTTTTTGTTTTAATGTTTCCTTGTAAATTTATTTATGCATTTCTTTTGTTTTAATTAGTTGCATTTTATCATAGATTTGTAATTTGTTTTTACATGTACATATATTTTTAAACATTTTCTACTAGATTTAATCACCATCCGCACGCATGCCCCGCACCTCGCCCACCTGACGAGACTTATCCAGCTCTTCCTTGACCTTATCTTCAATAGCACGAATGTCTTCCATTGTTAAACCGAACCAGCGATCAGTTGAACAGAAAACTTGGCTGTAATAGTATTTATCATTAGAATTAAATGATAGATTTGTAAGGTTAGCTCTCGTTTATTACCGATGGAAGTTTGTGAAAAGACGTCGCTCGGATTTTTGTATAAAATTCTCTACTCTGGTCTGCAGACCAAACCACTTAAACTCGCACGTGACCAGCTTGTAGCATGTCATAACGGGATCTACGCGCTTTTTCCAATCAGCGCCCACCAGAGGACCACGTCCAGTTTTCTTGGACTGGTAGCTGCAGGAAAAAATGTTTTTAGGTTAGTGACAAGCGTGAAATATATCAAAATATAATCAATACAGCTCCAATTTTACTGTCACTTTATAATTATACTAACACCCCTAACTCTATTTCAAAAAATTACTTTATGCAATGTACAATTTACCTTATCATGTTTATCATGACAAAAGTATAAGTACGTTAGAACTGTAGTAACAAGTTCATTATCTGACCGCTTTTTAAAATTACTTGCTGGTTATACCCCAATACCGAAATATTTGGATAATAAGCATTATGTTGAATTTGTATACTCTTGTTAACCGTAAAAAATACCAAAAAATAGCGTGCCACAATTTTTGTGCCCGTCGGGGTAGTTTCCTAAATAGTTAATTCACATGCCTAATGATTCATTATGTAGGGCAATGGAAATGTCTTTGAAGTCGATCTAACAAAACAAATAATTTCACTTGTTCCTGTACGGTTTCAGGCATCCCTTCTGTAAGAGAAGAAATTCGCAATCACAACAGCAGTACCATATATTAAGACACTTGAATGTCACGGTTGGGTGGATTTTTCAAAAACGGCTAGTACTTTCTATACCCTAGCAGAGGGTATTAGAATTATGTAACGCACTAAAGGAGACGTTTCCGACCAAACAAAGCATTTCTATTCTGAATCAGTTCAATAGCCGAGTCGATAATCCGAGTCTCTGGAGGAGAGTGTATACAATCTGACCGAATTTGGTCAAAATCGGACCACTATATCACATAGCTGCAATAGGATCGGGTGTAAAATGAGTTTTTGTATGACAAGCTTTTTGATTATACAAATATTACATGCAAACTAAGTGAGAGTTTTATAATACTTCAAATAGATTTCTTTAATTTTATCAAAATTGGACGAAAATTTAGTTTTGTATAAAAAAATTTCTGCTAGGGCATATAGCTTCGGCAATTCGCAGATAGCCGTTATTTCTTGTTCAAATTATTTTTAGTGTTGTTACTCCCTGTACCCATAAAATGGGTCAAAAGGGGGTATTGGATTTGTGCAAAAGTATGTAAAAGGCAGAAGGAAACATCTCCGACCCTATAAAATATATATATATTCCTGAACAGTATCAAAAGAGATTTCGATTCGGTCTGTCCGGATGAACGCGCCGATCTCAGCAACTATAAGAGCTAGAGACACCAAATTTGAAATGTAGGCTCCTGTATACCATACGCAGATCAAGTTTGTTTCTGAACTCAGAAATCTCCCCCCCGTTCCCCCGCAATTAAATCAATGCGTTGTACAGCCACACCCTTAAAGAATAGCTTTGGGATTTGGCATGCTCACTTAATCTACTGTTTAAATTTAATTCGATCGGATAATAAACACGGAAGTTATTCCACAAACAAGATTCAGTATTGCAGCGAGGGGGGAAGAAGTAGCACAGCCACGACTTAAAATGGCTCGCTTGCGCTGTCGCTTGTGTGTTACTGCAAATCAGTTTTTACCCAATAGCGGGGATTCCCCCTCGGATTTAAAAAAAAAAATCGGCCTAGGAAATACAGGTAATTTCAGCACAACTGATCTGGGATTGAGAGAAATTTGAGGTGTTGTCTTCATAACAAGAAAGATTCTTATAAAATAGATTTGGCTTGGACAACACCTGCCAGTATCTATATATGACAATTAAATGCGAATGACTTACTCGATTTGATTCCGAATTTTAACTTACATAGTTGGATCCTCTTCCGGCTTGTAGTCTGCAGGCAGAATCGGATCATTGGCAATGTCGATGTGCACCACTTCACGCATTTTCAGCTTATCGGACGTTAGTTCGTGCACCTGCAAAAATAGTGATCACATAATCAGGAATTAGAAAATAAATTCATGACAGAGATGAGAAGCAGAACAGGCAAAGCAATTACAGCAACGATAATAGGTTAGTAGTAGGCGGATTTGAATAGAATGCACGTGAAACATATTTTGGACAACCTATAAGCGAGATATACAAATGATAGAAGTCAAAATATGCAAAAGGTAAAATGAAATGATAAGTAATACCCAAAGCACTCACATTATCTAACTCGCCAGCATCGTTTGCAAAATGTAGCGAATTAATATTTATACAAAAGTTTTCATTCATATAGCCAGGATTCTAACAGTTAACATCCAAATTATAAACAAAATTCCCAAAACGCACCCAATGAATTTTGAATTCAAATTCCATAACCAAAAACCGAAATTTTAATGTTAAATGATCGGTTAAAAGACAGTTTTTGATTTTTTACAGATATTGTTAGTAATTTTATGCGTTTTAAAGTGTAAGTAATGGAAGAAAAAGAAAGAAACAAACAAATTAGTTAAACACTGTATTCAAATTTCACTTACATTTTCGGAGTCTCCCGCATCACTGACGTGCAACGTGTCGATAATTATTTTAAATGCATCTTTCATAAATTTGGGGTTCTAAAAGAGTGCATTAAATCGATTAAGTTAAATTTTCGTATTTTGTGTAAAGTTGTCTGTAGCCCTTTAGTTTTATATTAAAGGGTTTTAAATAAATTCTGTTTCTTGAGTTTTAGGTAACATCAAGAACATAGGAAGTATATTAAATATTACGCAATTTAATTCTAACTCATGTATACACTAGACCGCTTCGATTTTGGGGCAGAAGTGCAGTGACACAAGATAGGAAGCAAAAAGTCAAAATAAGCGAGTCCCGGGATTCTCGTTTCTAATGCATTTGTACTCCCTGTACCCATAAAAAAAGGGTATCAAATTTTTCAAATATATGTAATAGGAAGGAATAGACATCTCCGATCTTATAAAGTATACATGTATATTCTTGATCAGTATATATACCCGAGTCGATTGGCCATGTCCGTCTGTCTATCCGTCGGTCCGTCTGTCCGTCCGAATGTATGAACGCGTCGATCTAAGCAATCGATGAAACGACAATTTTAAAGATATAGCCTTGGGACTTATTCACGAAAGAATATTCACAACTGTAGAGCGGGGGAATGCATTAGCGCAGTCGCCACTTAAAATGCCTAGCGTGCGCTGCAGTGTCGCTTGAAGGTGTGCGGAGTTATGTATGTGTGTGTATATGTGTAAGTGTACGAAGATGTGATTCTAAATTTTAAACCTGGGTACATGGAGTTACGTAGTCGGGTATGCTCGACTAGAGCTTTCTTACGTGTTTGAAAATATTTTGTACTTATACATACATATATAAAAATAAAGTAAGATGCTATAGTCGAGTATACCTAACTACAAAACTCCATGTAGCCAAAATCGTGGACCATCTATCTATTATTCTATCTATTATTTTTCCCCATAGAACCTTGAAAATGAGTTAGAAGCCAAAATTAGACTTTCGCGCATACAACCTTGAGACCCTCATTTTCCGCCCATGGGGTGAATTTTCCAAAATCGGTGAAATAAGTGTCCAATGAATTTTTGTGTAGATCTTTGAAAATGAGTTTGAAGCCGATTGGATGGTAAACAAAAAAGTTTCATACAATAGTTTTACGCAATTTTCCACGCTTGTGGGTGGAATTTTCCAAAATCCCGTCTTAGTGTGCACTTTCATCATAGATGGAACCTACTGTGAAAATTTCAGCATCCTTGCTCTTACGGTTTGGGTATTGTTCCCAGTCCTGAATATTTTGTTATTTCTGGGTTCGGAAAGAGACGCGAAAAAACAGTAGTCTGTATGTCAAATTTGATGACTTTACCTGTACATGTGTTGGAGATATAGATTTTGCTCATTTATGGCACTTCATAAATTGAGGATATACACCAACATGTGTACCAAATTTGGTTACTCTAGCTTCAAGGCCACATCATCATATGTAGTATCAGGGGCAAGCCTGGAAACAAAGATTTGAAGAAAGTGCCAAGATTTCGCTTTCATCCCCACACCCTCAATAAGGAAATAAGCAATATGTATATCTACCACAATTCAATAATTACAGTCACGAAATTTGATAGTCGGAGAAACGTCAACTACGCCCAAAGCGAGGCATTTGGCTGTGCTTTTTCTTCCCCCCGCGCTGCAGTACTGTATCTTGTTTGTTAAATAACTTCCGTGTTTATTATCCGATCAACTTGAAATTTGGACAGTAGATTAAAAGTGACTAAAGTATTGTACATGCCAACTCCCAAAGATATAACTTGAAAATTGTTACTGCAAAACGGTTTATGTCGAATAGCTGGGAAATGGGGGAGAATATCTCGGATCCAAAAATAAACTTGACCTGGATTTGCACATTTGCACAGATTTAGTACCCATTTTATGGGTACAGGTTGTAAAAACAGCTCATTCCAGCTGTTGGCCAACCATTTAACAACAATTGCAGGATGGCAAGAGTCTTGTAACTGTTTGACAACTGTTACTGTGCGATTTATGTTTGCACAAAGTCAGTTATCAAACAGATGAAATATCTATTCAAAGGTTTTCTGACATAAATGGCAAAAATGTTTCCATTAAAAAAAATTACCGTAATAATCGTTCGACAATAAGGATAAGCATTCCATGCCTCCTCGTGTATCTCCAATGATCCTTTGGGTGCCAAAAGACGTATGTACGCTGGAACTTTTGATTGCAGATGGTAGATTTTATATGTATACTGACCAGAGGTGTATTTGCCACCTACAAGAAAGGAATTTATAAATAAAAATCGAAGTGCTGCTCGTAAAAAATGCCGCTTACCCAACAATGGGAAATTGTCGAAGGGTTCGTTTTTTAATACCTCAATACCCTCACCGCCACCAGTGTTTTCCTTTGATGCCTCTGCTACCGAGAATAATTGTGCTACTTGATACTATGAATAAGAGCAGGGGCATTAGTAATATCAACCAATAAAGTGCACTCTCTTACCTCTTCCACTGTTAATGGCAAAGTCACACGGCTGTAATTAAAAAACGGTAAAGAGTGAAATTTCAATTTAGTTGCTTTAGTATGCAGTTCATTTTTTATACACTGAACACAATTAAAAATGGATAAAAAGAAGATACATTATGTTTATCTTATCCAATAAAGTATGCATGCTCAACATCAATATCCAAGTCAATCTGGATATATAGTGTCGATTTCTTGGGGCTAAACGGGCTATAGATTATTAGAACACAGTGTTTATGCATATTTTATTTTATTTTCATATATCATCTGGCAAATTACTTTCAATTCCGACGACTGCAATGCAATACGTTTTCAAAATAAACAAGAATGCTATAGTTGAGTATACCCAACTACAAAACCCCATGTAGCCAGGTCAAACATTTCCGATCGCATCTTCATAAACTTACACAAGCTCTCACACATACAAGCGACAGCGCAAGTCGATCGACTTAAAATTTGGACAGTAGATTAAGAGCTACTGAAGTATTGTAAATTTTCCAAGGTGGTTCTGAAGGCGGCCTAGCTGAGGCCACCGGACGGGTCGCAGGTTGCGGATAGCGAATGGCCTGCGTAGGGTGTCAGCTGCGAATATTCAAATAAGCAGTCCCGGACAACCAGCGGGTACTGCGGACGTTACCACTGTACTGACGAGGAGTTTGTCTAACCGCCTTTTAAACACACCCCAATCCTACCCCCCACATCTCACACCTGGGCCGGACCAAGGTGTCATCCGACACGTGCTGATGGTCAGACTGGCTGAGGGCCCAGGTTAAATAAATATATATCAGTCGTGAACGGAGGGCTCAGCTGCTTGGCAAACACCTGTTCTATTTTTGCCTTACCTGGCGGAGATCCTAGAGATGGTAAGGCTGTGCAACCTTGAAAAGACAAATCGTGTCTCGATGCAGGTTGTCTTTCAAATAGCCAACGAAAGCTCAAAGCATTTGGAGAGTAGGGACGGTAGCATCTACTATCCGTTTGGTAAAGTAGGCGTGCAGGTATACAAATTCGACGCTGGAGCGCAGGCAGAACTGGCCAATTGTGTGGAAGCGGAATCGGTGGACCCACCGAGGCCGATGAGATGGAAACCAAAGATGTTGCCCCACAAGGCAGCATCGAGGAGTACATCTCCTCGTGCTCGGATTACGGTGGTACACTGAATTGCTTGTATACGGAGGAGCTAATTGGTCAAACCTCGGTCGATGAAGCGGACCGTACAATTACGAAGGAGAGTGCTGTCCTACTAGATGCAGATACTCCAAATAAATCTGCATCAAAGTAGGGCAGTCTACGCTACGCTTCAGCAACGCCTAGCACCTGGCGTGGTGGATGTGGTATTGATCCAAGAGCCATTGATTGCTGCTGACACAGCCTGTGGATTGCGCACTCCCAAATACACCCTACTTCACAGCACCGGTAAGGGTAAAATAATAACCTGCTTATTAATAAAAAAAAACTTTACAATGCTTTTGTACTCTCCCAGTTTAGTGATGGTGACATCACGGTAGCCAGCCTTGAACTGGGGGTAATTCTTACAGGCTGGCTTCTTTTTACCTCCCACCGAGGGATGCATTCCGTCAGCCACTTTCCGTGACCTGGTCCCACAAACCACCGGCACGAGGATAAATCTGATTATGGAAAGAGATGCAAACGCTCATCATACACAATGGGGAAGTACAAACACCAACGAGCAGGGTGAGTTACTGTCAGACTTTCTACTTAGAACCAATTTAAATCTATGTAATAGAGGTACATTTGTAAAAACAGAAGCGAGGTCTTCGAAAGTTCTTCCAAAACACTCCTTTTCTGACCATCGCTACATTGAATTTCAAATTAACGAATCTCGTCCATCCCTTAAGAAAACCCAAAATCCCAACAAAACCAACTGGGGTAAATACATGCGTATACTTAGAAAAAATCTGGCACAGAACCCGCCCCTGACTTCGGAAAATGCCGTAGAGGTTGATTTCCTAGTCGATACCCTATTTAAGGCGTGCAACGAAGCCCTAGACAAATCTTGCCCTAAAAGAACCCTCAAAGAGTCTTTCAAACCATCATGGTGGTCCACGGATCTTGGGACACTTAAGGCTAAGTGTGGGAGAACTTTTTATCATGCCAAAAGCACGACGCTTGACACAGCCTGGATGCAGTACATGACTGAGCTAGCTACAAAAAAGCATTAAGAAAGGCAAAGCGGAACTCGTAGGCAAATTTTGGCAGTAGTATCGATTCCATCTCTGATGCGTCTGAGGAAGATTTTAGCATACTCAGCAACCCCCCCAAGAGCTTCTGCAAAGGAACAAAGGATCGAAAACCCGCGAACTTCTGCTAGATACCCATTTTCCGGGGTGCTCACAAGCACCACGACCACCGACTCAGATATATCGCAGCCCATTAAACAGGACCAGTGATATTATAGCCGACCATAAGATCAGGTGAGCTATCAGCAACTTCAAGCCCTTTAAATCACCGGGTACAGACAACATATATCCGGCTCAACTCCGACACAGTATCAGCTATATCATATCGTGGTTTCGTACCATCTCTACTTCACACTCTCTACTATGGCGTACACAGCACGCATATAGCAGAGGCATGTCCACAACAGATCTGCATTCCCTGGTCTCTCGCATTGAGAGATCGCTAAGTGTTAAGAACAGTTTACTTACCTTCTTAGACATAGAAGGGGCTAACAACAACGTTCTCCCAGAAACTATCACCTCGGCACTGACGAGTCTGGGGGTTGAGGATCCCCTAGTGAAGCACATAAGTCTGCTGCTTACCAGCAGAACAGTGAGCTCCTGCTTAGGAGAGTCCTCGATCAGCAGGTGCGTCAGTAGAGGCACTCCCCAGGGAGGTGTCCTATCTCCACTTCTATGGGTACTTGTGGTAAACCAACTGCTTTGTACTTTAGAGGGGGAGGGTCACGCGGCGGTAGCCTATGCGGATGATGCTGCAATCCTAACCCAGGGTAAATTTCCGCAAGCCATTTGCGACAGAATGCAATAAGCGCTTAACACTTTAATAAAATGGACCAAGACCTGTGGACTAGGCGTGAATGCGAGCAAGACATAGCTTGTTCTTTTTACTAGGAAATATGAACCCCAGAATTTAAGCCTCCCTACAATCAATAACACGATTCTCACCCAAAGCTTTCAAGCGAAATATCTAGGTGTAGTTTTGGACAGTAAACTAAACTGGAAAGATCATATAAAGCAGAGAGTAAGTAAAGCAACTACTGCTCTCTATGGAGTGCTAGTGTGGTGGCCCTCACTTGAGTTACCACCTAGCCTTAAAACAATCCATAAAGTTCCAAGAACTGCAGTATCTGCATTAAGGGAGCCCGACGCACCACACCAATAGAAGCCCTGAACATCATGCTTAACCTAATACCGCTGGACCTACTATCCAAAGAACTAGCTAGAAACTTAGCTATTATACTCAGCGAATCCAATAACTGTACGACAGGCAATACGGGGCACACCGGAGTTCTCGAGTCCATATCTCGGATTCTCCCTATAACAGACTACAGCATACCAAAACTGACTTTCGACACGTTGTACAGAGTTTGCATACTCAAGACAGGGAAAAGCGGCTTCAACGGCTTCCGTTTTAGTTTCCGTCTTCCGTCTTCTTGTATAAGGCAGAGGTGAGTGCCATCCAGGAAGCCACCCTTTGCCTGCGCATACATAACATCAGTGTAGGCCAGTCTTTAAACGAGATAGCCTGGTGCCTGGACACCGTAATATCGAAGGTAACGAATTTGCAGACGAACTGGCCAGACAAGGCACTAACAATATACTCCTCGTTGAAAGGACCAACGTCGGCATGCCTCTGTCCACTTTCAGACTTCGTAGTAAAGAGTACACGAGGCATCAAACTGCTGATCGCTGGAGAAATCTCACTACATGTACGGTCTCCAAACTCACATGGCCAACTCTTAATCCAATGCGCACATCTGCTTTGATTAAACACAAGAAGTCCCACTTCTCGACAATCATAGGGGCTCTCACAGGCCACTGCCCAATAGGAACTAACGCCAACAGACTGGGCGTACCACACTATGACTTCGGCAGAAGTTATGGTATTGCAGAAGAGGAAGAGAGCGTAGAACTTCTCCCGCACTTAGCAGGAGGAGGTTCCAACACCTGGGGCACTATAGTTATGATACCCTATCGGACGTTTCAGAGGTTGGGATACACAATATCCTCGAATTCCTTAAGTCTTCTAATTGGTTTAAAGGGGAGCACAACGTTTAAAAGACGTTATGTGGCTTCACAAGGGGCCAACTCTTGGCCCAAGAGTGGAGTAGGCTAACGCTAGTTTTCCTCTGCTCCAGCCACCGAAACCTAACTTAACCTATTGTACATGCCACACCTATATATATATATCTACATCTATATATAGGTATATCTTTAAAATTGTTTCTGTAAAACGGTTTTTATCGAATAGCGGGAGAATGTGGGGAATATCTCGGATTTAAAATAAACATGACCTTCGCCCGCTATACACGAACCTATAGGTGCTAAGATCGATGCGGTCATGCATACGGACGGACAGACAGACGGACATTCTGGGTGTTACATACATTTGCACAGATTTAGTACCCCCTTTTTACCCACTTCATGGGTACAGGGAGTAAAGTTTGTCGTTTTGACGAATTCCGAACACTAAACGATTTGTTTTTCCGTTGTCGAAATTGGGAATAGGTCTGATAACCTAAACTTTTAATACGCATAATTTATTTGTTACTTATTTGATACAGTAATAATTTCATTTAATTTTAAGACGATTTAGAATTTTTTGTAACAAAAAAAAAAAAGAGTATATTGAGTTTGTGCAATGTGCGAGCAAGCTGTGCAAGCTGCATTGTACGCTTTCGGAAATTGCCTGTAAGTAGTTTGTTAAGTATTGTTAAGAATGAGGTATTTAATACGATTTCTAATTAATACGCCAGTCCGACCGTGTGCTTTCCAGTCCAGAAATTGTTTTTGTTTATTAGTTACGTGTCTGCTAAGACACTTTGATAGTTCGTGTTTGTATACATTAACCTATATTCCAAATTTGGTGTCTCCAGCTCTTATAGTTTATATAGTTGACAGACTATAGTTTTCCGCATTTCAGTGGAGGTTTGATAACGAAGGCATTTAAACTTTACTATCGTGAAATAGCACAACCTATTGGAAATGAACAATTGCTTGAATTTATAATAACAACGATGACCCAAGAATCATACAAAGTGGAAGTGGATTTGTGAACAGGCCTGTATATCCATTAAGTTATTGCTGTAAGACATGTTTAACAATTTGCGAGAGTTCGGGGGATATAAGAAAGGTTTTAAACAAACTTGAACTGCGTATGGTATACAGAACCTGCGTTCCAAATTTGGTGTCGCAATCTCTTGTAGTCTCTGTGATCAACGCGTTCATCTGAACGGAGTCAGAGCTACTCGGCTGTTGATGCTGATCAAGAATATATGTAGTATGTATGACTTATTATGTCCTGTTTATTCATTATAAGCAGAGCAAATAAGTGTTGACCGTTTTTCTCTTTGCGGTCGGTTCACTAACACAACCGAAAAACTCATGCACACTCACGCTCGCTCTAATCAGAACACTTCGTTTTGGTTTTCGGTTGAGTGTTCTCGGGTGAGCGTTGTTTCTTACGGTCTTTCAATAACAAGTTAGATGGAGAGATTCGACTGATTGCTCGCACATTGAGAGTTAGCAGATGACCGAAAAATTTAATGCTCAGCGCAAACGGTGCTTTTGTTTTGTTTTGATCAATTTGCCTTGTTAATAATGTTTCCCGCTCGTTTGAGTTAAACTAAAGAATGAGAAAAAAACCATACGAGACATTGTGAATATAATGAACTGCTCCAATAATAAAGTGTCTAAGACGGGAAAGAAAAACCATCAACCCGATTCGCGACAAAACTATTCCTTGACCAACTTCGAAATGTGCTTGTGATGGTTAGCTGGCTGGAACTTCCACTTTAAAGGCATTTCCTCTTTAGCAAATGGCAGAATCGTAATCCGAATGATCTCTTACTAATCTATTGCACACATTTTGGCGTTTGTCCTATAGATTACGACGACACCAGATAGCCACAATATCTGTATCTCAGTATCTCAGCAGCCCCACACCCAATCGAAAGTAAAAATTAGAAAAAACTTATTTAGATCACATGGAAACGATATTTTAGACGACCTAAACGAAAACTTGTGACACCGAATACACAATTACGATAGTGGAGCACGACGGCGACTCGATTATCGGTGAAATATGAACTTAATGCCTCGTTGCGCTGTCGCTTGTGTATGGGCGTCTTTGTGTATGCGTCTCGTCTATGCGTAAATGTACGAAGAAGCGATCGGAAAGTTTCGACCTGGGTACAGGGAGTTTTGTAGTCGGGTATACTCGACTATAGCGTTCTTACTTGTTTCAAATATCTTAGAGAATATCACCAGCAAAGTAATGGGACGATATGAAGACGTGCTTTTTTTAGGTTTGTTCGGTTTTGGCAACATAATTACCTTTGCGCATTTCCATTGACTTGGGTAATATTCTAACATGAGGCGTTGTAGATGTATGTAAGAAGTGTGATACATTTTGGAGGCAACTTTTTAGTGGTGATGCCATAAATTTTGTCATAGCCTGGCGATTTTTTATACCCTAGCTGAGAGTATTATAATTTAATCTCGAAATGTGTAATGGTCAGAAGGAGACGTTTCCGACCCAACAAAGTATATATATTCCGAATCAGCATGAATAGCCGAGTCGATATAGCGATGTCCGTCTTTCCCCTTCTGTCCGTCCGTCCGTCTGTTTCTATGCAAACTAGTCTCTCAGTTTTAAAGCTATCGTAATGAATCTTGGCACAGACCCTTCCTTTTGCAGGCAGTTCTTATGTCGAAACCGGCCGGATCAGACTACTATAACATATAGCTGCCATAGGAATGATCGGTCGACAACTATGTTTTTGTATGAAAAACTTTTTTGTTTATAAAGCTATCCTTACCAAACTTAATCAAACAGAGTCTCTAGACAGTTTATACAATCTGACCAAATTTGATCAAAATCGGATCACTATATCCCTATATCAAACTTTTCGTTTATACAAATATTTCTTCCAAACTAAGTGAGAGTTTTATTATACTTCAAATAGTTTCCTATAATTCTATCAAAATCGCTCCTATAGGAGCAGTCAGACAAAAATTAAGTTTTGTAAAAAAATTAATTCCTGCTAGGGTATATAGCTTCGGCACTCCGAAGATAGCCGTTCTTTCTGGTTTATAATATTATATTATTATTATATTACGAATTTTGGCTTGCACTTCTGCAATGGAAGTTTGTCTAATGGGCAGGGTCAACTGGCAGGCCGAGCTGAGACCTCTGTCGTCGTTTCCGGATCAGACGCCGAGTTTGATTGAAATACCGTATGTAAATTTTGAGGGAATGCTTCCGCAGTTTCCTTATCGCTTGTGCAGAGACTCCCATTGTTGTCTACTATAACAGTTTTTCTTCTGGTTTGTTGTGTCAAATATTTGGTTGCCCTCCAAAGGCTATAGCTAAAATCCCGTGTAAGTGGGTCTAGGCTTTTAAGATAGGGTTGCAACAATTTTTTATTTCCACAAGTTTATCCTTAAGATCTTTCGTAGCTTTGTTAAATATTTTTTTGTCAATTGGACTTCTGCTTAGTTGCCACTTTTTTCTGTCTTCTTTTATTTTTAATTAAATGCCACATTAATGGTTTATTACGTTGAATTGTATATGGTTGTGGAGTGCAAATAGGACCAGCTTCATGAATTGCGTTAGTAAGAATTTCAATGGCAGAATAGGTCTTATTTTATTCTCAAGCCAGATCTTAAAAGTTTCAATATTGAATTTTTCTGAGAGAATTCTGTAGCGCGGATCCTTTTCCTCAATGTGACGTAGGAGTTGTAGTACTCCATTATATACAACAAAATCTAGTCACTCCGGCACTTTCCTTGGGTCTGTTGGCCAGTATGTAAGTTTTCAGGTGCTCAATGTTGAATAATTTTCAGCAGTAATGCATTTGTAGAGCTCCGTACCCCTTGGGTTCGCCAGACTAGACCCCCAACACGGATGCTTGGAATTGAAGTCCCCACCTACTAAAAAGCGGCTGCTGCCGATACTTTGAAAAAATGATTTTAAGTCATTTTCCATTAGAGCTGATCTTGGCGGAATATAAATCGAGACTATGGATGTTTCAAAATGCATACATTTAATTTGAATGATTGCTGCCTGAATTATGTTTTGTTGAATACTATTCTACTGTGTATATTTTAACGTGTTTTAAACAATTACAGCAGCACCACCTTTAGCATTGCCACTTGGATGGTCTGCTTTAATAATATCGTAACCATTTATCTTAAAATACGGTTTCTTATTAAAGTGAGTCTCAGAAACTAACATTATGTCAATATCATTCGACTTAAGAAAAATGTATATTTCATTTAAATGACTCAGTCTGGCAACACCAATCGTTGTGCTTACACGTGTTTTTTGAGCACCAACTAATTATTGCTTAACAGTGCATTTAAGGACAAGTCCACTATTTAGTGGCAACAAAAATTTACGTGCCAGTGCGCGTAATTAAAATTTGTGAAAAATTATGACAAAAAAACAATTTCCAGTCAACAAATATCTAAATAATTAATCTTAGCCACACGTGCGTTTTTGAAAAAAAAAGCTTGCTCACGGGTTGTCACCTTGGTTTAGTGACAGGCTCTCTGAATCTCAGGCCTGAATATTGCCTTTAAACGACTGCTATTTGAACGAAAGTCAATATCATCAAGTAGCGGAGCGTGCTCCTCTTCTGCCTCCGGCATGAGTAGAGAAGGCTCCTCTCCCCCGCCCAACAATTGGCAATCAGTTAATTCTGGCTCAAGACGCATCTCAAAGAGAAAGAATGATGAAAATTTACCAAAAACTCTTTTGCGCAGCAAAAACCAAAAGAGAACGAATCCAATTCAATCCAATTCCAACAGCGATAGCAGCGATTTAGATGAAGATGCTCCAACGTGCTCTAAAAATATTATAACACGCAAACCAACAATAATTGACAACAACCAACAACGATCAACAAGCCCTCGTACTGTAGAGAGCAATCCAGACAATCACAATCGATTCGCAGAGCTGAGGGCCCTAATTGAACCTGAACTAGATGATGAGACTGACATAAACATTGACGGCATAGATGAGGAGGATCATGTAACCTCTCCAGCCAGGCGAACCAGGTAACCCCTAAAAAAGCTTTGGCGCCCAAAGCACACCCGATTTTTATTCCTAATGTGACTAACATCAATTCGCTCATTAAAGAGATTACCTCAACAATTGGGGATAATTTTGCTTACAAAAGTAATGAAGATGACGGCCGTGTCAGAATTGACACATATAACAAAGCGGACTATAATACCTTGAAAAAACATTTTTCAAATACTAACAAAAGATATACTACTTTTCAACCCAAAGATGAGCGAGCATATCGCGTAGTAATTCGAGGACTTCACTTCTCTACCGATCCCAATGAAATTTCCGCGCAATTAACAGCCAAAGGTCATAATACAAGAAACGTGACAGCTGTTAAAAGCAGAATATCAAAAAAGCCTTTACCACTTTTCTTTGTAAACTTGGAGCCAGCTCCTAACAATCTGGATATTTACAAGGTTAATCGACTATGTCATGCAGTTGTGCAGATTGAAGCACCAAAGAAATTCAATGATGTAGTTCAGTGTCACCGTTGTCAACGCTTTGGCCACACAAAACGATACTGTAATTTGACTTACACTTGCGTAAAATGTGGCAAGGATCATGATTCTTCTATGTGTACAAAAGCTAAGGAAACGGCACAATTCTGCTGTAATTGTGAAGGAAATCATACGGCCTCATACAAAGGCTGTCCATCCTACTTAGAAGCCAAAAAACGCTGTCAACCAAAAGCAAAACCTGCACCTCATGGTCACTCACAACAACATATAAATGTATCTTCGTATACAAAACCAAACTTATCCTATGCTAATACTCTAAGACCCAAGCTACAGAAAGTTGCGGAGCCCCAGATTACTGCACAACATTTTTCTTCACCCAATAATCAAAACGACTTATTGCAATCGTTACAAGCTCAGATGACCAATATGATGCAGGTCATTAGTCATGAAAATGAATCTAAGCCTCATTCGTCACACAATCGCAAAGATATATTGCAAAAGCTGCTCTCCCAGATGATGAGCATGATGCATCTCATCGCACAATTATGCATATAATTCTCTCCACTATTCTTTGGAATGCTAACGGCCTGCATAAAAGCAAGCCAGAAGTCGAGCAGTTTGTTAAAACAAACGGCATCGATGTTTTAATGGTTTCTGAAACCCATTTTACCCACCGTAGTTATTTCAACATTAATAGTTATACCACATTATCAGCGAATCACCCCGATGGAAGAGCTAGAGGAGGGGCTGCACTAATAATCAGAAGCGGCATAAAATTTGAAGAGCTGGAACCGATTCAGCTGCCTTGGATTCAATGTGCTAGAGCAAAAACTAAAAGTTTGTTTGGTGATCTGATTATTGCGTCGGCTTACTTGCCACCAAGGCATACCCCGTCGCACCAGGAAATTAATTTCCTTCTCAGCTGCTTGGGATCCAAATACTTAATTGGCGGAGATTTCACTGCCAAACACACTTGGTGGGGTTCAAGAATCATATCTGCTAGAGGTCGCACATTACTAGACTGCATCCTTACCAACAACTGTGATACTCACTCTTCTGGTGAACCGACTTATTGGCCAACGGATCCCTCAAAGTTGCCAGATCTCCTTGATTTTGCAATCTCTTATGGCTTTGACCCAAATCTGGTGACCACATCCAGCTGTCTTGACCTATGCTCAGTTCATAGTGCGATCAAAATTCTAATAAATGTTCCTGTGCTTAAGGCTAACACTAAATCTAGACTTTTTGGAAAGAACACAAGTCTTCCAACTTTCCGATCCTGGATTGAGGAGAGAATTAATCCCAACGCTTCTTTAAACACAAAGGAGGAAATCGATAACACGGTCGAGCAATTAACCCAAACAATTTGCACAGCAGCTGAACAGGCTTCTCCTGCTACTAGATGGTCGCCTTCCATTCCAAGAAGAGATCTTCACTTTTGGTCTCCAGAAATCGCCTCAGCGGTTGCTGAGAAAAGAAGGCTGAGAAGAGTCTGGCATCTCTCGCGAAATCCCTATGACAAAACAGCTTTTAATCGTGCGGCCAAGCAACTGAAGAAACTACTCTATGTCTTGCGTACACGCTCTCTAGATGAATTTTTAACCTCAGCAGAACCAAACAGCGAGCCTCACAATCTTTGGAGAGCAACCAAATATTTGAAAAGACCAACCCGGACTCTGGCTCCAATACAAAATGCTAATGGTACCTGGTGTCGTTCAAACACTGAAAAGGCAACAGTATTTGCCAATCACCTGCGAGATACATTTACTCCTTTTCACTTCTGTGATCCCATTGATGATTGAAGAAACTCTTTCTTTTCTGGATATTCCCTGCCCGATGGATCTCCCCATTCGCCAGGTGGATTATTCGGAAATCATAATCGAAGTAAAAGCATTGAAAAAATCTAAGTCTCCCGGAATATATCGCATTTGTGCCACCACAATCCAAGCCCTGCCATCCGCTGCGTTCGAGTTACTGGCTGCAATTTTCACGAAATGTCTTTTACTTAGTCATTTCCCTACAAAATGGAAATGTGCCGAAGTGATACTAATAGCCAAACCTGGTAAGCCTGAACACCTGGTTTCATCCTATCGACCAATTAGCCTGCTGGCCATTTTATCAAAAATGCTCGAAAGAATATTTTTGAATAGATTCCTTCCAGTGCTGGAGGATCTGGAGTTATTACGTAGCCACCAGTTTGGATTTCGAAAAAGACACGGCACCCCTGAACAGTGCCACCGCGTAGTACAAAAAATCACAGAGGCTTTCGAAAGCAAAAAATATTGCTCGGCAGCGTTTATAGACGTGAAGCAGGCTTTCGATAAAGTTTGGCACCAAGGGATGCTTTATAAACTAAAGAGAACGACGCCAACTAATTATTACTTATTTCTAAAGTCATACCTTTCTGAAAGGACATTTCGTGTGCGCTATGAGGATGAACGCTCCAACATTACTCCCATCAATGCCGGTGTTCCCCAAGGTAGTGTCTTAGCACCTATCTTGTACACGCTATTTACCGCTGATATACCAATACTCAGCAACCAGGATCTTCTAGCTGCAACATACGCAGATGACACCGCCTTCCTGGCATTGTCTGATACTGCGGAAGACGCTTCAGCATTACTCCAAGCGCAGCTTCACGTTCTCGAACCCTGGCTGAACAGATGGAATATACAGGTGAACGCGGATAAGTCTACACATGTAACTTTTGCAACGAGACATGGAACCTGTCCTCAAGTTACCTTACACAACTCGCCCATTCCTCACGCAACTGAAGTCAAATATTTAGGTCTAATAATGGATCGACGACTCACGTGGAGGCCTCACCTGTCTACTAAACGACGTCACATGCAACTTAAGCTTTATAAAATGGGTTGGCTTTTGGGAAGGAAATCCAAACTAAAATTAAATCATAAGTTGCTTTTATATAAAGCACTTATTAAGCCTATTTGGACTTACGCAATCCCACTTTGGGGTACAGCCAAAAAATCAAATGTAGAAATAATTGAGAGGTTCCAGGCTAAAGTACTTAGAAAAATTACTAAAGCACCGATATTTGCTACTAATTCCGATATTAGATCTGCCACTGGCATAAATTCGGTTTTTGAAGAAATTGTTAAAGCTAGCTCAAAACATATCAATAGATTAAACAATCACGACAATCAACTTGCGATTAACTTACTTGATAACAGTTTAACTGAAAGGCGCCTAAAAAGACTACATATCCTAGATCTCCCATTTAGGCCAATTTAGTTATGTCTACATCTCATCATACTGCTTTACTAAGCGTCTCGCTATTTATTGTTAACATTATTATAAAACACTTTGAAATAAGCAAACTGTAAATTCACGAGCCAATGATATTGTTAAACAAATTTAATGGTTGCCCCCATAGGGGCAGTTTTAAATAAACCAAAAACCTCGTGCTGCTTGGGCATATGTTGGATGTCCATTGTTATTATTTGTACAGTTGCTTTTGCTGTGTGACTTGTTGAGTTCACCGTGCGTTGTCCAAAGAGGGCCGTTTACCTGCAATTCGAAGCAGTTTGCGCACTTGGTTGGCAGGTTTTCTTCTTTAGGACAGCTATTACTTCAATGAAGCAGTGAGCATTTCACGCATTTACAGTTTTTGTTGCAATACATTCTAGTGTGCCCAAATTCTTGACATCTAAAGCATTGTACAATGTCCCCAGTTTTATTGGGAGGTTTAATAACGACTACAGCATTGCCAATATTTCTTAGGTTATAGATCACACTTTTTATTGTCATGCTTTTGATCTATAAAAAACATATGCATTTTTTCTTTATTAATTCGGCTTCTAATGTTGTTAATGCCCCTAACCACATGCCCCCGAGATTCGACAGCAGTTTTTATTGTTTCAATTGGAGTAGCGTGATGTACGTTTTTAAGTACTACTCTGAAGCAAAAGAGCTTCAGTTGATAAGTATGGTACTTCAATTTATCATTACTTAGAAACTTAATAAGCTCTCTATATTTATCAGTTGTCTTTACCATAATTCTTACATGGTTGTCTCGTTGTGTTTTATAGATAAATTCCTTGTGATCAATTTTTGATGTTATATACTGCAGCAGTCCCACGATGTCGTTAACCTGTGATAAAAATATTGGTGGTGGCTTAGGAGACTCCGGGGCTTCCAGATTAGCGTTTGATTTCGTTGCTTTTACTACCTCTTCAATTGTATCACTCAGCAAGGCGAATGCATTTCTTGACGTAGAGGCTCCAGAGTCGAGGGCTGGGATCTTTTTAATAACTTTGAGTAACTCGTTTAGTACTCGTGTTTGGAAGGGCATTGCTGCCATTCCATTCCATACTCGTTATCATTGTCACTCATGTTTGCTGCTATTGGCAGCTTAGCAGTGACTGCTTATCAGATATTTTCGTGTGTTTGGTAGGGTTTTTAACAAAGCTACTATACAAATGTACTTTCGTTCTCTTTACGAGATAGAATGCGACTCGAGAGTCAAACGATGCCACCAACGGGTGGACTTGTCCATTAAAATTTAATATTTTTCACAATTTTTCGCACACAAAAATTTGACATGGGTCATAACCTGAACGTAAAAACGGGGTGTACGTAACAAACCACCTACTTGGCGTGAGTTTCATGTTTATATTTTTGCTGACTACGGTGCACAAAGTCGAAGTACATTTTTACTCCCTGTACTCATTAAATGGGTAAAAATTGGGTCCTAAATCTGTGCCCACGTATTTCACAGGCAGAAGGAGACATCTCCGAGCCTATTGAGTATATATATTCTTGATCAGGGTCAAAAGGGATTTTGATTTGGCCATGTCCGTCTGTCTGTCCGTCTGTATAAACGCGTCAATCTCAGCAACTATAAGAGTATACCTGTATACCACACGCAGATCAAGTTTGTTTTAAATTTCAGATGTCTCCCGCCGTTCCACCACAATTCGATAAAAACGTTTAACGTTAACAATTTAAAAGATATACTTTGGTCACTATTAATCTACTGTTTAAATTTCAAGTTGATCGGATAATAAACATGGAAGTTACTCACGAGAGAAGATTCAGTGTTGCAGCGCGGGGGGAAGAAGCAGCACAGCCAACACTTAAAATACCTCGCTAGCGCTGTCGCTTGTGTATGTATGTGTGCGTCTGTGTGTATGTGTGTGTATATGTGTAGTGTAAGAAGTTGCGACCGGAAATTTTTGACCTGGGTACAGGGAGGCTTGTACATAGTCGAGTATACTTGACTATAGCATTCTAACTTGTTTTGAAATGCAAGTAATTAGATTTTGATTTTACATTATTGACACTATGGCAATGGTGCGTACACTAGTCGGCATAAATATTTTGACGAAACTTACTTGCAACTAACGGACTACACTTTGATTAGTACCGTTACCGAACGGTGCGAAAATGAATATAAAGCGAAAGAGCTTAAATACAGCTATGTGCAAGCAAAATTATTTGTGGATTATTTTTTGCATTCTCTTTCGGCTGATCTTGACACTTTATAAATTGACGATATACACCAACATGTGTACCAAATTTGGTTGCTCTAGCTCACAGATAAAGGCAAAAAAATTGCGTTCATACGGACAGACGGACATTTCGCAAACCCAATATACTATTTTTCCCTTCGGGAACATAGTATAAAAACATAATACTGTTAACAATTTGCCTAGATTGGGTGCCAAACGCAAAACAACGTCGAATGAAGATAGAATCCTTCTGCGGGCATTCAAGAAAAACAATCGCTTAAAGCCTCAATCTGCTGCAAATGAATGGAATGAGAAAGCCAATCAAACAATCAGTGAACGTACTTTTCGAAGACGTTTGAAGCAAGCAAATATCAAGAGTTACCGAGCAAAGGAAATACCGTACATCTCTAAAGTACACAAGGCGAAAAGATTGGCTTTCGCAAAGGAGCATCAGCATAAGCCAAAAGAGTTTTGGAGGAGCATTCTTTGGACAGACGAAAGTTCCTTTGAATATAATTCATCAAGGCAAAAGATTTTTGTAAGGCTGCCACTCGCACAATGACGAACAAATAGGCCCGTTTGCAAAACAGTGAGTCATGGCGGAGGCTCTGTCATGTTCTGGGGATCCATTTTATACAATGGGTTGTCTGACTTCGTTCCCATTGAAGGCTCGATGAACCAAGGGCAATATTTGAGAGTGATGAACGATAATGTTTTTCCTTCCGGAGACAAGCTTATCGGCGAGTCATTCATTCTGCAACAGGATAATGCCCCATGCCACAAGAGCAGAATGATCACAAAGTTTTTGAAAGATGTTGGTGTCAATACACTGGACTGGCCACCACAAAGTCCAGACCTGAATGTAATTGAAAACGTGTGGTCCCTCATGAAGCAGAAGCGAATTGCTTCTTTGCATAAAAGCAAAGAAGAAACAATTTGTGAGGTTACTTCCCTTTGGAACGAGGTGTCCACGGATATCCTCAAAGCTTTTGTGGACTCAGTTCAAAACGCCTCCAAAAGTTATTGAAGCTAAAGGAGACTATACGTTCTATTAATCGAAATTATATTTTGAAGCTTTTTTATGATTTAATTGTTATTTTATTAATTAAAATCACTTGTCAAAATACTTATGCCAACGGCTGAAAATCCATTTAATGCATAACTTTTTAAGTTTCCATGAAAAAATTTTTGTTTAATTACTTTTAAGTTTATATGACCGAGATGTAAAAAGGTTAAAAAAAATGTTAGCGCGCGCTTTTGAACTTGTACGAAAATCACCGACATTTTTTAGTAAATCGGCTCGTGTGACTGAAATTCTTATTTCATAACAATTCCATACATTTTGCTGCGTTATTTATACAACTCAAATTTCTACCGAGCGCTCCTAGGGTATGAGATATATTAGTCCGAATTCGATCAAATTTGGTCAGCATATGCAGAACATAATAAAACTTAAATTTGGTGACTTCGGTTACGGAATCCTTATAAACAAAAAAGTTTTTTATACAAAAACTTAGTTGTCAACCGATTGTTCCTAAGGGAGCTGTATGATATAGTGATTTGATCCGGCTGGTGTTCAAATATGTACTGCACCGAAAATAAAGACATGTGCCAAGTTTCATAATCATAGCTTTAAAATTGAGCGATAAGTTTGAATGCAAACTGGCGGACTGACAATGGCACCTACAGGGGACCAAAACATATCTATCGACGTGTTCAGAATATTTCTATAATATACTAGTACGATTATCAAAATCGGACTGGAATTACCGCCAGACGAGCCGATATACTAAAAAAAAAGTCAGTGGTTTTCATACAAGTTCAAAAGCGCGCGCTCACATTCATGACTTGTGACGTCACACGTTTGGTCGCCGGACATGGACATGCGCATAGCGTAACCTACCGTCTCTCAATCGTGCATTCGCTTGCTTCTTAGTATGCGTAAGCAATGAAAAATTGCAAAAGCGCATGGCAATATGAATTCTGAATTCAGAAATGGAAGCGGCCAAGCGCACAACAAATGCCCATGTTATGTGCACATACATATGTATGTATGTACATAGCTTGATTTTGCCGGCGATAGAATTCATGATGCGGTGTCCGTGTGGTTAGAGTGCTGGTTTAATAAATGGCTTTTTGTAGGTACGATCCTCATTCATCCCTTTCTTTATATAATGGGAGACAATATTTATTTTTTTATTTTCTTTTGATTTTCTAATATTTTTTAATCATTTATCATTAGGGCTTATATACGGTTTACTTCCTTACAGTATTCAAAACACATCGATAAGCGACAGTATACGCAGCATTCACACTATTCGTATGCAACTACGAGCCCTAACCACTATTAATTGGCACGACAAGTTTCTGTATTATTATACTATGTTCCCGAAGGGAAAAATAGTATATTGGGTTTGCAAAATGTCCGTCTGTCCGTATGAACGCAATTTTTTTGCCTTTATCTTTGAACTAGAGCAACCAAATTTGGAACACATGTTGGTGTATATCGTCAATTTATAAAGTGTCAAGATTGGCATAGAGACTAATGTTGACCCCCTGGATAAAACTGCATCAAAAATTTTTGGACCCACACACCCCCCCCCCAATGGAGCAAAACCTATATCTCCCACACCAGTAAAGCTAGAGTCACCAAATTTGGCAGACAGACTAATGTTGACCCCCTGTCTAAAACTGCACCAACAATTTTTGGATACCCCCCACCCCCACGCCCCCAAAAGAGCAAAATCGCGTTTCTTTCCGAACTCACAAATAACCATATTATATAGGACTGGGAACATAGTATTCGGCAGTCGGGTGCGTCCGCCGTCGGACGCCGCCGCCGACTGCAACGTTCTTACTTATTTTTCAACTTTGAATGGCTCCTATTTATGTCTAAGTGGAAATTGAACATACAAGCTTATACTTTTTTGAAAGGTTATTTAATTATCTTTAATTTAGTATTATCACATCCACACAGGTCATATAAAAAAACATTTGTTGTCTATTTAAATCAAACCACTGCACAGTGGTCGGACTTGTATGGAAGAAGGCGACAAAAATAGTTCTACCTTACATACAGGTCTATTATTTTTACCACGCGCTTATAAAAATACCAGAATACTATTTTGAAAACAATGGGCGTGGTTATACGCCCATTCGCCTTTCACCAACCATTTAAATATTAAATAAAATGCGAGTAAATCATTCCTTAAAATACTACAGAAGAAAAATTTATTAACTTAAATACAATCTAATTTATTAATATGCAAGCAATAAATTATTAATATAATTGTAAACAAAAATAGTTAAATGAATATTTATTGTTCAAGTGAACCAAAAACGGACTATTTTAGTAAAGTTTTCTTTTTACATCGAAATTTTCTTAATCTACTTACAAGAGAAACTGAAACTAAAATCTGTTGATAAGGTCAGTGTTTGTTATGAATCGCGAAATTTTTGTAGTATGCTGAAATCTATGTATATCTTTTCAAATCCTTAGTTTTAGCTTCAGCAGCTTCCTCTGGTAGTTCTTTAATTGAGACTGATGCTCGATTAACAACTTCAGGACCATGAATTAATATTTTATGCTGGCAAGTGATACCACGAATATGTTTCCACTAGACTTCTTCCTGTTTCTAGCCCATAATTTTGAAATTTTTTTAAATTAATTTTTTAGCCAGAATCTAAGGCCTGCAAAATGGTAGCGCAACTGTCGATTTGTTTATTGTCAAGGACTGTGATACGTGCAGCTAAGCCAGAGTTTTGAAAAAAATCGACTTGATCGCCAAACTTTGGTGTCTACTACATATACTTTATAAGGTCGGAGATGTCTCCTTCTGCCTGTTATATACATTTCCACAGATTTAGTATCTCCTTTTTACCCATTATTCAGGTACAGGGAAGTAAAAAGTGCACAGTGTGACCGGGCCTTAAGATGGTTTGATGATATATGTATGTACACAGGTGCGGAGTTCCAATATAGTATTGTTAGCTTAGCTTAACAATCTTGATACTTCGCAAAAAAGTTCTAACTGAGAAAGGCATGCAACCATGAACATCATTCTCCAATTTCTTAATGTGTAACTCTGTTATTATATGTATATGTATATATATATGTATATATCAATATACATACAGATGTTCATATGTATGAACATATATATAACCATGGTGCGAAAGTGACAGTAACTTAGAAATACACGTACGTCTTGTAGACAGCTGATATCGACATCGCAAACTACTTTGATTAAATCACTGCTGGTACTGATAACGTTGGAAAACCAGCGGGCATAGTTTCATAAAAGGTGGATTTAAAAGTGAATGAGAGAGAGAGAAAAGAAGAGCGAAGCCGAAAAAGAGAGTAAAGCTGTAAGACAAATGAGTCACCTTAGAAGCATTGTCAACTTCACACTATCAGAGAGTAAGAACAACAAAAGTATAATAGGTAACGTGGCAGAGGCAATCATTTTAAGTTTTATGATAAAGATAACATGTAAAAGAACTTAACAAACCACGCAAGCTTGTTTTAATATTTATTACGTCATACGTGAATTCACGTAAACAATAAAAACCAACCGCTAATTAACAGTGGAAGGATATTCCAACGAAAAATCTTAAGGAAGCATTTAGGTAGAGAAGTGTTGAACTGTAAAGTTTAACGATTTAAAGAGAATGCTAAGCAGTTGAGTAACGCCACTCAAGTAACAGTAACAAACAAAAAAGCGAAAGAGCGTCGCATGTGATAGAAAAATGAGCGTCAAATCGATTTATCACAGTTAGCGGCTTGTTGGTCACAAATAATTTATTTAAAATTTGACTTCTCGTATGTACTTACAATTCCTTAATCTGCATTTTTTCCCAATGTTTTGTTCCGTTGATACACTGCTTGACAGGCGGCACACACAAAGTATTGAATGGGAGCAAGATCAAAAGAGAAAGAGAGATGATAACTTTGATTTAAATTTCTTTGATTTTTAACATTCGCACAATGGAGTATGCACTGCAATTATTTTAAATGAGTATGAATGAATATCTTTACTTTAGTTTCACAATTTTTTTTTTTTTTTGTGTAATTAATTGTAACGGCGTCCTTCAACTGATCACTTTTGGTTTTTTTAATGTTACATGGCAAAAAGCACGAGTCATACGCACTTACACATGCACACACCCGCTCTCACATATAAACACACAATGACATACACATATAGGTAAATACTGTCCTATTTGTAAATTATACACGTACAACTTATATTGCTAATTGCGGTTGCCTGCCGTTTTGTTTACTCGCGGAAACGCTTTCCCTATTCAGCTCCAGCAATAAAAAAAATTGATTTTTGTACACGACGGCGAAGCGAAGTGTGCCCAAACTTTGGAAATGAAAAATTAATGCACACCATTTCACGTGACAAAGTATCGATACATATCGTCACTAATATCGATGCATCGTTCATTGTAATCGAAACGCGTACACGTGCTCAACGCAAATCCAAATAAATAACACCAAATTGTTAAAAACAAGTTGAATATGGGAAAATTAAATGTTACGGTACTTCGCTATCTTACCAAGGAGGACTTTCGGGTGCTGACAGCCATCGAAATGGGTATGAAGAACCACGAACTGGTGCCTGGTCCCCTGGCTGCTGCTATTGCCAACCTTAAAACTGGGGGCGTGCACAAACTGCTGAAAGAGCTGTGCAAGCACAAATTGCTATCCTACGAGCGTGGCAAGAAATGTAAGTTCCACTTAAAAATCATAAATGCAACTGCTGTCAACTTCTTTTCTGTTGCAGACGATGGTTATCGGTTAACTAACACAGGCTACGATTACCTAGCGCTCAAGTCGCTTACGCTGCGTGGTTCTGTTGAATCCTTCGGCAACCAGATTGGTGTTGGCAAGGAGTCCAACATCTATGTTGTTGCCGACGAGCAAGGCTTGCCCATTTGCCTCAAGCTGCATCGTCTCGGACGCACCTGTTTTCGTAATGTAAAATCGAAGCGAGATTATCACGGACGACGACATAAAGCCTCCTGGCTCTACCTATCGCGAATCTCGGCGACGCGGGAGTTCGCCTACATGTCAGCGTTGCACGCCCGGGGCTTTCCGGTACCCAAACCCATCGATTTTAATCGCCACTGCGTCCTCATGGAGCTGGTCAACGGTTGGCCCATGTAAGTGCTGTTAGTTCATCTGTTTTGTTCGTATTTTTATTGAGACGACAAATTCAGATTGTTTTTAGTTCCTACTTATTCAAATTACTCAGGTAATTTTCTAATGAAATTAGTTCAGCTAACAGTTACTGGAACAGGCTCGAGTAAAAAAAAATTATTTTTTACTGCCCACTTTGACAACGTGCGCATAGTTTATATTCTTTACTAGCTGGCAAAACCCCAGCGTTGCCCGGCGAAATTTTTAGATAAATGCATTATGCTGAATTTGACTATGACTTTTTGTGTAGGGCTATTATGTATGTTGAATTTGACTACTTTTCTCAATCGTAAGAAATACATAAGTTAATGTGAAATACAAATTACAAACACCCACTTACCATTAATTAATGCCTGTATACATAAAATGGGTAAAAAGAGGGTATTAAATCTGTCTGTGTAAGAAGACATCTCCGTCTCTATAAAGAATATATATTCTTGATCAGGAACAACAGTCAAGTCGTTCTAATGTTTCCGTCCGGATGAACGCGTTGATCTCAGTAACTATAAAACAAGAGACACCAAATTAGAAATGTAGGTTCCTGTATACCATACGCAGATCAAGTTGGTTTCCAATTTAAGATATCTTTCCTCACACCCCCGCTATTTGATGCCTCCGTTTATTCCTATGGCAATTACTAAAATCAGAGAGTTTGGTTGAGATATGTTAAGCAACAAAATAAGTTTTTCATACCAAGCAATAATTGAACATTGACCCCCTTTTCAGTTGGAATATCGCAAAACGCCCACTTGTTGCAATATGAATTTGTCTCACTTATGTTGTGTTAACATTTCAGCCTCCTCCTCTCACCACTTCGGCTGTGCGATGATCAGTCAGGGAGTAGATGGGTGAGGACACAGAGAATTATATATATAGACTAGCTGGTAATACTCCGGCCTTGCCCAGCAAAATATTTAAATTAAAGTGCATTATGACTACTTTCGTCAACCGTAAAAAAGACACAAAAAAAGCGTATCACAATTTTCCCTCCTGTGGGCGTAGGAAACTAAATAGTTCAGCCAAATGCTTAATGATTTGTTGTGTAGGGCTATGGCAATGACTTTGATGCCGATCTAACTAAACAAATAATCTCACTCATTTAAATTTACCCCCATTTTTACGTGAAGACGGGTGGGCGTAGTCTTCTAAAATATTTTTGATGAAGTTGGAAAAATAATACTAACAACCAGAAAATAGGGGAAGGGTGGGAAAAAGTCTATACTTAATTCAAGTGAAAATTTTTAAAACAATTATTTCCATTGTTTAAACAAAGCGCAACCCTACATTTATCGCAATCTGTTTGCGTGAATCCCGTAAACTGCGGAAATGTTCACCGCTATCAGCAATTCAATCAAAAATTCTCAAACTTGGCTGCAAAACTATTACATGTTGGTACTAACTAATATTAACCGACCGCCACATTTATGGAAAATCGATCATAAATCAATATTGTGAATGCAGCTCTTCCGCTTTACTACATAATAATAATAATGTTATGTAGTAAATGTCCAGCAGCATTCACTTTATATTCGCTAATAAGCTAAATAGTTAATTAATTAACTAAAATAAATCAATGTAACTAAATCGTTGTTTCATAAAAATAAATTATTTCAGCAGCGCGCCATCAAGCGAGAACGGGAGTGCAAAGCATAAACAAAAGACTGAGAGATATAAGCAATATGGCGATTTCAGTCGCACTTGTAAGTTTTAATGCCGAGAGAGCGATTCGAAACAGGGATATTTTATCTCGTTTGCACTTTCACGTTGGTTTGCAGCAGCTGGCGCTTACCGGCATTTTCATATAATTTTCAAATACAATTTTCTTATACTTCCCGATATATATTGAACCATTTTTTTCAACAGTTCCACCTAACTTTATAATAAGAAGGTACTGTAAAAATTGTATGCTTCTAGCTTGTGCCGTTTGATCTGCCCAAATGTCACCAGTCAGTCAGGTTGAACTCTTTTATATATATATAGATAGATAACAAGTAAGAATGCTCTAGTCGAGTATACCCGACTAGGAAGTTACCTGTGTCCATGCCTAAAGCTTCCAAACACATTTTCGTACACTTACACAAATACACACGCACACAACCGATAGCGTTGCGAATCATATTAAGTGGCGGCTGCGCTGCTGTTTCTCCCCGCACTGCAGTACTGAATCTTTCGTAAATAACTTCCGTGCTTATGATCCGATTGACTTATTTACAGTAGATTAAGAATGACTTAAGTATTATACATGCAAATTCCAAGGGTGTATCCTTAAAATTGTTATTAATAGTTTTCATCGATTTGCGGTAGAGCGGGGGAGATGTCTCAAATCTTAAAGAAGTCTACCTGCGTATGGTACCTACATTCCAAATTCATTCATTCGACTCATCGACTACTAATGCTTATCAAGATTATATACACTTTACTAGTTGCTAAAACCCCAGCGTTGCTCGGCGAAATATTTAGATTAACATACATGGTGTTGCATTTAACTACTTTCGTCAGTCGTAATAAATACACAAAAATATATGTCAAATTCATTTTTGTGTAGATCTTGAAACCGATTGGATGGTAAACAAAAATGTTTACAACATTATACAGCGATTTTCCACGCTTGTGGGTTGAATATTTCAAAACCACGCCTTAATCATAGACGCAACCTACTGGGAAAATTTCAGCATTTTAGCTCTTGCGGTTTGGGAGGAACTCTTTCAAATATGTAGATATAGATAGATCAATAAACAGATTGTTTTTTTGCTTTAGATATATGGAAACTACTACAGTAAGCAATTGATTGATGCATGTAGGAAAATTCAATATAATTAATTTTAATCAAAATACTTCGCCAGGCAACGCTAGGTTAGTACCATCTAGTGTTTCTACTTACACTATTTTTGTTTATTTTTGCGCATTCTACGTCATAATACAATTTGTATACTCTGTTTCCTAACTAAAGTTTGGAAAATTATATAGTGGTTGTGCAATTCAACACATGATTTTAATTTCATGCTAATTTCTTCGTCTTGCAGGACACAAGTGCACGAGTTATTGGATGTGCCGCAAGTCTACGATGATCTCATGAATCTTATTGTACGTTTGGGTAACTCTGGAGTTATTCACGGCGATTTCAATGAGTTTAATTTAATGCTCACAGATGCAGGAAAGCCAATACTGATCGACTTTCCTCAAATGATGTCCACCTCTCACGAGAATGCCGAATGGTGAGCGGAGTGCAATTTTTTCATTCGTATGTTAATTTTGTAATTGTTGTCAGCTTCTTTGACCGTGATGTTACCTGCGTGCGTGAGATGTTCCGTCGCAAGTTTGGCTTCGAAAGCGAAGATTACCCTAAGTTCAGTGATCTAGTTCGTGAAGATGACTTAGATGCTGAGGTGCACTGCACCGGCTATGGATTTACTAAGGAAATGGAACAGGATCTGCTGCAAGAGTATGGCATGGTTGAACAGGTAGAGCAAGATGACGAATGTTCAAAAAAAATAGCTGATGACGATGTGCCAACCTTGGTGCCTGCATCCGCCGTCGAGATTGACGAATGCCGCATACAATTAGAAAACGAGGTATCATACAGTGAGTCAAAACTTACACAAAAGTCAGAGGATGCCATCAGGCGTTACATTCAATCGTGTACCCAGTACTTGGGACACCTGAGTGTTGGTCCGGAGGTCTGCGATTTGACATTGACGACAACACAAAAAATTGATTCTGAAATGGTACCATATAGTGCTTCCAAGGATACTAGTGAAGCTGTAGGGACGATGACTGCAAAGTCTGTTCCCACTATTATAGAATCTCAGGTGACTGAAGACGCACATTCTATCAACTCCAATGACTCGGATACAATTGATATACCGGAGCTGTCTAGTCTTGATCGCAATTCCCGCATGTATCGCCTAAAGATGGCTGAACAGCTGCTTAATGATGCACGCAGTCAGCGCTCGTATTCCACCACAGCCAGTACGATAGCCCCTTCTGTAATCACTGATCGTATACGTCGCAACATGGACGTACGGGAGAAGAGAGAGCAACGCAAGCGATGTGTGGCCAAGGGCGAGGCGACGGCCGTGCATCGCCATCGTAAAGAAAATAAAGATGTGGTCAAAGAGTACGCGGGCTGGGATTTTTAACTTCATAATAATTACGATGTATATAATCACTGTATAAATACTATAAATAAATAATATAGCAACACGTATTTTTAAATTTTTTATATATATATATTTTATTTTTCCTCATGATTTCAAGCTATAACTTCTGTTTTCTTTTTTCTGTCGTAAATCACTCTCGGCTGCTGATGTATGCAGATGACAATAAACTTTGTCTGTCTTCTACTGATTTCTTATCTTCTTTGGTCAAAAGTTGAAAACTGATCTTGTCAGTTTTCAATCCAAGTGTAACATAATGTCCTTTTACAGGCATGCCCTTTTTAACAATTATATTCTTAAGGGTGAGCCGCTTGTTCGAATTGAGTCGGTTAATGATTTGAGTATCCTTTTAGATCCTAAGCTTAAGTTTGACAAGCAATCTTTTCCATTGCGAATCGCGTCATTGGTGTCCTGGGTTTCATTAAACGTATGTCGAAAGAATTTAACGATCCCTACATATATACTTCTCTTGTTCGACCTTTTCTTGAATTTTATTATTAGTGATGGGAGCGTTGCACTGCGACCTATGAGATCTATTGTGCCCCCTTCTAAGCCTAAAGCTCACTCATCAACCCTATCTCCTGCATGAATGCAAGGATCTTGGTCGGATCTAGAGTACCTATATCGTTTGTCTGAAGGAAAAACCCACCCAGGTACCTGTTTTCAGATATTCCCGATATTCCCGATATTCCCACCATTCCCCCGCTATTCGATAGAAACCATTTCACAGTAACAAATTTGAAGACAACGCTTTGGGATTAAGGACGTACAATACTTTAGTCACTCTTAATCTAGTGTCCAATTTTCAAGTCGATCGGACAATAAACACAGAAGATTCAGTACAGCAGCGCGGGGGGAAGAAGCAGCACAGCCACCTCTTAAAATGCGTCGCTTGTGCTGTCGCTTGTATGTGTATGTGTATATGTAAGTGTAGGAAGAGGCGATTGGAAATTATTGACCTGGGTACAAGGAGTCTTCTAGTCGGTTGTACTTAACTATAGCATTCATTTTTGGTTTATTTCACAAATTTTTTCGGTAACAAATTATTTGACCACCAGCCGAAGAATAATAATATCCTTGCGTCTATTTAGGAATTCGGAACAGGGTTTCGTTTATTGGCATCCCTTCCTGAAGGACGGATTGTGGCCATGGTGGATGGTCTGGGCCTTATGGCGTCTGAACGAATTAAGTGAAGGAAGACTTCCGCTGTCTCCATATGAGAGGCCTTGCCAGAGATTCCATAATTACGTCGAAACACCAAAGGGTCCTATACAAAATAATGACGGAATGAAATAGTTAACGTGAACGATGCAAATCCAGATTATTTGAGTGACGCGTCTGACACAAATTACCAAGATTTTCCTTCCTGTCAGAGGGAAATGCTGGATCAACCTTTTTCAATCTAAACAAGTAAGAACGTTGCAGTCGGACGCACCCGACTGCAGAATACTCTGTTCCCAATCCTCAATAGAGGAATCTTTCAGGAATTTTAACATTAGTATGTATAGCTTTAAAAATGTGAAACACAGGTTTTCCCCAAATTGTGCGGCAGGGGGATACTTCATAAATTGATGATATATACCAAGTTTGGTTGCTCTAGCTTAAAGGTTTATAAAAAATTACGTTCATACGGACAGACGGACAGAGGGACATTACCCAAGCTCAATATACTCTTTTTCCTTTCGGGAACAGAATATAAAATGAATATCGAATTCACTTATGACACCGCTCATGCCGATGGTATTAATGCTCTCAGTACGGTGTTACTGCATAGCGTTAGCTTTTTATACAACAGAAAAAACGCAAGCTACTGCTTACACCCACACTAAGTATTTTTTATTATATGATATATTTAATTGTACTGTTATTATTATATAAACAACTTAAATTAAAATTAATAGAATAAATACTAAGGCAACCTAATCTAAGATTAAGTCCGAATATATACAAAATTTACAAAAGTCTAGATGCAAGGTCAATTGGATGTGGCCTCTTGAGTTTCTTTTGCATTCTGACCCCTGCTTTCTTACGCCGCTTTAGGAGTCGCCTTGCTAAAGGGTTTGAGTGGGATCGTAGCCTAAGTAGTCTGCTAACATTGAAAGAGACCTTGGTATACCCAAAGTTGGCGACATCTTAAATAGCCACACAAAGTAAGAAAAGGTGTGGATAGAATTTCCACAGAGTTCTATAAGAAGGCTATAACAACATTCAAAGAATAACTTATTTGGAGCATTTAACATCATCTTCGAGAACGGCAAAAACCGAGACAGTTTTAGAAAAGCTGTATTATACCCCATATTCAAGAAATGGAGTGCATATGAAGTAGAAAACTACAGGGAAATTTCATTTCTAAATGTGGGCATGAAATTATTTGCAACCATCTTACTGGCGCACTTAACCAACTGCGTGGAAATAGAGAAGATTTTGAGCGAATACCGGGCTGGTTTCAGGTAAGGCTATTCAACAGTGGATAGTATATTTGTTTTGACGTCAATTGCAAATGATTTTCTCAGCAGGAAAAAAAAGCTCTAGGCGTTCTTTATTGATTTCAAAACAGCTCTGGACACCATAGACAGACGTAGTCTTTTCCTGAATCTGACCAATACCGGAATATTAACCAAATTGCTTATCGTCTTAAGTAGCATGTACGACCAGAATTGTGGGATGGTAATGATCTATCAACATGGTTCAAGTCAAATCTATGTGTCAAACAGGGCTGTCTTCTAAGCCCATTACTGTTCGCCCTGTAAGTCCAAGTTTTCGCGCTGCTAGGTGGAGTCCAGTTGGGCGCGGAACAATTCAAAGTGCTTATGTATGCGGCCTACATGGTCTTATTATCGGATAACGCCAAATCACTTCAAGCCATGATTGATTCCTTACACGATTATTGCCAAACATGGAGCCTCCAAATCAACTCAAAAAAATGGCACACGGCACACAATGTGGTTAAGGAGTATAAATATCTGGGAGTAATTCTTACATCGACTATGTCTTTTATAAAACACGTAGAGTAAAAGTTGAAAGACTCAAAGGCAGCGCTCAACACCACCTGGAAACAAACACTTGGTAAGAGACAGATGAACCATAGCCTAAAACACAAGCTGTTGCTCCCTACAGCAAGAGCAATTGCATGATATGCGGCACGTAAACAGGCTACGCCGATTCTACATAAAAAAGCTATTCCAACTACCATTGTACGCTTTTCACCTGGAAACTGACCTATCGAGTATATGTACATACTATCCCGCAAATCACAATATTTCGCCAATTGGGAGTCTTGCATCGCAGCTCAACGTTACCCTGGACTTTATGGAACCCAGCACGTGGATCCAAAGTCACAGTTATTCTGCCAAATGTTAACCTCAGGATTATAAACGAGTTCGAGACACGGGCACTAATAGGGAGTACCTCTATTCAACATACAAAAATATCATTGAACAAACAATATGTTAACTATTTCTTTAATTCATATATGTATGTTGGTTACACTTAGAGATCTTTGTCTTTCTTTTGACTACTTTGAAGTGTGTATGTTGCGTCGGTGCTGCGATATTAAAAAGAGCTAAATAATTAAAATATAAAAGTCAATAAAATATAAAACTGATAGTATTTATAATTTGGAATTCTAGATTCTCAGTTTTCAGTTTATGCGCCCAGTCCATGCCTAATAGAAAGAACTCTGGAAAATTGAATATAGTTCCAAATATTATTTACGCGTGCGTATACATATGTACATACCTAAATTCATATAGCTGTGTGTGTGTGTGAAGTAGGATAGAAAAGGCAAAGCAGAATATAAAGCCTTTTGATGGCGAAAAATATTCCGTTTGGAAATTTACCATTAGGGCTCTATATGCAGAATCAGATGTATTAAAGGTTGTTGACGAAACAATTCTTCATAAAGTAGATGACTTATGAAAAAGAGCAAAGCGATGTGCAAAAGTACGCTAATAGAATATATGAGCGACTCTTTTCTGAATTTCGCAACATGCGACATTTCGGCGCGTCAAATTCTTTAGAATTTGGACGCCATATGCGAAAGAAAGAGTCTGGCTTCGCAATTAGCAGTGCGCAAACGGTTACCCTCACTCAAGCTATCGAGTGAGATGTTACTATTGAGCCACTTTTTTGATGGGCTAGTGAGTGAATTGTTAGCTGACGGCGCTAAAATAGAAGAAATGTATAAAGTGTCGCATTTGCCGCTAACTTTGCCTTCGTTCTACAATGGCGTTATCATAGCAATAGAAACATTATCAGAGAAAAATTTGAAATTAGCTTTTGTAAAATTAGGCTGCTGGACCACGAGATAAAAATTTAAAACGATTGCTTATAAACTAAACAAACAGCCCTCGCAACCCTCAAGGAGTACACTCAAAAATCAAAACATTAAAAGATCCGAGCTTGCCCAGGCCACTTGAAAACAGTCTAGGTAAATAGGGGCAATGCACATGTGGGTGCTTGGGTTGCGGAAGGGGTAAAAAGGCGACCAAAAATGTATATCTTTTACTCATACAATTAATAGAATTCACAAAAAAGGGTATAAAAATCCATGGATTGGACAAAAGGTCAGTATCAACGAAATCGCGACCTGGTATATAGCATTTCTTAGGGAATCGTCAGTGCGACGGTTTGACAATTAGCTGCAACTCTTAAGAGTTTGTCAGTCGAATCAAAGTTGCAACGTGTATGATAGATTGGTTTCGACCAATTTATCTTGTACATTTCGTCCTTCGAGCATAAAAAAAAACTGCTCACGAAGGCTGCCAAACCGATGTGATACTCATAAAATGGTATCCACGGTCAAGTCCGATACCAGCACCCACGGCAAAACTAGGCAATACTTAATTAAATCATACAACCCAGTCTGCGGCGTTAGACAGGCAGGCGACTAGGGAAAATCAAAATAAAATAAGACCAGTGTCGAAGCGATTGACACCAGCGTTGGAGCGCCGTATCAGCGGCGTTGGACGACTGGGAAATCGACGTGGGATCTACAAAAGGCAGTGGACTAGCGACGTTGGAATCGAAGCTAGGAAGCTAAAAAACAGGAACCGTCAGCGGAGGCTAAAGGAGCGTCATACCGCGGCTAAAATGATAACTACAACTGACGACTAAGCCATCGGTCGACTGGGTTATCGACGTAGCAAGCACAACAAGAACCTCAGACGGATGGACAAATGTTTTCAATAAACAAACAAAAAGAGGTGGGAAAAGCATACAGCAAAGCAAAGAATTGAAAGAACTGTATAGACTCAAAAGTATATCAGAAAGAGATTATAGAAAGGAAAGGTTAAAAACTTAAAAAAAAAATAAAAAATAAAGAAAACATTAATAAATTAAACAGGTAAGAATGCTCTAGTCGAGTATACCCGACTAGGAAACTTCCTGTACCCAAGTCTAAAACTTCCAATCATATGTTCGTCTCTTACACATGCACGCACACATACACAAAGTCGTACACACGCGAGCCACAGCGCAAGCAAGGCATTTTAAGTCGTGGCTGTGCTGGTTCTTTCCCCCCTTGCTACAGTACTGAACCTTGTTTGTTGAATAACTTCCGTGTTTATTATCCGATAGACTTGAAATTTGAACAGTAGGTTAAGAGTGACTAAATTATTATACATGCCAAATCCCAAAGCGATATCTTTAAAAGTGTGGCTGTAAAACGTTTTGATCAATTTGCGGGGGAATGGGGTAAGATATCAGAGATTAGAAACAAACTTGATCTGCGTATGGTATACAGGAACCTACATTTCAAATTTGGTGTCTCTGGCTCTTATAGTTGCTGAGATCGACGCAATCATACAGACGGACAGACAGACGGACATGGCCAAATCGAAATCTCTTTTGATACTGATCAAGAATATATATACTTTATAGGGTCGGAGATGTCTCCTTCTGCCTGTTACATACTTTTGCACAAATCCAATACCCCCTTTTTACCCATTTTATGGGTACAGGGACTAAAAAATGACGAAAAATGTGGAAACATGATGTAGTGGAAACGGGCTATAAATGAAATTAAATGGAATTAATTTAGGGTCACAATATAAATATTAAACTATGTATAGAAGAGGAAAACATGGAGTTTTAAATTAATGTAGAGGGAGGATGCGTGGCTTGTGACATGGATTAGGCCAGCCGCAACCGTTCCAGCAGAGGGTGGCCCAAATAATTCGTTGTTTGTTGTCTTTTTTTTTTTGTTGTTGCGTAGTTTTTGTTGTGTTGTTATTGTGATTGTGTGAGATGCTGTATGTCTCGTTCTTCTGTTCACGTTTAGCGGGCATTGGGCCGTATCGAGCCCTGGGATCGACAGCTAGCCGGCGTTGCCCCACCGACGAGAAACTGATGTGTAACAGAAATGTCGCCCAAACTGAATCTTCCAGTCGGGACAGTCGCGGGTTCAGGTTACACTTTAACCAATGTCACCCTAGCTTTGCGTCTGCCGGATAGACTGGAGATAAGGTATAAATAAATTTGGAGGAAAAGACGAAATCTCGCGAAATGCTCCGTGTCTAGTCCTTCCGAAGTCACTGCCGCAGTCTTAAAGAGAGCGTAAAGCTGGCCTTTAATTGCGCGGAGTGATAAACGCTAAGGGAGAGATACGAAAGCAAATGTTAGAAAAATTTAAATAAATTTATAAATTGCTGACTTGCTAATATTATATTTTTTCACAATTCAATGTCACTGTTGGACGTAAGTCACTGCCGTTCATGAATGAACAGGTAGTTAGCGACGGACAATTTTCCTGGTGGAATGTGATATTGAATGAATCTGTGATGAAATGTGATATTAGGTTAAGTCTGATTTAATTGTTTGTTATTTATCTGTTTAATGTAGATTTCTCACCGTGTTGTTTTTGCAGAGCGTTAAGATGGAGGGTTGATGCCAAAACGCAAGTAAAGCGAGCTCGTGCATCGTGAAACTCTCGTCTATCGGCCATTACGTACAGTGATGACTAGAATAAATGACAAGTCACACTAGTATGTCTGTAATTGTAGAGTATCCGTGTAGCGACTGTCAAGGTGGAGCGCAGAAACTGGAGCGGTTACTGGTCCCGGCCAGTCACGTGTCATCCCCCTCTTGGTGATTTTCTGATAAGATTTTTTTTGTTGGTGTTTAGACAGATGATTGTGTTGCTTTTTTTTTGCTAGGTGTAATATTTTTTTATTTATTTGAGTATTTATTTATTTATGAAAGTATTTATTGATTTAAATATTTATTTATTTTTATAAGTATTTATTTATTTAATTTATTTAATTGAATTAATATTTATTTATTAATCCATACATACCCTCAAAAATTAGGAAGTGGTTTTCGGTAGGCTTCGTCGGTTCAGTTTCCACATCGGTGCTGATCAAATCAAATGTCCCATACAGGAAACAGCCAAAACTAACAGACGCGATCGCGTACCCAGAATAACGCGTTTCTGGTGAACAAAGGCGGGGCAGGTGCGATGGCAAACGAGGTTACCGGTGAACGTCTGCCAGGTAGTACTTTGAGTAGGACACCGGTTCAGACAAAAGGTGGAGATCCGGCACAGTCTAATTGGGGTGAAAGTCCGCCGAAATTAGCTACGGAGCTCGCATCAGCGGTTAATGCGTCGCTTGCACAGGCTCATGCGACCCATAGGGCAGCGCAGTCAGACTCCATAAGCCACGTGGTGAAGGAAGAGATACGCAACGTGTTCATGGAGATGATGCGTTGTCTTAATGAGGTACTGCAGCACATCAGGCAACCGCCACCACAGTCAGATGTGCCAAAGAGGGATGAAAGTGGACAGGTGCAAGGTTCACAGGGAGCAATGCCAAAACGAGACCAGTCCAGCGCGACAGACGCGTCAGCACCACCACCGAAACCATTTTTGTCACGCTCTCGACCGGGTGGAAGTGATTCGTCCATGGTAGGGGCTACTGCATCTGGGGAGCCGGGTAACCAGACTGAGCATCACGCGCAAAATTGGCGAAATCCAAGGCAGAATAGCCACTGGCGGGTAGAGAATAGGCGAGCAGGCGAGTACCAACGGGAAGAGCCGAGTCCATATACGCCAAACTCCAGACAGAGGCCACGATGGGGCCAAGTCGAGACTTGGGATGTCTCGTTCGATGGACACGCGACGAAAATGGCAGTGGAGGATTTCGTGTTCCGCATCGAATTCCAGCAGAATCAATGCCGATGTTCCTAGGAGGAGGTGCTGAAGGGATTCCACCACTCAGTAACGGGACACGCATGTTTCATTTCATTTCATTTATTTCTCCATTTTAATATACAGGTTTTTTTATGAGTGTTGAAATTCTTAACTAAGAGTTCAGGCAACCTGGCCTTTTCTACTTTAATAATGGTGTAAATTAATGATATATGTATGTATATTTAAACTGAACAACAGGAACGTTATCAGACGGGAAAAATTACAAAACCCCTTAGAATTAGGAAAAAAAGGAGTTAAAGTAAGGGTCAGGGCAGGAAAGGAAGGGGAGAGGGACAGGGACAGGGAGCTTAAGACTAAAGTGGCTACGCCAGATCATGAATGTGAGGATATGCTGACTGCATACATCTCGAGTTGAAGATTTGCGTTAGGCGCAAGGTCCTGGCTGCAACAGTTTCAATATTTGCCCTAATATGCAAATCAATCGTAGAGTGATGCCAGGGTAGGTTAAGCATCATTTTTAAAATTTTGTTTTGGGTAATTTGTAATTTATTTAAGTGGCATTTTGCTACATCAGCCCACACCGGTGCACCATAGAAAATTATTGCTTGAAAGATTGATCTAAACAGGAACATTTTGTTTTCTATATTTAAGCGCGAATTCCTATTAATAAATGGATATAATATGCGAATTGTCATGTTTAACTTCTTGTTTGTGGCATATATATGATCTTTAAATTTCAATTTATTGTCTAATAATATTCCTAGATATTTAACACATGCTTCCCACTTAATGTCTACGTTCCCTAACTGTGAAAAATATGGCCTGCGTTTTCTCCGAGTTGACTAGTATTCTCCATTTTGAGAAGTATTCATTTAAGTGTTCAAAGGATACTTGGAGTTTATTTGTGATGTTTGATGCAAGGGTTCCTGAGGACAAGATGGCTGTGTCGTCTGCGAACATCGCGGCTGTGCAATGTCTTAGAGAAGGGAAGTCTGCGGTGAAAATATTGTAAAGCAAGGGTGAGAGACAGGAACCTTGGGGACACCCTGCGGCGGTACTTATCGAAATTGATTTAGCCTTTCCTAGGTGTACAGCAAAGGATCGGTTACTCAAAAAACTCTGAACTAATTTGACGAGCTCAGGAGGAAAGCAGCACATCTTGTGGATTAGACCGTCATGCCAGCCAGAGTCGAAAGCTGCTTTTATATCTAGTAGCACCATTCCTGTGGATTGAGAACTGGAAAAGTTTTCTTTGATCATGTGCTTGATTTTCTTAAGCGGGTATCGTAGAGTGCTCCCTATGAAAATCAAACTGATGGGGTGGAAGAGTATCATTTATTTCCATGAACTGATAAAGCTTTTCTTTCAAAATCTTTTCAAGGATTTTGCTGACAGACGAAAGTAGGCTTATTGGTCGGTAAGATGTAGGCAATTCAGATGGCTTATTTGGCTTGCCAATGGCGATAACCTTCGCAATTTTCCATGCCGAGGGGAAGTAACTCAGGTGCAAGCAGCTATTAATAATGATAGTGAGAAAGCTTATCCCTCTTCGTGGAAGTGATTTGAGGCTTAAATTGTCTATACCGTCCAGTCCAGGTGATTTTTTTATCTTTAGCTTAGCTAGTATTCTTTTCACTTCTGCTCTGGTTACGAAAAAGTCATTTGCAGGGTTGATTGTCGTTCTATTTAGAGCCGATATCGATCTATCAACGGAGGCTGTGGTTACAGGTTCACTAAGGTTGACGGTATAATTGTGATTTAACCTGAACGTTTCAGCAAGCACCTCTGCTTTCTTTTCATCCGTCGAGAGACGAGCTGAGTCTGTAACTAATATTGGGATATCCCTATGTTTCTTCCCAATAACTTTCGTAAGCTTCCAAAAGTGCGAAGAACCTTTATCAAGGGAAGAAAGAACGATGTTCCAGGAATTGTTATAAAACTCTGAGATTGCTGAGGTGGTTAGATGTCTAAGCCATTTGTATAGTGTAAGATCGGCTGGGCGTCTGTACCTCTGCCAGTTACGACGGCGAATGTTTCTTCATCTAATTAAATTCTTGATGTTATCTGGAAGTGGCTTAGGAGAAAACTTAATTTTCTTCTTGGGAATACTTTCTTCTTTTGCATTTTTGATGGCAGTGTTAAGTATATTAATAATACTGTCAATGTCTATAGGTTGACGAATGGAGTTCTCCTCGATCTCCGGAATGAACTGGTTAGCAATACGGGAGAATTGCGGCCAGTTAGCGTTTTTAACATCGTAGTTATATCGATTGTCAGTTTGTACTGCAACATTGGAGAGTTTAATTTGCACTGGCAGGTGGTCTGAGCCTAAGTCATTTCGTACTATTGCATTCGATAGCAAACGAGAACAGTTCGTAAGAAATACATCTAGAGTTGATGACCGCCCACGGGTGCTAGTTGGGATGTAGCGGAATGTGGCGGATGGTTTTCTTAATGTAAATAGCTACCCCTCCCCCCCTAGTCAATGTCCTATCATTTCTATACAAGTAATAGTTTCGTATTTTGACTGATATGTTGTTGCTCAGCCAAGTTTCAGAAACAAGACAAGTGTCTATATTTTTCTCGTGTAGCAAGTGCTCGAGCTCTTTTTTCTTGTGCCGTATACCCCTGGCATTCCACGCTACGATTGATAACTCATCAAACATTATTTATATAAATTTAAAAGCTAATGAGGTAATAACCTCGAATTGCTCTAGCTTAGACTTACAATTTCTTAGCTTATTAACTAAGTCAAAAGTGAGATTTTATAATTCCTCTACAGAGAAGAGATCCGCATTTTGAGACGGCGGGGGCGTAGCCCATGCTGAGCTTACAGGTTCCACTACCTTATTGTTAAGACTTGGGAACGATTTTGGACAGTGAATAAGCGGCGGCTGTATTTGCCGGTGGTTGGTGGATTTTGGAGTTATCTTAATGTCGTTTCTACGTAACCTACCCCTTATATCGACATAATTCTGCCTGGACGGGCAGTCTCGTGAGTTGGATTTGTGAGCGCCGTGACAGTTGGCACATTTAGTTGACGGATTATCCTTGCAGTCGGACGTCTTATGACTTCCAGCGCAATTGGCACAGTACGCCTTAACAGCACAGTGACTAGTGCCATGTCCAAACATTTGGCAATTGTAGCATTGTGTAATAGTGTTGCTCCTTCGCCGTTGATATTCCCACTTGACGTGGACATGGCCTATGACAGCGTAGTTCTTCTTCAGTTCATTAACAGTGATCGACTTGTTGACAAAATACACCACGCAAAAGGTAAATGTGGTGTTGTTGGGTCTGGTATGATTAACGACCTTGACATCAACGCACTGCAGTCCCATATCAATGAGCTGTTTTTTTATCTCCTCTGGTTGATCAATGGCTAGCCCCTTAAGCAGGGCCTTGTATGGCTTATTGTTTTTCACTGCATGTGAAAAAAACTCGTACTTGCCCTGCATCGCTTTGCAAGCATTTTTGTAGTCTTTAAAGTCCACGCAATAGGATTTGATCCCGATGGATATTTTGCAGATGGAGTACTGCTTTATTTGAAGGGTGTTACAGATGCTATGCAATTGCTCTGCAGAACATTTAAGCACCGTTATTGGAGGAACGTAAACTTTTGCTTTTTCGATAGTGACTTCGGCCTTCGGTCGATATCAGCTGAGTCATCGACCGCTTGGAGTGGCAAGGAACGATTGTTATTGCTAGGCTGATGGGCAGAGTCTGCAATGAGAACTTTGTTCTTCACACGCGGCGACATATCGACGCCGTCTTTACTTAGTGATCTCTTTATTTTGAGTTTTGTTATGTTTCTAAGTGCGCGAAATTTGGCAATATTTTGATATCGATAGTTCTCTTTGCCCTGTGGCAACTCACGATTCAGAGCGCCTGTCACTAAACCAAGGTGGCAACCCGTGAGCAAGCTTTTTTTTTACAAACGCTCGTGTGGCTAAGATTAATTGTTTAGATGTTTTTTGACTGGAAATTGTTTTTTGTCATAAATTTTCACAAATTTTAATTACGCGCACTGGCACGTAAATTTTTGTTGCCACTAAATAGTTGACTTGTCCTTAAATGCATTGTTAGGCAATAATTAGCTGGTGCACAAAAAACACGTGTAAGCACAACGATTGGTGTTTCCAGACATTGACTGCAATTTCAGCGCGAAACAGAGTATTATAAAGAATACTGTCGAATTATGGCTGATTGCGAAAGGAAAGGATACATGGAACTGGTATCAGGAGATGCGCTAAAGGATAGGTCGGAAAGAGATTGGATTCTGCCTCACTTTGGAGTTGTCAATCCAAACAAGCCCGGAAACTACGAATCGTCCTTGATGCAGCTGCAGAAATCGACGGAATTTCGTTGAACTCGGCGTTGATGAATGGCCCTGATAATGTACAACTGTTGACTCACGTACTTATGAAATTTCGACAAAGAAGATTTGGAATATGCGCAGACATTAGAGAAATGTTTCATTAAGTTGAAATACGTAGAGAAGATCGTTGTGCGCAAAGATTTCTCCGGCGAACAAACCCTGATCAAGAAATGAAAATATACCAGATGGCGGTCATGACTTTTGGAGCGAAGTGTTCGCCCGCATCCGCAGAATACGTCAAGAATCTTAACGCGTTGAAATACAAAGCGACATATCCGGAAGCAGCCGATGCGATTATAAGCAACCACTATGTCGACGATTACGTGCACTCTTTCTCTAGCAAAGAAGAAGCTGTTAGGATCACCAAGCAAGTCATCATGATTCACAAGGAGGGAGGTTTCGAGCTAAGACAATTCGTTTCTAACTCAAGGATTTGTAACGAAACGTTTGCCGAGAAAAACTCTGCTGAGATTGTAAGCTTGGATAAAGAGGTCTCGAAATATTTTCAAAAGGTGCTCGGTATGCATTGGCATACGCACCCTGATGAATTCGGGTTTACATTGTCATTTGCCAAAATTAATAAATCCTTATTTGCTCCCGATAGGACTCCAACAAAAAGAGAACTACTGAAAATTGTTATGTCCATATTCGATCCGTTTGGAATTTTGGCAGATCATACAATTATGGCCAAGCTACTCCTCCAATCAATATGGCGGAAGAAAACTGGATGGGACGAATGCATTGACAATGATGACGATTTGGTATGGAAAAACTGGCTGCACAAATTTAATGAAATGTCGACTGTCCGGATTCCTCGGTGCTATGATCCCAGTCTTTTTGATGCCACTGTTGAGCTACATCTGTTTGCGGACGCAAGCGAGGCAGCATACGCAGCGTTCGATATGCAGTGCAATGGAAAACGGCCTTTATTATGGGATAAAACGAAATGCCCACCGATGAAGCAGTCGTCTGTACCGAGACTAGAGTTACAAGCGGCAGTCATGGCGACCTGGCTCCGTAAGCATATACTGGAGGGACATAGTATCATACCAAAACGAGTAATAATGTGGTCTGACTCAAATACCGTCTTAGCGTGGATCAAATCCGATCACAGGAGATACAAGCCCTATGTAGCACACCGCGTAAACGAAATACTAGAAGGCAGTAGCGTTGGTGAGTGGAATTGGATTTCTGGAAAAGAAAACCCAGCTGACTTCGGAACGAAGATTAACCGAAGTAACAAGCGATCTACTTGGCTCCCGGGTGCGAAAATACTGCTAAATGATGATAACGACTGGTCAAATCACAGTTTATGTGACCAAAGCACAGATTTAGAGTTGCGAACGAAATTTGCACTTGTTGTTCAACAAAATATTGAAGATCTATTATTAAGATTTTCATCTTTTAGGAAGTTGAACCGAGTTGTGGCCTGGATTTTGCGAGTAAACAATCGACCGATCGTGCGAACTAGCTACCTGCAGGCGAGCGAAATTGAATATGCTCAATTGGTTGTGTGTCGGAACGTGCAAGCGTCAGAATACACTGAAGAAATGGAGACACTGGCGCGTAAATGTCCTATAAGAAAAAGCAGCAAAATATGGAAACCATGTCCGACCCTCGACGCAAATGGTCTCCTTCGAATGAACGGCAGGATCAACAATGCTAACACAGCACACGAAGACACCAAGCAACCAATAATTATGCCACAAGAACATTTCGTGACGAAGCTGATTGTGGAGCAATACCACAAGGACTGGAAGCATCAAAATGAAAACACGATCCTAGCTGAAATTCGCCGTCGTTAGTGGATACCACATTGTCGTGCGCAAGTGCGACGAGTATCCCGACTTTGCCAGATATGTATAGCAAACAGAGCTCGCCCGTATGCGCCATTGATGGGGCAGCTACCCACTGATAGATTGACGCCGTTTGTACGGCCATTCACCTACACTGGCATCGATTACATGGGACCATTTTCAGTTGTAAGAGGAAGATCGATTGAAAAACGTTGGATTTGTATTTTTACGTGCCTGACGGTGAGACCGATTCATCTGGAAATCGCTAGGGATCTGAGTGCTGATACCTGCATTAGAGTCATCTGAAATTTCATGGTGCGTCGTGGAAAACCCAAAAGAATTGGCTCGGACAATGGCACCAATTTTTTAGGTGCGAATCGAGAGCTGAAACGCCAATTGACTGAAATGGATCAAACTAAAATCGCGGCAGAGTTAGCAATTGAGGAAATCGAGTGGTTCTTTAATTGCCCCATGAATCCGCATGCTGGTGGCTGTTGGGAACGGATTGTGCGCAGCGTTAAGAGTGCAATGGGACATGCTATGTTGGGCCGAAGTTTGAAGGAAGATATGCTGTATGGTTTGATGTGTGATGCGGAGAATATAGTTAATGCAAGGCCACTTACGCACATAGCTCTAGATTCGCCAACCGATGAACCATTAACACCTAACCATTTTCTATTAGGCACTTTTTGGAAGAAATGGTTGAACGAATATTTACCGGAACTTTGCCGTCGAACAAAATGGTATCGAGAAGTGAGACCTTTAGCCGTGGGAGATCTGGTACTCATCTGCGATGGAACTGCTCATCGATCAACCTGGAAGAAGGGCCGAGTAACAGACGTGTTGAGTGGAAGGGATGGGCAAGTACGCGCAGCTACAGTTAAGACTGCTGTCGGAGTTCTACGTCGCCCAGCGTGCGTCCTGTCTAAGCTCGATTTGAGTGAATCCAAGCCCTGTTAGATTCACTGTGGCGGGGATGTTGTAGCGATTTAAGCATGCTAAGTTAGAAATTTGAATATTTAACGACTATTTTGATTTATTTACATTTGAGATTTTGTATGCCTGATGGCAACCTTGTTTAACGTGACTTATCGATATATCGAATGAATTATCTGTTGAATTGTAAGAAACTATCGTAAGATGATCGTATTTATGATCGACTTTGAGAACGAAAGGGTAGAACGCAACGAAGCGTAAGTGAAATTAATTATTATTTAAGATAAAGTTAAAACATTGTATTTCTCCTTATAGGAGATAAAATCCCCACACCCCCACCCCAATCCTTTGCCTCTAGCCATAGGAAAGTTAAATACACATGGAAATAAGCGTTAGTTGAGCGTTTGTTTTCCTGGGAATTGTGTTTGGTGGCTGGTGGCGTTTTATACGCATAGTTCACCCGAATCGAAGAAATATCTTTTATCTCGCTTCTTCTTGGCGTTCCCTGATGGGAAAGGATAAAGGATTGCATTAGGATTGTGCAAGGAAGCAATGGGAGGAGCAACTGTCATACCTGCTCTGGAGTGACGCCAAACTGACGCGTATGTACATACATACACTGGTATGCGTTCGATATTGCACAGTGACGCGTACTTTCATAGAATTGTGAAATTCTGGATACAACTGGTAAGTGCCGTTTGTTCTTGGTTTTTGTGTGTTCTTGGTTTTCGGTACGATGGGCCGAAGAAGAGCAACAGCGTTAAACGAGGAAAATGAACAGGCTGAAAATGAAGACGCAGACAACGCTGTTTTGGCGCCAAAAGTGGATCTACTCCATGCAGATAGTACCAACAGGAACGAAGTAGATAATTCTAATGAAACTTTGTTGCAAATTATGCAACTCATGCAGCAGCAGCAACATATCAACATGTCGCAAATGCAGGCTTTTCAAATGGAAATTGTCCGTATGAACGAGATCCAAATGGAAAAAACAAATATATTGATAGAAGCGCTGTCATCGAATCCAGTCATTGCCAATCGTGCAAGTGGAAACGAGATCGCTGCAGGCTCATCAATGAATACGGACGGACAAGCAGCTGTACTATTGGAAGAAACACGGCAGTACGATTCAGGTGCAAAGCTTTATGATTTGCATGAATTTGATGGAACTCCTGAAACATGGCCTATGTTTAAGGAAACTTTTACAATGACAACGAGCGAGTATGGCTACAGCGACAGGCAGAATTTAATACGACTGCAAAAGGCAGTCAAGGGCAAGGCACACGAAGTTGTGGAATGTTTGCTGATCCATAGTCGCAATGTTCCCGACATCATGCAGGTTCTTAAACAAAACTTTGGTAGGCCTGAGAAATTAATAAAAAGTCAAATTGCTCGCATACGTAAATCACCGGTTATAAAAGAGGGAATACTACTAGAACTTCTAGATTATCGAAATAGAGTTCAAAATTTAACATATTTTCTAGGAGCAGTGGAAGGTGATAGATATTTGGAAAATCCGACGCTGATGGAAGAACTTGTGTCCAAACTGCCACAGCAACAACGTCTAGAGTGGGCTCGCTACCGTCGAAATTGCAGAGGACACGAAAATATCAAGGATTTCAGCAAATGGCTCCACGTTATAGCTGAGGTTGTCCTAGATGCTGGCTTGGTTGATGATACCGAGGTAACAAAATTGAAAAACCAGAAATCGAGAATTTTCCATGCAAACGAAGTGGATGTCAAGGAGAAAAGCTGCCTCGTCTGCAATGGTCGTCATAATTTGGAGAAATGTGATCAATTCATAAAACTTGACATTGATGCGAAATGGAAGGCTGTTAGAGAAAACAAGCTGTGCTTTAACTGTTTGAGAGCTGGGCACCGTGTACAAGAATGTAAATTTAAACACAAATGCGAAACGGAAGGCTGCACCAAGAAAATCAACAAATTACTACACAAGCCTTTTGTAGTACCTGCAGTTAACAGCACACAGGGATTTACAGGAACAGCCTCGCAAGTGGCCGACTCTACAGTATTGTTCAAAATCTTGCCAGTAAACCTACATGCAAATGGGAAACCTATTTCCTGCTATGCGTTTTTGGACGACGGATCAGCGGTTTCGTTGATGAACGAAAGACTAACTGAGGAACTGGGCTTGAGAGGACCCAAGGAGAATGTCACCTTGCAGTGGTTCGGAAACAGAAAAGTTTCCGAGTGTACGAGCCGTTTTGATATTGGCATATCAGACAGTCGAAAGAAAGTAGTTCATACATTGAAAGGTGTTCGAACAATAAGGAATCTACAATTGCCGAAGCAATCTGTTAATATATCAAGCTTGCGTTCCAAATATCGGCATTTGGAAACGATACCGGTGCACGGCTATGCCAACGTCGTTCCCGAAATCCTGATTGGTTTGGACAACGCACATTTAGGGGTACCAGAATCGGCACGTTCAATCGTATATGATGGTCCGATTGTTGCTGCCGCCAAGCTCGGATGGGTGTGTTATGGAACATGTCCAACTGGAAATACGCAGGAAGCCAATGGAATTTTCCTTATTAACCCCGAAATTGATTTAGTATTCGACAAACTAATAGAAGATTATATTGTAGATTCAGAAATGGCGTTCGAACGTCTGCAGTGGTGCATAAAGGAAAAGAAGAAGAACGATCGAACAAGCTCCTAAGAGAGACAACGAACCGTGTTGGAAAACGATATGAAACTGGATTGCTCTGGAGACATGACAACATCGTCCTACCAGAGAGCAAGGAAATGACATTCAAAAGGCAGCTGTCCCTGGAACGGAAATTTTAACGCGAAACAGAGTATCATAGAGAATACTGTCGAATTATGGCTGATTACGAAAGGAAAGGATACATGGAACTGGTATCAGGAGATGCGCTAAAGGATAGGTCGGAAAGAGATTGGATTCGGCTCACTTTGGAGTTGTCAATCCAAACAAGCCCGGAAACTACCAATGGTCCTTGATGCAGCTGCAGAAATCGACGGAATTTCGTTGAACTCGGCGTTGATGAATGCCTGATGGCAACCTTGTTTAACGTGACTTATCGATATATCGAATGAATTATCTGTTGAATTGTAAGAAACTATCGTAAGATGATCGTATTTATGATCGACTTTGAGAACGAAAGGGTAGAACGCAACGAAGCGTAAGTGAAATTAATTATTATTTAAGATAAAGTTAAAACATTGTATTTCTCCTTATAGGAGATAAAATCCCCACACCCCCACCCCAATCCTTTGCCTCTAGCCATAGGAAAGTTAAATACACATGGAAATAAGCGTTAGTTGAGCGTTTGTTTTCCTGGGAATTGTGTTTGGTGGCTGGTGGCGGTTCACGCGAATCGAAGAAATAACGCACGTGAGTCGTACTTGCAGTACGTTCGGGATCATCGCGTGGAGAATTGGATGGAACTGCGAGACCATCATCCACGGCGTCAAAGTTCGACCGCATGAGGGAGCTCCGCAAAAGGACGAAACGTCCAAACAAGAGCGTGGAAAATTTTTCCACACCATGCGGAAGCTCGCGCCGCGTCTAGAGATGCGACCATCTGAGAGCGAGATGATCAAGATCATCAAGACGGCACTCATAGACGAAATCGCAAGTTTTGTCTATGACCTACGAGTGTACTCCTTGGACCAGCTGCGAGACGAGTGTGTCGAAATCGAGGCGAACATAAAGCGAAAGACCCGATCGTCGTGGCGAGGAGTCCCAAAACCCAAAAATTATGGGCGAGGAGCAGGTGTGAGTGAGATCACGCAGGAGTAACCCACTTGTGAGAAGACTGAAGTCGTCGAGGAGGCGCAAATGGTACGTTGTCCGCATCAGAAGCTGATTTGCTGGAACTGCGGACAACCAGATCACGGCTTCAGGGATTGTATGGCAATGGAGAGGCGTATCTTCTGCTATAGGTGTGGAAAGCCGGATGCGTATGCTCCCAATTGTCCAAATTGCTCGGGAAACGCGAGAAGGAGTGCGACTCAGGCAGGCGAATCACGCTCGTAGATGGAGCTTGCACAGCAGAGGTAGAAGTGGAGGATATAAGCAATAAGTTAGCAAGAGATAGTTTGCCTGCTAGCTTAAGAAATTTATCATATGAGGAGCGGCTTAGAAATTATATATCAGCAAGAAATACCATATTTTCAGACTTACAAGTCGATGGGATGCGAGCACTTTCTGTAAGAGTCATGAATGCTAGATGTCGCTTAAAGCAACGGCGATCCACGAGAAAGCAGGTGATCGATTCCGTGCGTAGGTGCAGCAGAAGTGACCCAAGAGTGTTCCATTATGGACGAATCAGTAAGGGGCCTGCTAGACTCCGGCGCTACTCATAGCATGTTGGCAAATAGTTAGTTAGTTAATCACGAGTTCCTGGAGGAGCTAGGTGTAGCGCCTCGAATGTATATTTCGATGGTGAAGGTAGCAAGTGGGGAGATCGCGCAATTGTTGACGGGTAGAACTGCCTTTAGAGTATAAGGGAAAGATTAGAAAAATAACATTTTTCTTATGCCCTTTCCTCGAGCAAGAGATCTACCTAGGTATAGACTTTTGGCGATCATTCGCACTGGCTCCAGTGGTTATGGGAACAGGTTCAACCGGCGAGCCAGTGAGACTAGTGCAGGAGTTGATGGCGGATCAGGTGGCTCACTATGTGGATGGGCCTGAGGATGATATAGTGCAGGAAGAGTGGCGATTGTCAGCAGAGCAGTAAGCAGAATTGGAGGAGGTAAAGAAGGAGTTCCTTACATTTGAAACGGTAGGTTTGGGGAAGACGCCTATGGAAACATACAAAATCCAATTAGTGGACGATGCCGAGCCTGTAAAGGGTCGACATTATCCGCTGTCACCAGCAATGCAGGAGGTAGTGTGTGCATAGGTGGACAAAATGTTGGCCTTGGGGGTCATCGAGTGCAGTGATAGCCCGTGGAGCAGACGCACTACTGTTGTGCGACGGCCGGGTAAAAATCGTTTCTGTCTCGATGCCCGCAAGCTCAACAAATTGACCATTAAGGACGCGTATCCACTACCTAGCATTTGAATTTGATCCCGATGGATATTTTGCAGATGGAGTACTGCTTTATTTGAAGGGTGTTACAGATGCTATGCAATTGCTCTGCAGAACATTTAAGCACCGTTATTGGAGGAACGTAAACTTTTGCTTTTTCGATAGTGACTTCGGCCTTCGGTCGATATCAGCTGAGTCATCGACCGCTTGGAGTGGCAAGAAACGATTGTTATTGCTAGGCTGATGGGCAGAGTCTGCAATGAGAACTTTTTTCTTCACACGCGGCGACATATCGACGCCGGCTTTACTTAGTGATCTCTTTATTTTGAGTTTTGTTATGTTTCTAAGTGCGCGAAATTTGGCAATATTTTGATATCGATAGTTCTCTTTGCCCTGTGGCAACTCACGATTCAGAGCGCCTGTCACTAAACCAAGGTGGCAACCCGTGAGCAAGCTTTTTTTTTTACAAACGCTCGTGTGGCTAAGATTAATTGTTTAGATGTTTTTTGACTGGAAATTGTTTTTTGTCATAAATTTTCACAAATTTTAATTACGCGCACTGGCACGTAAATTTTTGTTGCCACTAAATAGTTGACTTGTCCTTAAATGCATTGTTAGGCAATAATTAGCTGGTGCACAAAAAACACGTGTAAGCACAACGATTGGTGTTTCCAGACATTGACTGCAATTTCAGCGCGAAACAGAGTATTATAAAGAATACTGTCGAATTATGGCTGAATGCGAAAGGAAAGGATACATGGAACTGGTATCAGGAGATGCGCTAAAGGATAGGTCGGAAAGAGATTGGATTCTGCCTCACTTTGGAGTTGTCAATCCAAACAAGCCCGGAAACTACGAATCGTCCTTGATGCAGCTGCAGAAATCGACGGAATTTCGTTGAACTCGGCGTTGATGAATGACCCTGATAATGTACAACTGTTGACTCACGTACTTATGAAATTTCGACAAAGAAGATTTGGAATATGCGCAGACATTAGAGAAATGTTTCAAGTTGAAATACGTAGAGAAGATCGTTGTGCGCAAAGATTTCTCCGGCGAACAAACCCTGATCAAGAAATGAAAATATACCAGATGGCGGTCATGACTTTTGGAGCGAAGTGTTCGCCCGCATCCGCAGAATACGTCAAGAATCTTAACGCGTTGAAATACAAAGCGACATATCCGGAAGCAGCCGATGCGATTATAAGCAACCACTATGTCGACGATTACGTGCACTCTTTCTCTAGCAAAGAAGAAGCTGTTAGGATCACCAAGCAAGTCATCATGATTCACAAGGAGGGAGGTTTCGAGCTAAGACAATTCGTTTCTAACTCAAGGATTTGTAACGAAACGTTTGCCGAGAAAAACTCTGCTGAGATTGTAAGCTTGGATAAAGAGGTCTCGAAATATTTTCAAAAGGTGCTCGGTATGCATTGGCATACGCACCCTGATGAATTCGGGTTTACATTGTCATTTGCCAAAATTAATAAATCCTTATTTGCTCCCGATAGGACTCCAACAAAAAGAGAACTACTGAAAATTGTTATGTCCATATTCGATCCGTTTGGAATTTTGGCAGATCATACAATTATGGCCAAGCTACTCCTCCAATCAATATGGCGGAAGAAAACTGGATGGGACGAATGCATTGACAATGATGACGATTTGGTATGGAAAAACTGGCTGCACAAATTTAATGAAATGTCGACTGTCCGGATTCCTCGGTGCTATGATCCCAGTCTTTTTGATGCCACTGTTGAGCTACATCTGTTTGCGGACGCAAGCGAGGCAGCATACGCAGCGTTCGATATGCAGTGCAATGGAAAACGGCCTTTATTATGGGATAAAACGAAATGCCCACCGATGAAGCAGTCGTCTGTACCGAGACTAGAGTTACAAGCGGCAGTCATGGCGACCTGGCTCCGTAAGCATATACTGGAGGGACATAGTATCATACCAAAACGAGTAATAATGTGGTCTGACTCAAATACCGTCTTAGCGTGGATCAAATCCGATCACAGGAGATACAAGCCCTATGTAGCACACCGCGTAAACGAAATACTAGAAGGCAGTAGCGTTGGTGAGTGGAATTGGATTTCTGGAAAAGAAAACCCAGCTGACTTCGGAACGAAGATTAACCGAAGTAACAAGCGATCTACTTGGCTCCCGGGTGCGAAAATACTGCTAAATGATGATAACGACTGGTCAAATCACAGTTTATGTGACCAAAGCACAGATTTAGAGTTGCGAACGAAATTTGCACTTGTTGTTCAACAAAATATTGAAGATCTATTATTAAGATTTTCATCTTTTAGGAAGTTGAACCGAGTTGTGGCCTGGATTTTGCGAGTAAACAATCGACCGATCGTGCGAACTAGCTACCTGCAGGCGAGCGAAATTGAATATGCTCAATTGGTTGTGTGTCGGAACGTGCAAGCGTCAGAATACACTGAAGAAATGGAGACACTGGCGCGTAAATGTCCTATAAGAAAAAGCAGCAAAATATGGAAACCATGTCCGACCCTCGACGCAAATGGTCTCCTTCGAATGAACGGCAGGATCAACAATGCTAACACAGCACACGAAGACACCAAGCAACCAATAATTATGCCACAAGAACATTTCGTGACGAAGCTGATTGTGGAGCAATACCACAAGGACTGGAAGCATCAAAATGAAAACACGATCCTAGCTGAAATTCGCCGTCGTTAGTGGATACCACATTGTCGTGCGCAAGTGCGACGAGTATCCCGACTTTGCCAGATATGTATAGCAAACAGAGCTCGCCCGTGTGCGCCATTGATGGGGCAGCTACCCACTGATAGATTGACGCCGTTTGTACGGCCATTCACCTACACTGGCATCGATTACATGGGACCATTTTCAGTTGTAAGAGGAAGATCGATTGAAAAACGTTGGATTTGTATTTTTACGTGCCTGACGGTGAGACCGATTCATCTGGAAATCGCTAGGGATCTGAGTGCTGATACCTGCATTAGAGTCATCTGAAATTTCATGGTGCGTCGTGGAAAACCCAAAAGAATTGGCTCGGACAATGGCACCAATTTTGTAGGTGCGAATCGAGAGCTGAAACGCCAATTGACTGAAATGGATCAAACTAAAATCGCGGCAGAGTTAGCAAATGAGGAAATCGAGTGGTTCTTTAATTGCCCCATGAATCCGCATGCTGGTGGCTGTTGGGAACGGATTGTGCGCAGCGTTAAGAGTGCAATGGGACATGCTATGTTGGGCCGAAGTTTGAAGGAAGATATGCTGTATGGTTTGATGTGTGATGCGGAGAATATAGTTAATGCAAGGCCACTTACGCACATAGCTCTAGATTCGCCAACCGATGAACCATTAACACCTAACCATTTTCTATTAGGCACTTTTTGGAAGAAATGGTTGAACGAATATTTACCGGAACTTTGCCGTCGAACAAAATGGTATCGAGAAGTGAGACCTTTAGCCGTGGGAGATCTGGTACTCATCTGCGATGGAACTGCTCATCGATCAACCTGGAAGAAGGGCCGAGTAACAGACGTGTTGAGTGGAAGGGATGGGCAAGTACGCGCAGCTACAGTTAAGACTGCTGTCGGAGCTCTACGTCGCCCAGCGTGCGTCCTGGCTAAGCTCGATTTGAGTGAATCCAAGCTCTGTTAGATTCACGGTGGCGGGGATGTTGTAGCGATTTAAGCATGCTAAGTTAGAAATTTGAATATTTAACGACTATTTTGATTTATTTACATTTGAGATTTTGTATGCCTGATGGCAACCTTGTTTAACGTGACTTATCGATATATCGAATGAATTATCTGTTGAATTGTAAGAAACTATCGTAAGATGATCGTATTTATGATCGACTTTGAGAACGAAAGGGTAGAACGCAACGAAGCGTAAGTGAAATTAATTATTATTTAAGATAAAGTTAAAACATTGTATTTCTCCTTATAGGAGATAAAATCCCCACACCCCCACCCCAATCCTTTGCCTCTAGCCATAGGAAAGTTAAATACACATGGAAATAAGCGTTAGTTGAGCGTTTGTTTTCCTGGGAATTGTGTTTGGTGGCTGGTGGCGTTTTATACGCATAGTTCACGCGAATCGAAGAAATAACGCACGTGAGTGGTACTTGCAGTACGTTCGGGATCATCGCGTGGAGAATTGGATGGAACTGCGAGACCAGCATCCACGGCGTCAAAGTTCGACCGCATGAGGGAGCTCCGCAAAAGGACGAAACGTCCAAACAAGAGCGTGGAAAATTTTTCCACACCATGCGGAAGCTCGCGCCGCGTCTAGAGATGCGACCATCTGAGAGCGAGATGATCAAGATCATCAAGACGGCACTCATAGACGAAATCGCAAGTTTTGTCTATGACCTACGAGTGTACTCCTTGGACCAGCTGCGAGACGAGTGTGTCGAAATCGAGGCGAACATAAAGCGAAAGACCCGATCGTCGTGGCGAGGAGTCCCAAAACCCAAAAATTATGGGCGAGGAGCAGGTGTGAGTGAGATCACGCAGGAGTAACCCACTTGTGAGAAGACTGAAGTCGTCGAGGAGGCGCAAATGGTACGTTGTCCGCATCAGAAGCTGATTTGCTGGAACTGCGGACAACCAGATCACGGCTTCAGGGATTGTATGGCAATGGAGAGGCGTATCTTCTGCTATAGGTGTGGAAAGCCGGATGCGTGTGCTCCCAATTGTCCAAATTGCTCGGGAAACGCGAGAAGGAGTGCGACTCAGGCAGGCGAATCACGCTCGTAGATGGAGCTTGCACAGCAGAGGTAGAAGTGGAGGATATAAGCAATAAGTTAGCAAGAGATAGTTTGCCTGCTAGCTTAAGAAATTTATCATATGAGGAGCGGCTTAGAAATTATATATCAGCAAGAAATACCATATTTTCAGACTTACAAGTCGATGGGATGCGAGCACTTTCTGTAAGAGTCATGAATGCTAGATGTCGCTTAAAGCAACGGCGATCCACGAGAAAGCAGGTGATCGATTCCGTGCGTAGGTGCAGCAGAAGTGACCCAAGAGTGTTCCATTATGGACGAATCAGTAAGGGGCCTGCTAGACTCCGGCGCTACTCATAGCATGTTGGCAAATAGTTAGTTAGTTAATCACGAGTTCCTGGAGGAGCTAGGTGTAGCGCCTCGAATGTATATTTCGATGGTGAAGGTAGCAAGTGGGGAGATCGCGCAATTGTTGACGGGTAGAACTGCCTTTAGAGTATAAGGGAAAGATTAGAAAAATAACATTTTTCTTATGCCCTTTCCTCGAGCAAGAGATCTACCTAGGTATAGACTTTTGGCGATCATTCGCACTGGCTCCAGTGGTTATGGGAACAGGTTCAACCGGCGAGCCAGTGAGACTAGTGCAGGAGTTGATGGCGGATCAGGTGGCTCACTATGTGGATGGGCCTGAGGATGATATAGTGCAGGAAGAGTGGCGATTGTCAGCAGAGCAGTAAGCAGAATTGGAGGAGGTAAAGAAGGAGTTCCTTACATTTGAAACGGTAGGTTTGGGGAAGACGCCTATGGAAACATACAAAATCCAATTAGTGGACGATGCCGAGCCTGTAAAGGGTCGACATTATCCGCTGTCACCAGCAATGCAGGAGGTAGTGTGTGCATAGGTGGACAAAATGTTGGCCTTGGGGGTCATCGAGTGCAGTGATAGCCCGTGGAGCAGACGCACTACTGTTGTGCGACGGCCGGGTAAAAATCGTTTCTGTCTCGATGCCCGCAAGCTCAACAAATTGACCATTAAGGACGCGTATCCACTACCTAGCATCGAGGGGATTTTATCGCGTCTCGATCAGACGATCTACATTTCTAGCGTCGATCTTAAATTCGCCTCTTGGCAGATCGAGCTAGAGGAGAAGAGTAGGGCTTATACAGCTTTTACTGTGCCTGGGCGGCCGCTGTATCAGCTTCGAATGATGCCGTTTGGCCTCTGTAGTGCCGCTCAGCGCCTATGCAGGCTAATAGACAAAGTGATCCCAGTGAAGATGAGATCCAACGTCTACGCTTATCTTGAGGATTTGCTGATTATCGCTGAGTACTTAAGAACGCACATAAAGATCCTAAGGCAGGTTGCAGAGCAGCTACGAAAAGCGAATTTGACCATTGGATTGGGAAAGTCCCATTTCTGCTGCAGGAACATTAAGTACTTGGGTTTACTTTTACTTGGGTGGCATTGTCGGAAAGGGAGCTTTGAAAATTGATCCTGATCGCGTCTCTGCTATCCTTCGGATTTTTGCGCCACGATCTGTCCGCGAACTGCGCAGTTTTCTGGGAACCGCAGACTGGTACAGGCGATTTATTAAAAATTTCGCAGAACTGGCAGTCCCGCTCACAGACGCTCTCAAGAAGTCGGCGAAAGGCAAATTTAAATTTACGGAGGAAGCAATACACGCCATTGCAAAATTAAAAGCTGCAGTTACCTCAGCACCACTTTTGGTTCACGCTGACTTTAAGAGGCACTTTTATATCTAGTGCGTCGCTTCACACTACGGAGAAGGAGCCTTGCTGTTATAACGGGACGACGAACAGCATGAAAAGCCCATTGCGTTCCTTTCAGCCAAATTGAATTACCATCAGAAGAACTATTCGATGACGAAAAAGGAGTGTCTGGCAGCGCTCTTGGCGATTCTAAAGTCCCGCTAATATGTAGAGCTGATGCCGTTTACGGTGATCACAGATCACGCCAGCCTTAAGTGGCTCATGACGCTCAAGAACTTGGATGGTCACTTGGCTCGATGGTCCCTTCAACTTCAGGCATTTGACTTCGGCACTGAACACCGAAAAGGCGTAGACAACCTTGTTGCCGACAAATTGTCGCGAAACATCGAAGAGCTGGAAGTAGATCCGAGCACCGTGCTGGGCTTCGATACCGTGGAGTTTGAGTCTGAGGAATACCAGACGTTAATCAAGCAGATCATGAAAATCAAAAGCACTTACCCGATATCCGGATCGAAGGCGGCATGACGACCAGATGGTAGGCTCCATATGGAAGTTGTGGGTACCAAGCTCATTGACGATAGAGCGCGCACACACAGACAAAAAGGCAGCACACGGTGGGATCGCACTTCATCTGTTGCGCAGGCAGTTTGGAATCACACACATGAGAACAGCAGTACATTCGCCGCAGAGCAACGCAGCTGATCGTGTTAATCGGACAGTTCTCAACGCGATTCGAACGTATTTAGAGGACGATCACCGCGAATGGGATGCGCATCTGCCCGAGATAGAGTTGGCCATTCGAAATTTTTCAAGGCGCTTGAAAGGGATATATAGGAGTGAAAAGGCAAATGGCGCGAGATTGTCATGATTAGATGCACGCAGCAAGGCGGCAAATTAAAATTTTGATTTTCATTGTATAATTGTGTGTAACTCAGAACATGTGAGTATAAATATCCGACCTGCCCAGTGCCCCCTGTGTGACATTCTCTTTATCCTCGGCAGCCTGACCCAGAAGAGCGACACAGCAGCCGGGTCAGTGGATTTTTGTGTTTTGCCCATAGTACAGATTTGTTGTGGCGCACGCATTTGAGCAACACACACACACGCTTACAAATATACAAATGTGCCTTGCGTCGGGGCCAATTCTGCTGCGCACCTTCAATTGCAGCCGCCGATCCAAATTGCAACAATAAAGCTGCCAGTTCACGTTCCTATTTATGTTTTAATATTTATTAGTGTATTTATTTATTTATTTAAATGTGAATTTTTGTAATATTTACCTTCATCTACCTAGCATCTGAGAGTGCATCGACCCTGTTAATTTTCAACACCAACACATTTAACATTTGTGCACACATATTAGCTGCCAAACAGCTGACCACAACAAACTCATTAACCCGTATGTGGTGTCGCGGGCTAAAGTATATCTTACGATTGTTTTCAATGGTATTATTTTTTATAATTGAATATATATTATTTTTGCCCCTCCCTGACCCTTAACGAGAGCTCTTGGTAGGTGTAGGTTAGTTATTGACGCTTCATTAACAACTTATTAATTCTCGCATGACATAATTTATTCCCATGGCATTATTTGATGTATGTGCATGAAAGTTTATTTGAGTTTCATTATATTTTTTTTTTCTTTGCACTTTATTTGCTTACATTTAAAAGTTTTGGTGTTTGAATTTCAATTTTATAATGTCTTAAATTTTCATTTTATTTATAGTGTCATTATTTATCTGCCAAATTTTGTAATTTATTTATTTAAAGTTAATGTTTAATTAAATGAAATAAAATGGAATTTATATTAGGGTCACAATATAAATATTAAGCTAAGTATAGAAAAGGAAAACATGGAGTTTTAAATTAATTTAGAGGGAGGACGCGTGGCTTGTGCCATGGATTAGGCCAGCCGCAACCGTTCCAGCAGAGGGTGGCCCAAATAATGTTCATGACTTGGACCACAGGTAGGGCGGGCGCATCCATCGGTCGTATCCAGCCCTGGGACCGACAGCTAGCCGGCGTTGCCCCACCGCCGAGAAGCTAATGTGTAACAACTTACCACAATTGAGATTTAATACATTTACTCGACACCAGGCTTAAAAACTGTCAATATCAGTTTGCAACCTTTGACCAAAGAAGATAAGAAATCAGTATATGAAAGACAAAGCTTAACATTATCGGCATACATCAGCACGCGAGAGTGATTTGTGACAGAAGGAAGGTCATTTATGAACGAAGTAAATAATAAGGGGCCAATTTGACTTCCATGTGATACTCCAAAGTAACTTAAACAGACTTAGAGACTAAGCTTTTGAAATAAACCTTTTGGATTCTAAAAGTTATATGGTTGGAGATCCAAAGAATTAAGTTATTTGGAAATCCCAGAAGATGAAGTCTGCAATAATAATAATAATATCTTTGAACACCATGCCTACTATATCTTTGGACCTTTGAAAATGCGATTGGTCCGTGAATTTTTTCAAAATCGGTAATACACGTGTTGAATTATTTAATAAGCAGAGCTTTGAATATGAGTATGTGATGAGTATGAGTATGAAGCCAATCGGATGATAAGTTTCATATAACAGTTATCCACGAATTTTCCGACCTTGGGGGAAGATTTTCCACAATCTTTGAGCACCGCGCGTGTTGAAACTTGAAAATGAGTTTGAATCCAATGGCATGAAAATAAAAAAATGTCGAATTACAGAGTGTTCCACAAATTGCTGCTTGGCTAAAAATATATTTATTATGGCTTTTCTTATTCCCCTCTGGAGAATTAGTCTGGAGCAGAACTCAATGGCATGAATCTCAGATACAAAGACGCTGTGCCAGGTGTCCCTAGCAATAGAGATTCGGGTGTTGGTATCTACCCGCGCCAACCCCTTCTTCTTTTTTTGATCCCTCTGAGAACCACTGGTAGATCAAGGGATCATTACAGGAGTTGCCATTATCCCATTCCCCGGGACTTGAAATGAGAGTGCTAAATTTTGTCCCGAAGTAAATGGTGAGTTATAGGTTAGTTAGGGCTCTGCTAGCAACCCACTTGTGGGTTGAGTCCTAAGGAGGCTCAAATTAGCAACATTTATAATGTGGAGTTGCAGCGGAGTCAATCCTATGATCAGATCGAGTGCAGCAGTTTGACATGTGAGCATAGCTTCTATGATGGATAAATAAGCCATTGCAGCCTGCTGCATTGGTGAGCAGCAGTGGTATGTTGTAACTTAGATCACCAGACGGAGCGGCTTTAGTTATGATGGGTATATCCTGCAATATAACCATGTGATGGTTTGAGAGTCAAAGCCCCACGTTTTACCAAAGAATCTTCAACAAGCCTATAGCGCATTTGTTCCATTAAATAACGGTTTATTTAGGTGGTAGTTCCAGATTAGCTTTTTGTCCAGGACTCCTAAATATTATGATGTTCAGATCTGTATCTGTATTCAAGCATGGCTTTAATCCTTGCTATGGTGGACCCGTCAATGTTTCTGAAAGCCGGAACCGCTAAAATTGACTGGTAACCAGTGCTGCTAAAGGTGCCATCGACGTCGAAGAAAGCACACAGAGTGAATTCTTTTGAGTTGAAGGCCTTCTTCAACATGCTGACAAGATGGTACAGAGCAACCTCTGTTGATCTGCCTGTAATGTAAGCTAACTGAGTATGATGTAGAGGTCTGCTGACTTGTAACTTAGACCGAACAAGCCAATCTTCCGTTCTACCGTCTATCATTCCGCTGTCTTTAGCAGAAAGGACATAAAGTTGTGTAGAATAAAGTTTGATTTAGGGGCCGGTTTCCCTGTTTGGGGATGAAAACCAATTTTCTTTCGGACGTTGATGTACTAAACCAGCTCCTTTACCACAGAGCACATGACCATGGCTGGCTTTGCAGCAGGCACAGTAACCGCGCTGGTCGAAGGGCCACAGTCCAGCTCTGATTGCGAAGAAGCGGATGCCGTTGTCGCTAGAGTTAGAGTGGTAGAAGCTGCCAAGCATACGTCGTCCTTATCCTTAGTAGAAGAGCTTTTAAGGATAAGTATGGTTCTACAGAAGCAGAACCAGATTTTGCCGCCACATTTAAAAAGCTGCATTGACGTGTCGTCAATCGTGAAAGCTAGATGTAGAATGTTACCAGTAGTCGTCCGCTGCACTACCCTCCACTGGCTGCTATCGAAATCATTCTGGGCATCAGTGTTCTCCAGAACTTCTTCGTTCGGCATCTCGAGGCTGTTGGAGAAGTAGCCTCGCACAAGGTGTGCCCGGACGGCGTGGCAGACGATCATCAGCCACACATTCCGGTACAACCCTCAAATTGCGGTCTTACGCCTGCATACTGGCACCTTTTGGGGTGTCAAGAACGCCTTTAACTCGGCAAATTGGTAGAGAGTATTGGACTCGCTGAACATACTGCAAGTACCATCGCACCTGATAGAGCTTGTATTGGCAATCATCGCACAGCCCAAACCAGCTAGGATGCTGAAATTTTCACAGTGGGTTCCATCTATGATGAAAGTGCACACTAAGACGGGATTTTGGAAAATTCCACCCAAAAGCGTGGAAAATCGCGGAAAACTGTTGTATGAAACTTTTTTGTTTACCATCCAATCAGCTTCAAACTCATTTTCAGAGATCTACACAAAAATTCATTTGACACATATTTCATCGATTTTGGAAAATCCACCCCCATGGGTGGAAAATGGGGGTCTTAAGGTTGTATGGGCGAAAGTCTAATTTTAGTCCGATCACCTTCAAATTCATTTTCAAAGCTCTTTACGTTAAATAATTCGATACGTGTATCAGCGATTTTGGGAAATTCGACCACATGGTCGGAAAATCGGTGGAAAAGTCTGGCATTCGACATTTTTAATTTTCATGCGATTGGCTTCAAACTCATTTTCAAGGTTTTATAGGCAGAAATAATAAGCGCGGTGGTCAAAAATATTGAAAAATCTACCCCCAAAGTCGGAAAATTCTTGGAAAACTGTTGTACGAAACATTTTTGATTATCGTCCGATTGGCTTCAAACTCATTTTCAAAGCTCTCTACATTAAATAATTTGACACGTGTATCAGCGATTTTGGTAAATTCGACCACATGGTCGGAAAATCGGTGGAAGACTCTGGCATTCGAAATTTTTAGTTTTCATGCGATTGGCTTCAAGCTCATTTTCAAGGTTCTACCCAAACACATAATAGGCGCGGTGTCCAAAGATTTTGAAAAATCTATCCCTAAGGTCGGAAAATACGCGGAGATCTGTTGTATGAAATTTTTTTGATTATCGTCCAATTGACTTCAAACTCATTTTCAAACTTCTGTTTATCATTCAATCATTTTGAAACTTATTTTCAAAGCACTTCACATTAAATAATTCGTCACATGTGCTACCGGTTTCGAAAAATACACGTGGCCTTATACTAATTTCCAAATATAAATACAATAACCTCGGTACTTTGCAGGCAAGACAGCGGGCGGAAAACAGTTGGAAAGATTGAATTTGGATTCTTAGTATTATTGTTGGTTGACAATGCCAATTGATTTTGGAAAATCTACTCCGTGTCGCCACGGGCGGGAAATGGAAGTCAAGGACAAATGAGTGGGACATTTTTTTGTTGTTCTTTTTTTTTTTTTTTTTTTAAAGACATTTTCATAGCCCTACACTGAAAACATTAGTCACGTGGCTCAACTATTTAGTTGTATTTCTTACGGTTGACGAAAGTAGTCAAATTCAAGAAAAAATGCATTTTCATCTAAATATTTCCCCGGGCAAGGCCGGGACATTACCTGCTAGTATAAAATATAAAAAATAGACTTGGGATTTAATTGCAAAGTATTTGGTTTATTCTTAATCTACTTTAAAAATTTTAAGTTGATCGGATCATAAGCACAAGCGTGCGCTGCCGCTTGTGTGTGTGCGTATTTTTATATGTGTGTGTGTATGTGAATTAAATTATTCTTGGATTGCGAATCCAAAAAAATATACTTTTTATTTCGGTTACAAAAATGGAACTAACTCTAAATACAGAATTGACTTAGCTTAAAGCCTACTGCTGCCGCTGCTAAAGTCGCCGCTGACGTTATCGCTGTCGCCGCTGCTGCCGTTGTCGCTGTAGCTTTTGGGTGCATTGACTTCTGTGATTTCAAATACCCCAAAAGACGGTCCCACGGACCAACCAAGATCCATAATATAAGCATCCAGAAATTGACTGACCAACAGGTTCCACAAACTGCCTCCGAGAACTCGGCAGCTTATGGCTTATTAAGTATTTATTATTAAGGTGTAGAACATTATAAAGGGGATGACATACATTAATAAATAGATAAATAATTTTATAATTATTAATTATATACATAAATAATACTCTTGCAAACTTTTAAAGTTATTTAGTTAATTTTACGTGCTTTCTTCTTCGAAATCTTGAATAGAGTTAATTATAAACTCATACATCTCATTTACGTGTTTTTGTAATATATCTGTAAATCAAACAAAATTAGATGTCATTATATTTCTTTGTTTTTACACTTACCCTTATCAGTTTCCACGTGCTTGCTGTTCATTCCTTCATCATCGACATTCATATTATCGCTAAATAAATTCTTTAGTTTGGGTAAAACCAGCAGCAAGCAAATAATTCCAATAAATTTTACTATTTTTTTAAATATTAACAGTTTTAAAATTATTTTTCCAAGTGTAAAGAGATTTATTTTAGATTTCAGTTTCTCCCAAAACAACAAATCATGTGAGTGATATGGTGTTGGATGAGCCGGTTTATAGAATGCTGATGGCGGAGAGTTGTATATTGGCACTGGGGGTTGACCGTATACAGGATGCGGCGAAGATGGAACTGATGGTAGATAATTAATACCAATTGGCGGGCTGTATATATAGCCTCCTCCGTTCGCATCTGATCAAATAAGGTTGTAAAAGATATTTATGTTAGAATATATCTATTATCATATGAAAACAGGAAAGAACGTTTCAGTCGGAAGCACTCGACTGCAGAATACTCTGTTCCCAGTCCTGAATAATTTGTTTAGTTGTGGGTTCGAAAAGAGACGCGAAAAACAGTAGTCGAAGTGCCAAAGTACAAAAGCAGCTATTCGAAAAAGCCATCCAATTTAGAAAAAAATAAAGCAAACTAAACATGGTGTAATAAAATTCGCGTTTGCTGAGGTTGTTAAAATTCTTTGTGTATGTGTAAGTGTACGAAGATGCGAAACGCGTCTACAGCATTCTTACTTGTTGTTTCTATGCCAGCTATAAAATATAATAATCAGATTTTGATAAAATTGGTTAGCATCTATAGAGCATACCGTAACTTATGGTTCAGGGATTGCTTGCAATATCTCGAAAAACAAAAATTTGTATATACCACCTTCACACAGGCAAAAATGTATGGATTTAATTTTAATTTATAACAATTAAATATTGAATAAGATATATATTACTAGCCGGTAAAACGCCAGCGTTGCCTGGCTAAATATTAAAATGTGAGAAATACAGAAATATAGCGTATCACAAATTTCCCTCCTGTGGGGGTAGGAAACTAAATAGTTGAGCCAAATGCTTTGACTTGTTGTTAAGGACTATGACAATGACTTTTAAACGGATCTAACTAAATAAATATTCTCAGTCATTTGACTTTACCCCTATTGCCCACCCGTGGTACTATATCCTATACACTGACCGCAATATATTTTAAAAATCGATCATTAATAAATAATGTGAATGCAACTGGGCCAATTTACAACATAATAATAATAATTTAAATATTAAGTAAATCGGACAACATGATTCGCATTCTATTAACCTTAAAGCTACATAATTAATTAATAAGCTTAAATGATTAAAAATAACCAAATCGTTGTTTCACAAAAATATATGACTGCAGTAGCAGCGCGCTATCAAGCGAAGATCGTGTGCAAGGCATAAACAAAATGCTAAGAAACAAGCAATATGGCGTCTCAGTCGCACTTATAAGTTTCAAAGCCGAGAGAACGATTCAATAGAGAGATTTTTTTTATCTCTTTGCACTTTCACGTTGTTATGCAACTGCTTTCGCATAACGAGATTTTCATACAATTTTCTCATTCTTGCGGATATATACTTAACTACTACAACTTTTTTCAACAGCTCCCACTTACGGTAAAATAGTACAAATTTCAGGTTTCTAGCTTCTACCGTTTGGGCTGCCTAAAAGTTGCCAGTCAGTCAGTCAGGTTGAACTCTTTTATATGTGTAGATTATAATAAAATAATAACCTCGACCTTGATTAGGCTATATACAAACATCTGTACCAGGTTTGGTTCAGCTTCAAGGGTGTGGAAAAAAATTGCATTCATACAGACGGATATTTCACAAATCCAATATAGTCTTTTTCTAGCAAATCAAAAACTGATCTTGAAATAATTGATTTTTCCTTCTGGGTAATTTTCGATGCCAAGTTAAAAGAGGATTAGAACTGCGGACCAATCCATTTACAAAATCCCTCAACTAGTAGAAACAAGTAAGAATGCTATAGTCGAGTATACCCGACTCCGACTCCATGTACCCAGGTCCGTCTGTATGAACGCGTCAATCTCAGCAATTATAAGAGCTAGTGACAACATTTTTTGAATGTAGGTTCGTGTATAGCGGGCACAGGTCAAGTTTATTTTTGATCCAAAATATTTCCCCCATTCCCCCGCTATTCGATAAGAACCGTTTTGCAGTAACAATTTTCAAGATTAGCATTGGAATTTGGCATGTACAATACTTTAGTCACTCTTAATCTATTGTCCAAGCGCAGCCGCCACTTAAGATGTTTCGCTTGCGCTGTCGCTTCTGCTGTTTATTTATGTGTCTTTGTATATGTGTGTGTGTATGTGTAAGGGTACGAAGATGCGATCGGAAATTGTTGACTTGCGTGCATGGAGTTTTGTAGTTGGGTATGCTCAACTATAGCATTCTTACTTGTTATTATAAAGTATAATAACGGTATGTCAGCTGCTGCATAACAACGTGAAAGTGCAAACGAGATAAAACATCTCTCTTTTGAATCGCTCTCCGGCCTTAAAACCTATAAGTGCGACTAAAATTGCCATAGTGTTTATATCTCTTAGCCTCTTAGTCAATAATCACACACTGTACAAGTACATTCGTACACGCATACACACATACAGATAAAACGCAAGCGCGCTTCACATCAGGGCCACCCGACCGAATACGAAGAAAAGTTGTCGGCTCAATGCGGTCGCACCAGATAGAACATCTATACACTGTAAGAATAGTGTCTCTGCATATGCTTTGCTATCGATCTGCGCGCTTAAACGGGATGGCTCACGGTCTTAACAGCAACCCTCTTTTTGTTTCGTACAGGTTCTGGTTTTGGTTCTGGGTCTCGGTCTCGGGTTTTTCCATGACAGTTTCGGATTGTGTCGTTTGCTAACTACATACAGTAGAGGGACCGTTTTTGCGAGATCTATTATTATGTAGTAAGTCGGAACTGCTGCATTTACATTATCGATTGATGATCGATTTTCCATAAATGTGGTGGTCGGTCGATATTTGTTAGTACCAATATGTAATAACTTTGCCGCCAAATTTGAGACTTATGAATTTCTTCTGACAGCGGTGCACATTTCCGTAGTGCACGGGACTTACGCAAACAGAAGGTGATAAATGTAGGGCTCAGCTGTTTTTACAATGGGAATAATTGTTTTGAAAATTTCCACTTGACTTAAGGCAAGACTTCTTCCACCCTTCCGCTATTTTCTGGACGTTAGTATTATTATTCCAACGCCTTCAAAAATATTTCAAAGGACTAGCCCACCCGTCGTCAAAGTCAAATAAGTGGGTTCATTGTTTAGTAAGATCGGTTTCAGAGTCATTGCCGTAGCCCTACACAACAAACCATTAAGCATGTGGATCAACTACATGGTTAGGAAAGTCTACTCCCACGGGAGGGAAAATTGTGATAAGCTATTTTTCTGCATTTTTTACGATTAACGAAAGTAGTCAAATTTAATATAATAAACTTCAATCTAAATATTTCGCCGAGGAAGGCCGGGGTGTTCCCCCTAGTACTAGTAGTAATAATGCGACCTGCAAGAACAATACCTTTAACTGAGCCTAAAGCTCGCTCGTCAGCCCATGAATGCAAGGATTTTCGTCGGGTTGAGGGTTATTTTCCCAGAAGCTTTTCCTACATAGAATCGATCGATCGAAAATACATCACCGGCACCCCGAAGGTAACTGTCCTTTTTTGTTAATTCTTCTTCCACCTTAATTTAACCACCGTATGCAAGTAAAGTGTCGATAAACTGATGAAATTACCAGATGCAGTTTGTTTTCGTTTTCTTGGTTTTTTACGCACCGATGTCTGTTTTATGTGAATTTTGAAAGGCGTCCACATACGTGTCCTCCGTTAAAGATATATCTGATGCAGAAACGTACACTGCAGTATACCCCACATAGACGAACACTATTAGAAAACTTATATTCATTTTTTTAGTGGCCATATGTAGTAATGTATGAAACTGTTAACGAAACTCAAATGACCGCGTGTTGAAGCCAACTAATATGTTTTAAGCCTTGAACATACTCATTGCAGATAGGTTTGAAAATATGTCAGACATATTACATATGTATGTACGTTCATGTGCACAGTATTTATAACTGTTTTCTTGTTTAAATACTCTGTTCCTAATTTGGAAGAGAGTATATTCAGCTTGAACGCAATGAACGCACTTTCTTCAAGACCATAAGCACGGTATCAACCAAATATAGTTTGCATGTTAGTGTATACGAGAGATGCGCGCGTATCCTATTTTTTAATTCGAAACAACACGAATACGAGTTCATAATTAAACACGACACGCAACGTATACATTTTCTTTCTAATTTAATTGTTTCTTTTTTTATTCTATTTTTGTATGACGACAATTAACTTGTCAAGATTTGACTCGACTCGACTTATTCGATTACATTATAGTAGTCATTATTTATTGTATTATATTACCCTGTTAATAATATTATGACGTGTTTGGATGCTCAACACGTACACGCTCGCAATCAGATATTTCTAATCGCACAATATTCGCGCACATATTTAGCATATACCCACGCAAATAATAAAATACATCTGTATTGCTTCTGACAAAAATTTAATATGGTATGATAACTTCTTGAAAGTTTGATGTTAGAATATATTTTTTCCACGCCCACTCGAGTTCTCGGGAGTGAATGCAACATATATAGCAGTCGGGAGTATAGTTCAATAGTTCTTATATGTTTCGCTTCATTATGTATTCATGAACGCATTTCAGTATGCGACGTGTTTTTCGATTTCTTTCTACGTGGAATAATCAGTTTGAACTTTACTGTATTTGACTTTACTGGATGTTGACGAGCAAATAAACTTTCACTATCCAATTTCTCATTAATATTTCACTCTTAATAATAAGATTGGCGACTTAATATAAATAATTTCACTGCTTAGATCAGGGGAGTGATAATTTCTGGTATTAATATATGTATATAACAAGAACGAATGGTCTACTCGAACCTATTTGACGACAAAAGACATAGAAATTCGCAAACACATTATATTCACAAATAGCAAGCAGAGCATTTCAAGTGGCGGTTGCGCTGCTCAACATAACTTTGGTGTTTATTGTTCGATCTAGTTGTTGATTCTGATCAAGATTACATAGTCTATAGTGGCGAATGTGTTCATTTTCACAGTTTTAGTACACCCTCTTACCCATTTTAATTGGAAACGGCAGAATTCGGCGTGCAGAGCCTATATACATACATTCCTTTTGCAAGAATGTTTTTTAAACAAAGCTCAGTTTTCGACCGATTAATCCGATGTCAGCAATAATTTATGTCATCCAATGTTCATAAGAGTGAAACAAATTGTTTAAAGTTTAATAAAATTCGCAATTGATGAGTTCGATAGAAATATCTGTATTATTTTCATAGTAGAATTCACATTCACACGATTGTTCATAGTGTGTCAAATAGCCGCGGGGATAGGACATAGAAAATAAATCGTCATTCTAAGTGAAAAATCCCTGTGAATAAATCAAGAAAACGTTTATGAAAATGCGCGCTGCACGTGGCACATCGCAATTTCGCTGAGTGAAAACAAGAACGTTGCAGTTCGACTTACTCGACAGCAGAATACTCTCTGCACAGGTGTTGGAGATAAAGATTTTGCTCCTTTTCGGAGGAGGTGGTAGGGGTGGCAAAATATTTTTGATGCAGTTATGTCAAAGAGCTTATCATTAGTACGTATGCCAAATTTTGCAACTTTACATGTACAGTTGTGGGAGATATAAATTTTGCTCATCCTTGAAACTTTATAAACTGAGGGTAACGACATGTGTACCAAGATTGGTTGCTCTAGCTTCAAGGGTGTCGAACCAAATTTCGTTCATTCGGACATATGGACGGAGAGACGTACATTTAACTAACCCAATATACCCTTTTAAAAAAAATTTTTGTTTCGGAGTGCGGACATTTATGTCCTATCTACGGTTAGTGATTTTTCCGCATTCTTTTTCTGCCCGTTTTCTTAATCGCGCACGTACCTGTATTAACGTCTCCAAATCATTCTCCAACCATGACCCCTGGGCCTCCCAAATTTGGCGATAACCGCTTTGTCAGTCTTAGCGTTAGCCCCAAAGCCAAAAAAAGCTCCTATCAAAAATTTCCAGAGGAATTCCCAGAGTTGTCTACAACTACTTAACAAAACCCGAGATTCCTAATAACCTCCAAAAACTCTGACAAGCCCATCTCCGACTTCTCGTGCTTTGCAGTACACCGAACCTTGAGTATTATAAGCAAAGACATAATTTCGATATCTACCCTTCGTGATTGAAACCTATTGTTGTTGGCAAAATCTAAGTAGGTCGCTGAAAAGTTCATTGCAGTAAGTCATTTGCCCGTAATATGCGATATTAAATGCAAATTCCAAGTCACTTTTAACTTTGTCAAAGGCACCATATATGCGCCCTACCTTTTAACATTCCTGATGACGAAATTATCGAGGAGCTTAAATCACGGAATGTGCATTCCGTGTTCAAGTTCTCCAGAAAAGTAGATAGCATCTCAAAACCCACCGGAGTAATATTGCTCACCTTCGATTGTTACAGTTTACCAAGCAAGGTTGGCATTCTGTCAAAGTTAGGGAATATATTCCTAACCCTATGAGGTGCATGACATGCCAACTTTTGGGACACACAGCAAAACATTGCAAAAAACCAGCCACATGTTTAACATGTAACCTAGCTCCGCACCTCCAAGAACCCTGCACTCGCACTTTCTGTGCCAATTATAACGGGGATCCCCCCCGTCCTCCTCATCATGTCCACAATATCAATACCAGACAGAGCTCCCCAGAAAAAAAACAAAGAATTGCGGTATGCGAGAAGTACGCATAAAGTTGGGAACTCACTTCAATCATGATCGCGATCCATGCGTGTACATGTGGATCGCGATCATGATACTCACTAGCGATCAGATCATGACTTAAGAAAGAGCGTTTCATTGCCGTATTATCTATATATATAAAAGAGTTCGTTCTGACTGACTGACTGACTGATTGGCAATCATCGCACAGCCCAAACCATAAGAGCTAGGATTCTGAAATTTTCACAGTAGGTTCCATCTATGGTGAAAGTGCACACTAAGACGGGATTTTGGAAAATTCCACCCACAAGCGTGGAAAATCGCGGAAAACTGTTGTATGAAACTTTTTTGTTTACCATCTTCAAACTTCATTTTCCGAGATCTACACAAAAATTAATTGGACACATATTTCATCGATTTTGGAAAATCCACCCCCATGTGTGGAAAATGGGGGTCTCAAAATTGTATGGGCGAAAGTCTAATTTTAGTCGATCACCTTCAATTCATTTTCAAAGCTCTTCACGTAAAATAATTTTTTTTTTTGAAACCACACAAAAAAAAGACACAATTTGCATAAAATGATTGGCAAACATCTGTCACTTGATTATAAAAATGTTTAAACCATTTGGGAATTATGTTCCATTTTGTACCGGGGCGAGGTGGCAACGCGCACACGACCAGGGCTGGAAGAAAGGAAATATCGGTTAGTAAGTAAGCAGTGTTTTGTTTGGGGAGTCGAGGGGAATGAACCAGTAGCGGGGAGCAGGCGGCCAGTAGTGTGGGGAAAAATATAGATGTATTGGTGAGGGTGCGCAGGCGCTTGAAGGGGATAAATAGGACTGAAAAGGCAAATGGCGCGGGATTGTGAAGGTTAAATGCACGCAGCAAGGCGGCACTGTCCAAATTGGATTTTTTCTTTTTGTGTGTGTAACATTGAACATGTGAGTATCAAAACTCATCTGCCCAGTGCCCCGCGTGTGACCTTCTGTTTATTCTCGGCAGCCTGGCCCGGAAGAGCGACACAGCAGCCGGGTCAGTGGATTTTTTTTGGTTCGAGCATAGAAACACACGTAAAGAAACGCACCGGCAATTGGCGAACCAGCGTGTTGGAGCAGAACTCAGCGGACCAGATCTAAGGCCACCATCACCACCCAGCTACAGCGATAGTCTTACGTGAGTGTGTTCCATTAGCGTCGGCAGCCATGCAGCTGATCCGCATTTTTAAGCCCACATCGGGCAGTGCAAGTTTACGGCCAGGTTATACAGCCGCCAATACCCTGTAAAAGGTAAAAATAGAGCAGACTTACTTGTGTTTGGCCACTGTGTCTTTTGGTGTGGCGCACACACTTACGCTATACGCACAAGCCTACAAACATATGTGCATATGTGCCTTGTGTCGGACCAAATTCTGCTGCGCCGATCCCAAATTGCAGCAATAAAGCTACCAGTCTATGTTCCTGTTTAGGTTTAACTATTTATTAGTGTATTTTTTTATTTATTTAAATGTGAATTTTTGTAATATTTACCTTTTCGGCATCTAAGAGTGCATCGACCCTGTTCAATTTTAACACCAACACATTTAACATTTGTGCACACGCATTAGCTGCCAAACAGCTGAGCACAACAATCTCATTAACCCGTATGTGGTGTCGCGGACTAAAGTGTATCTTGCAATTATTTTGAATGATATTATTTTTATAATTTAATAAAAATAATATTTATTAATAATATATATTATTTTGCCCCTCCCTGACCCTTAACGAGAGCTCTTGGTAGGTGTAGGTTGGTTATTGGCGCTTTATTAACAGCTTATTAATTCTCGCATGACATAATTTATTCCCATGGCATTTGTTTGTATATAAATACAGACGTGCATGAACATTTTTTTGGGTTTATATATATTTATTTTCTTTTTTCATTTTGCTTAAATTTAAAAGTTTTGGTGTTTGAATTTCTAGTTTTATAATTTCGTAAATTTTCATTTTATTTATAATTTCATTATTTATTTGCCAAATTTTGTAATTTATTTATTTATAGCTAATGTTTAACTAAATGCAAGTAAATGAAATTTATATTAGGGTCACAATATTTATATTAAACTAAGTATAGAAGAGGAAAATATGGAGTTTTAAATTAACTTAGAGGGAGGACGCGTGGCCTGTGCTATGGATTAGGCCAGCCGCAACCGTTCCAGCAGAGGGTGGCCCAAATAATTTTGATGACTTGGACCACACCCTGCCGGGCGCGCGAGGTGGAACCATCGAAGCCTCATCCATCTGGCAGTCGTGTGTTCGTTTGTTTGTTGTGATTTTTTGGTTGTTGTTGCGTAGTTTTTGTTGTGTTGTTGTTGCTGTTGTGTGAGATGCTGTATGTCTCGTTCTTCTGTTCACATTTAGCGGGCATTGGGTCGTATCCAGCCCTGGGACCGACAGCTAGCCGGCGTTGCCCCACCGACAAAAGCTAATGTGTAAAAGAAATGGCGCCCAATCTGAATCTTCCAGTCGGGACAGTCGCGGGTTCGAGTTACATTTTAACCAATGTCACCCTAGCTTTGCGTCTGCCGGATAGACTGGAGATAAGGTATAAATAAATTTGAAGGAGAAGACGACATCTCGCGAAATGCTCCGTATCTGGTCCTTCCGAAGTCGCTGCCGCAGGCTTAAAGGGAGCGTAAAGCTGGCCTTTAATTGCGCGGAGTGATGAATGCTAGGATGAGGTACGAAAGCAAGTTTTAGAACAAATTTTTAAAATTTATAAGTTGGAGACTTACTAATATTATATTTGTCACAATTCAATGTCACTGTTGGACGTAAGTCACTGCCATTCTTGAGTGAACAGGTAGAATAAGCCGTTTTCGTGTTTTGGTCCAGCTCATCTGTCTACCGTAATGTTGTGTAAAGTGGGTGGCCCGGGTGTCGGAAAGACAACCCGCGATGCATCCATTTGCATAGCAGAGCGTTAAGATGGAGGGTTGATGCCAAAACGCAAGTAAAGCGAGCTCGTGCATCGTGAGACTCTTATCTATCGGTCATCACTTGAAGTGATGACTAGAATAGATGACACGTCACACTAGTATGTAATAATTGTAGAGTATCCGTGTAGCGACTGTCAAGGTGGAGCGCAGAAACTGGAGCGGTTACTGGTCCCGGCCAGTCACGTGTCCTCCCCCTCTTAGTGAATTGCTGAAAAGATTTTTTTTGTTGGTGTTTAGATAGGTGTTTGTGAAGTTTTTTTTTGTTAGGTGTAATATTTATTTATTTATTTGAGTATTTATTTATTTATGAAAGTATTTACTTATTTATTTAAATATCTATTTATTTTTATAAGTATTTATTTATTCATCTAAATATATATTTGGATATTTATTTGGGGTATTTATTTATTTAATTTATTTAATTGAATGAATATTTAATTATTAATCCATACATACCCTCAAAATTTAAGAGGTAGTTTTCGGTAGGTTTCGTCAGTTGTTTCCACATCGGTGCCGTTCAAATCAAATGTCCCATAAAGGCAACAGTCAAAACTATCAGACGCGATCCCGTACCCAGAATAACGCGATTCCGGTGGATATAGGCGGGGCAGGTGCGATGGCAAACGAGGTTACCGGTGAACGTCTGCCAGGTAGTGCTCTGAGTAGGACACCGGTTCAGGCAAGAGGAGAAGATCCGGCACAGTCAGATTGGGGTGATAGTCCGCCGAAACTAGCTACGGAGCTCGCATCAGCGGTTAATGCGTCGCTTGCGCAGGCTCATGCGACCCATAGGGCAGCGCAGTCAAACTCCATAAGCCGCGTGGTGCAGGAAGAGATTCGCAACGGGTTCATGGAGATGATGCGTTCGCTTAATGAGGTACTGCAGAACATCAGGCAACCGACACCACAGTCAGAAGTGCCAAAAGGGAATGAAGGTGGTCAGGTGCAGGTTTCACAGGGAGCAATCCCGAAACGAGACCAGTCCAGCGCGACAGACGCGTCAGCACCACCACCGAAACCATTTTTGTCACGATCTCGACCGGGTGGAAGTGATCCGTCCATGGTAGGGGCTACTGCATCTGGGGATCCGGGTAACCAGACTGAGCAGCACGCGCGAAATTGGCGAAATCCAAGACAGAATAGCCACTGGCGGGTAGAGAATAGGCGAGCAGGCGAGTACCAACGGGAAGAGCCAAATCCATATACGCCAAACTCCAGACAGCGTCCATGATGGGGCCAAGTCGAGAAATGGGATGTCACTTTCGATGGAGATGCGACGAAAATGCCAGTGGAGGATGTTGTGTTCCGCATCGAGTTCCTGCAGAATCAATGCGGATATTCCTGGGAGGAGGTGCTAAAGGGATTCCACCATTTAGTCACGGAACACGCACGTGAGTGGTATTGGCAGTATGTTCGGGATCATCGCGTGGAGAACTGGATGAAACTGCGAGACCATCTAGTTAGCCGTTTTCGAGGCACTGCTGGAGATGCCACTATCTGAGAGCGATATGATCAAGATTATCAAGAAGGCACTCCTAGACGAAATCGCAAGTTTCGTCTATGGCCTACGAGTGTACTCCTTGGACCAGCTGCGAGATGAGTGCGTCGAAATCGAGGCGAACATAAAGCGGAAGACCCGATCGTCGTGACGAGGAGCAGCAAAAGCCACCAATTATTGGGCGAGGAGCTGGTGTGAGTGAGATCGCGCAGGAGCAACTGGCGTGTGAGGAGACTGAAGTCGTCGAGGAGGGCATTGGGTCGTATCCAGCCCTGGGACCAACAGCTAGAAGGCGTTGGCCCACCGACAAAACCTAATGTGTAACAATTATAAGCACAAAACAAACAAAAAACAATTTCAATAAAATATATGTCAAACATCAGGCACTTCATTATAAAAATGCTTGAACCATTTGGGAATTATAGGAAGAAAACGAAATAAAAACAAATTCAATTCGACACGTGTATCAGCGATTTTGGGAAATTCGACCACATGGTCGGAAAATCGGTGGAAAAGTCTGGCATTCGACATTTTTAATTTTCATGCGATTGGCTTCAAACTCATTTTCAAGGTTCTATGGGAAAAAATAATAGGCGCAATGGTCAAAGATTTTGGAAAATCAAAAAATTTATTTTATAAAAAAGGAGTGATTTTTTTTGGGGGGTTTTTTAGCCGCAATTCCCAAAAATAATTAATTATTAACAGTCCTAACACAAATTAACAACCCAGACTTTGAACTTAACTAATACAATTATCCAGGGTATTGTGTAAGTGAAATATGTCCCTGTTCTGTCCCGACATCCGTTGAAAGACGTATCCTTTCAACCAAGTGGTATCGAAGGGCAGAAAGGATCTTGTGCAGCTCTTTTGACTAAGCCAGAGGCAACGTCAGAATTGTTTTCCCAACAACGCGATAGAAGTGAAATTTGGCCGATTTCACTGCTGCCTCCCACAAACCGCCAAAGTGAGGAGAGGCTGCGGAATGAAGTGCCATTTAATTCCGATTGAGTAGAGGCGTTCGTTATTTCATTGGCTTGAGGGTTGCTGAAAAGAGTTGTCGCAGTTCTTTGAGCTCGTTTCTTGCACCAACAAAGTTTGTTGCGTTATCTGACCAAATGGCGTTTGGTTTGCCTCTGATGCTAATAAATCTCTTCAATGCAGCGATAAACGACGATGTGGAGAGGTCTTCAACAACTTCTAGATGTGTTGCCTTGGTGGCGAAACAAATAAAAACCGAAATGTAGCATTTCGTTGGTGGCGTGTTCCTCACTTCCGATTTGCAAAAGAAGGGGCCGCAGAAGTCGATTCCTGTGGTGAGGAATGGGCGATTAGGCTGAACACGATCAGCTGGCAATGGAGCCATGATGTGCTCGGAAAGTTTGGCTTCAAACGAAAGCATCGAATGCACTTGCTGATGACAGCTGCAACAGCTTTCCGTCCACCAATTGGCCAGAATCTTTGCCGCAAGGCTGCTGGAAGGCTTTGTGGACCAGCGTGCAAAAACTTCTGATGGTAAAAAAGGATAATCGCAGTGGTTACGGATGTCGTTTTGGTAACAGCATTGGGTGTCTAGCATCGAAGTCCAAAAGCGAGTTCTGCAAGCGCCCACCAACTCGCATCAATCCAGATTCATCAAAAACGGATTTAGAGAGATTAATCCACTTTGATGAGAGTTGCTTCTTCGAAAGCAGGGCTTTGAATTCGGCAGCAAAATGAACCAAGTAGGCTTTGACGAGCAAATGTGTGCCATTCCTGATGTCGTCTACCGTGAGAGGACCCTTTGAGCGTGGCGACTTTCTGCTTGGTTGTAAAAAGCGGTGGATGTAAGCAAAAACACGCTGCAGTTATCAAAGGAATTTTGGTATTTGCAGCAAAATGAGATGTCCAGCTGATTAACCAAAACCAAGCTCGTCGTCGGCGCTCAGGTAGCTCTGTCAACGGTGGACGCTTGCTGGCAAGTAGAGCTCCGGATCGAGAAAGGAAGGTCCCTCGTGCCACAGGCTCGATTCAAGCAACTCGAGTGGGGCATCCACGAGAGAGAGCGCGGGATCACTGGGAGGGACGGCCGCCACGTCATCCTTTAGGCGTTCCTGATTTGAGCTATCCTGTTAGAAACAAAAACATGAAGCTAGATGGAGCTTCACGATCCAGGAGAGAGCTAAGTGGAATCTGACCAACAATGGAAGCTACAAGAAATGACACCATCAGCGACGTAGAATGAGTTCAGCCAACAAGTGTGCTGCGGCCAGCTCCAATTTGGGAATTGTGAGTGTTTTGAGTGGAGAAACCCTTGACTTAGAGCAAAGAGGTGGGCTGCGAACTTTCCTTGTGCTTCCGAACGAAAAAGCATGCACCGTAGGCAGACAACTAGCATCGCAAAAGCCATGACTCCCATGCGGCATGCGGCATCAAACAAAGCGAGGAAATTTGAGGCAACGGACAGCTGCAAGCTGCGATTTGTGCTCCACCCAAGATGAATGCAGGGCTAGAGGCAAACTTTCGTCCCAGTCAAGCCTAATTTTCCACAACTCCTGCAGGAATATTTTCAGCTTCGTGATGATTGGTGCTATTATTCCGAGGGGATCGTAGAATCTCGCGATAGTCGATAAGAAGATCTTTTGGTTGCCGCCTTCTCAGTCAAACTTTCTGAAAAGTGGAAGATAAGTTGTCAGAACTTGGATCCCAAACCAAGCCCAAAGTTTTTGCAATGTCAGTCCATCTTGAAACTTCAGCAGCTTTTCTCGTTCGTCTTCAGACTCGCCTTGCAACACAGCTGGATCGTTAGAGCACCACTTTCGAATTGGAAAGTGACCTCTTCGCAACAGTTCCTTTACTTGATTCGAATTTGCATGACCTCTTCGACAGAATCTCCTCCAGATATTAAGTCGTCAACATAAAAATCTCGGCGAACGATATTCGCTGCAAGTGGCAGATCGGCTTCCTCATCATGTGCCAGCTGTTGCATGGCTCGTATGGCCAAGAAAGCGGCCGGTTTTGTTCCGTACGTAACCGTGTCCAAGTGTAGACCTTCACTTCTTCAACAGGACTATCGCGCCACAAGATGCACTGAAGAATTCATCAGGATGTGAACGCGTACGCAACGGACATTTTACAAATGTCTCCACACAGAGCAATTCGATAGAATCGAAATCGAAGAATTGTTGAGAAATTTTAGGTTGTAAGAAGGTCCAGCAAGAAGAAGATCATTTAAAGAAAGGCCGGAGGTAGATTTCGCAGAGCCATCAAAGACAACACGTAATTGTTGTTGTGCTATCCATTTTTCGCACGCAATGATGTGGCAGATAATACTGAGGTAGAATAGACTGTTTGTTGCCCAAAGACATGTGTCTCAAATCAAGGTATTCCTTAAGAAAGGCTGAATATTCTGATTTTAGAACAGAATTCTTTGCAAATTTGATCTCAAGTGCTTTTAACCGATGCAAAGCACGCTCGTAAGATTCTCCAAGGGAATCGAAGCCAGTTTTGGTGGGCAAACGAACTGAGTACTGTCCGGAGCTAAATCGAGTGTATCCCTTTTGAAACAGCTGCTCGCAGAGCAAATCGTCATCTGATGTAGAAGTTGCGGAGCCGCAACAATGGTCTATTTCCCAAAATCGCTTGACGATATCAGACAATGGGTCGCTCTCCGACTGATAAGTTGATTCTACGCGAGATACAGCCAAGGTTGAAAGATTGCAAATGTTTGCAGAAGAAATACTTCCACCTACGATCCAGCCGAGTTGGGTTTTTTGCAAAAATGGCAGATTATCAGCTAATTTAATCTGACCGACACAAAGAAGGCCGTAGAATAGACCAGCACCAATAAGCACGTCAATTCGTTGGCTTTTGTAAAACAGTGGATCTGCGAGGTGGACATTGTTGGGAATATTCCATTCTGTAGACTTGATATCAAAGTGTGGATGATACCCTGTAATAGTGTTTGTTATTGCAGCAGTGAACGAAGTTTCATAAGCTGCGTTGCGAGATTGCAGTTGAACTTCAATAGAATTGTCACACGAGACAGCCGATTCTCCAAGGCCTGCTAATAAAATGCCAGATCGATGAGGCTTAAGTTGAAGTAAGTTTGCGAAACGAGATGTGACCAAATTGAGTTGAGCCGCAGAATCAAGTATGGCTTGACAAGGGAAAAGTGCACCCGATCGATTTTTTATGTAAACAACGGCAGTGGCTAGCAACACGTATTCGGTCTGATTTTGGACTTTAAGCGAAGCTGCAGGTGAAGCCGTTGAGACGAGTGCTGAATGTGACTGATGTTGCGAATCGAGTGGAGGCTGCGCTAAAATAGGACCTGTATTTGAGTCCATATGCAACAAGGAGTGGTGCTTTGAGTGGCAATGCCTGCATTGTCCAGACTTGCACTGTTGCAGGCTGTGTCCCTTGCGCAGGCAGTTCAAACAAAGGCGTAGCCGTTTGGCTTCCTTGTAACGAAGATTTGGAGTCAAATCCAGGAATCTTTTACATTTAAATATGTAATGATCGTTGGCATTACACAAGATACAGCTGGAGCTAGATGAAGAGATGAGGGCATTGCGATATATTTTGGGTTTTCCCACCTGAGGGCTGGGTGTTGGTTTTACCGCAGCATTTTCCAAATTTTCCATCATTCGGCATCTCTTTTCCAAAAACAAAGCTATATCCTTCCATTTAGGCAGCTTATTTATTGGCAGCACCTCTTCCCATTTTTCCTGGGTAGCGTGATTTAATTTTGAAACGACGAGATGGATCAGCATACCATCGGTTATTTCCTGAGCTGAGGCCATCGTGTTTAAAGCACGTAAGTGCGAGTTGATCTTGTCACTCAAATCGCGCAAGCTGCATGCAGAGCCTTTCTCAACACCTGTCAGCCCAAAAATCGACCTTACGTGTGCATGAAAATGCAATAATTTATTATCAAAACGGTTGCTTAACAACTCCAAAGCTGTGTCATAATTATCATTCGTGAGCTCGAGAGAACGGATGGTGTCCAACGCAGCGCCATCCAAGCAGGATTGCAGGTGCTGAAATTTCTCCAATTTCGTGAGATCTTCATTGCTGCCAACTACATTGTTGTACATGGCGTAGAAGTTTGGCCATTCCATATAATCGCCAGCAAAACGGGGCAGTTGAAATTCTGGGAGCCTGGTACTCCTTGCTGAAACCCGGAAGGTTGCACCCTGATCATCCGAGCCGCTCCGAATGACAGTTGAGTTCACAACTGACAATTTGCGTTGGTGCTTGAGTTCGCGCGATAGCCGAGATTTTATTTCGCAGAACATGTGATCAAATTCGGTTCGAGCGTCAGACGCCAATTCCACTAGGTCAAGCTTCTCTAAAATGCTTCTTGATTTGTCAAACTCCGAAAGCATACGCTCAGCCATTTCCATGCGCGACTCGAGATCAAACTCATCGAAATTGGACAGGTTTTCTGATTTCAAAAACTCATTTAATGCCTGAATTTGCCGATATACTGAACTGGATTTTTCCTTATAAAAGGCAATGTCATTTGAAGCCACCGAAGGCTTTGCAAGTCCCGATGGCTCAGAATTCATTTTTACAGTTGAATGCTGAGTGAAACCGGCACTAAAATCGAAGTGGTTGCAATTTATGTATGCGCGTTAAATAGTCAGTGCACAGTATTGTAAATGCTATATACCACGAAATTGGTTTTACACGAAAGTATACACACATAAACACCGAAAAGACACTGCACCAGAAAACTGTATTTATATCGAAATGTATGTGTTAGCATCCACGGTGCACTAGCAATTTGATTACTGTAATGCGTTTGCACCGGTAAAATGTATGTACCGGTTGAATGATGTGCGATTGTTTGTTCGTAGCAAGCTTTGACACCGACTTGTGCACAAAGCTTGTGTTTAACAATTATTAAAACCGATATTTTAATAATTATTCGAAAACGAAAATTCACGTCGGGGTCACCAATGTTTCGAGGGAACACTAGTTTGTGAAACCCTTTCAGCCAATTAGTTGTTAATGTTATTAACTTTAGAAATAATTACGCGAGTTGAAGTTTGTTTTGATGCGTGCATGCGTGCATATTTATTGAAGGTCAGCGACAGACTGACTTGCGCCAAAAGCTTAATGTTAAATTGTAAAGCTTTAGTTGTAGTTTGGTACAAGATAGAGGTCGCTTTGCACTGCTTGAAACTGTCAATTGCAAAACTTGTATAGCAAAGTGGCCAGAGCTTGTTGAACTTAAGCCTAAATACAATATATCCACAGGTAAAGATTGGTGGAAAAGTTGGCATTCGACATTTTTAATTTTCATGCGATTGGCTTCAAACTCATTTTCAAGGTTCTATGGGAAAAAATAATAGGCGCAATGGTCAAAGATTTTGGAAAATCTACCACCAAAGTCGGAAAATTCGTGGAAAACTGTTATATGAAACTTTTTTGTGATTATCGTCCAATTGACTTCAAACTCATTTTCGAACTTCTGTTTATCATTCACTCATTTTGAAACTTATTTTCAAATCACCTCACATTAAATAATTCGTCACATGTGCTACCGGTTTTCAAAAATACACGTGGCTTTATACTTATTTCTAAATATAAATACAAAAACCTCGGTACTTTGCGGGCAATACGACGGGCGGAAAACAGTTGGAAAGATTGATTCTGGATTCTTAGTATCATACCAGAAATTGGCTTAAAATGCCAAATGATTTTGGAAAATCTACTCCGTGTCGCCACGGGCGGGAAATGAAGGTCAAGGACAAATGAGTGGGACATTTTTTTGTTGTTATTTTTTCAAAGACATTTTCATAGCCCTACACTGAAAACATTACTCACGTGGCTCAACTATTTAGTTGTATTTCTTACAGTTGACGAAAGTAGTCAAATTCAAAAAAAAAATGCATTTTCATCTAAATATTTCCCCGGGCAAGGCCGGGATATTACCTGCTAGTTATTATATATATTGCTGGGTTGCTGTTGAGAAAATTTTCCAAAATCTTTGACCACCGCGGATATTATTTTTGCCCATGGAACCTTGAAAATAAGTTTGAAGCCAATCGCATGAAAATTATAAATGTCAAATGCCAGACTTTTCCACCGATTTTCCGACCATGTGGTCGAATTTCCCAAAATCGCTGATACACGTATCGAATTATTTTACGTCAAAAGCTTTGAAAATGAGTTTGAAGGTGATCGGACTAAAATTAGACTTTCGCCCATACAACCTTGAGACCCCCATTTTCTGCCCATGGGGGTGGATTTTCCAAAATCGATGAAATATGTGTCAAATTAATTTTTGCGTAGATCTCTGAAAATGAGTTTGAAGCTGATTGGCTGGTAAACAAAAAAGTTTCATACAACAGTTTTCCGCGATTTTCCACGCTAGTGGGTGGAATTTTCCAAAATCCCGTCTTAGTGTGCACTTTCACCATAGATGGAACCTACTGTGAAAATTTCAGCATCCCAGCTCTTATGGTTTGGGCTGTGCGATGATTGCCAATCAATCAGTCAGTCAGTCAGCACGTAACAAAGTGTTACAGTGTGTGTTAACTTAGACCTAATGAGTACAGTACTGCTGACCTCCTTGACAGAAAGGTTTTAATACAGAATCTAGTTGACACAACATTGTCGCAACCGTACCAATTACTTGCAATCGGTTGCCGCAACTCGAAAAACTCACTCAAGTTGGGCAACTGAGTTGCCTTGTGTATGGGTCCCATTATGGTCAGTCGCACAACATTCTTAAGAAGAGAGACGAGTCCGAATGTATGGGAATGTGTATTTGTTTCGAATTAATTCGAGTTCGTTTCGAATTTCAAAGTAATTTTGACGTTGCTTTTTCAATCTCATTTTCTTTTTTCTTTTTGAACGTCCATGTGCAGTTTCTGTTGTTTTGATGTTCGTCAAGATAGTAAGAAGGAAACTAATGAAGAGCAATATACAGCGTTGAATAAATTTTATTTCCTATCTACATATATATAAGTTAAGTCCTTTTAAGTTTTTATTGATAAAAAGTTTGAAGTTTTATTGGACCGAATTGCACTTGTTGATCTGGCTACAATTTTAAGACTGATTAGACTGAGCTGGCTGTGTGAGCCGGCGGCGACAGCAACGTCAACAGCGACTGCAACAGATGCACCATTTCTGGAACATCTGACTTGTTGCCCAATGTTCCCAGAATTTTGGCATTGGGTTACGCGTGCGGGAAGTTTTGGGGCTACTGCACCCAAGTGCCGGATGTTGTTGCATTTGCTGTTTTGAATATTTGCGTTCTTAACTCTTCCCCCTCAGATTTACGCTTGTCCTCAAGTGTATTAAAAAAATGGTACATTGTTGAATTGCATATTTGGCGGTTGGTATATGGTAGCCGAGGAAGTTGGTGGTGCTTTGGCTATCTCGGGATTGATGTGTTCGAGTTGTAGATTTATTGTCTTCTTTTTACATCAATGAAGAGTAAGCGTTAGGCTAGAGATGCTATTGAGATGATGAATGCTATTCTTCTTCCACCGCTTCCAGTGATATGATACGCAGGCGTTCGATCTCCATGAGAGGTAACTGATAAGCGGCGCGCCCGGTTCGGCAACTGTAATTTCTGTGTTGCTGAACTCTACCATTGATGCTTATTGTCTCGCTCCAGAAGGTTATCAGGTAGGTTCCCTTTATTTGCAAGGATGATTTTGTCGTCGATTGCCTCCAGTGTGGGTATATGGTTGCTCGCTCTCCTCTAAGTAATTTTAGCAAACCCCTATTCTGACTTAAGTTTTCTACCTTATTGTTATTACAGATTTTTATATTGTAAAAATTCAAACATGGACCCTTAACGGCAAACATTTCATTTTTAACTTTATTCTCAAATATTTTAGTTGTCGGAGAGTTTACAATTCCATTTTGTTTTACTATAGGTTTTGTTACATAATTTTGGAAAGTTCTTGTTTCAAAATTTGGTATCTTGATTTTGATTTTTTGATATATTTAATATGAATGTCGTTCCATTATGCAAAATGGAGACATGAAAATTCCAATATTTCTGTGGTAGTAAGTTGTGGCATATGGCCATTGTTAAACTGATTATTTATTACGCTTATTTCGGTCTCACTTAACAAGAATTTGTTAATCATGTTTAGTTTCGCCCAAGGAATAGCGTATTTTATATTAACCACTTCCTCCTTAATGAGTCGAACTTGATTCTGAAAACTAATGGCCAATTCATCACTTAAAAGTGAGTCATTTTTTTAATTGAATTTGTAATGTTCTTAGAAATTTTGATCAATTTATTTATTTTGTCTTCTAGCTGACTGTTGATTACTAACTGTGTGTTATTGTTAGTAGTAAGTTTGTCTATATTATCTGTTATTAAAACAAAGTCGTTATGATCAGGGCTACCTGCCACAAATTTCCAAGCAGTGCCAAGAATATTAATTACCCTGCTTTTGCTGGAGTGTAGTGTAGTAATAGTTTTCAAAGTTACAAATGACCTTGGAGTATTGCCAGTATGCGCTACAATTAGCAATTTTGCTGATCGATACAGGGGAAAGCTTCTGGCCCACACCAACTCCTTGGCTACTCGCCTAGCAAGGCCGTATTTAAAAAGAAGGCTTGTCCGACACCATCCATCGGATAATTGGATTTTTGGGAGGACGCCTGCAGGAAGGTTGTTAGAATTAAGCTAAGCTTTATTAAATCTGGTAAAGGCTTGCCTAAAATTCTGCCGAATGATTTAATACACTGTTAGACCCCTGCTTTTACCTGTTGCTTGCCCGAGATATTTATGAAAGTGCTTTAATTAACACGTAGCATAAAAAATAAATAAATATAATTTTATCAAAAAAAAAAATATATATATATATGTCTGTGTTATTTCGTGCTGTATGGCATAGGTTATAATATTTAAGGCAGGGACCGTAAATAATGATTATTTTATTTTTTTAAAATAAAAAAATCACCTACTTATAATGGACGTAGAAAAAAGTGGTTTATACAAAAAATCGTTACTATTGTACACTCTCTGCATTTCCGCTATGATTTTTAAACTTCTCATTTTTGACGTTTTTCTTTAATAATAATCATTAATTTTGAGTAATTGAATAAGACTTGGACATAATCATTATTGTTGAACAAAAAAAATAAAATTCAAAAATAATGATTATCAATGATTTTTATTTTTTTCGCTCAATATAAAACTCAACAGTAATTTACGGCTTCTGTGTTAGATTTATCCCCAATATTCTTGCATATCATTGTAAAGGGACCACAAAGCTACCCCCCAGAATTTTTTTATAATTTTTTTTTTATTTATTTATTTATTTTTTTTTATTTTTTTTTATTTTTTTTTTCATTTTTTTTTCGGTTTAGGTGTCAGCTTTTGATCGGCAATTGCTATAATGTATCAATAAGAAATAAAAGATAAGGAAAGCTATTCACAGTCGTACCTGAAGGAGGATTACTAAGATCGCCTGCGCTTGACTACGGTCATGCATTATTTATATCTATTTTTATACTCTGTTCCCAAATGGCAAAATAGTATATTGCGATTGCGAAATGTCCATCTGTCTGTCCGTATGAACCCAATTTTTTCCACACCCTTGATACATTATAGCAATTGCCGATCGAAAGCTGACACCAAAACCGAAAAAAAAATATAATAAAAAAAAAAATAAAAAAATAAATAAAAAAAAAATTATAAAAAAATTCTTAAAAAAATTCTGGGGGGTAGCTTTGTGGTCCCTTTACAAGGATATGCAGGAATATTGGGGATAAATCTAACACAGAAGCCGTAAATTACTGTTGAGTTTTATATTGAGCGAAAAAAATAAAAATCATTGATAATTATTATTTTTGAATTTTATTTTTTTTGATCAACAATAATGATTATGGCCAAGTCTTATTCAATTACTCAAAATTAATGATTATCATTTAGGAAAAACGCAAACAATTGAAATGTAATCATTACCATGTAATTTTTAATATATAACTTATAATGATTACGGTCCCTGATTTAAGGTCTTTGTCTGTGTAGAATTGCATGGTGTTAAGGGCGTCTTGTATTTGTTCCAAATTGATTAAATGTGCAATTTTGGTGTCGTTGGATCTCATTTTGCCAATTTTTTATAAATGGTCACTGTCTGTGCATTGGTATAATTAGATAAAGTAACGGTTCCATTGGTTAAGCCTATCAGCATCCTGTAATAGAATTTAGGTTTTAATGTGACTTTTATGTCCCGATTCCGTTAGTACTGCAGTATTGTTGTCCTCTTTTACTATATCTTTTTTTAATCGATTAGATAGCTTTGAACCTAATCCATTTTTTATTTTCACAAATATCTCATCTCCTACTTCGTAAGTTCGAATTGGTTTCCTTCTGTTATTGTGATCTAGTAGGTCTTTGGTCTGTTTACGTCTCAGTTTTTCAATGTTGTCCAGTTTTGGCTGTTCGTACTGTGTGGGGTCGGTGGTGACTCTTCTGCCAAAGAAAACTTCTAGTGGTCTTCTTTTCGTTACAGAATGAATTGAGTAGTTATACTCGTAGACAGCTCTATCTAGAAGTTCTTCGAAGTTCCTATGGGTTTGATCTCTGTTCAAACATCTCATTATTTCAGAGAGGTAGAATGAAATCATTCTACTTGTCCGTTACTGTACTTTTATTAGGGGTTTTTTTTTATAAATTTCTATTCCGAGTTGGTCTACCAGCATGAACCGAATTGATTCAGATTTTAGGGATTTTTTATTGTCAATTACTATAAATTTCGGTACACCGAAATAGAAAACAATATCGCATAGTGGTGTTCTGATATCCTCTATAGCTTTTGATTTTAGGATTTGAGCGCTTGCTAACTTGGAAAATTTGTTTATTGCTGTGAGTACGAGATTTCGTTCTGTCGAGTAGATGTCAATGTGAATTATGTGTCCGGAGTACTCTGATATGGGATTTTCTCTAATATTCGGATGACGGTCGTATTTCGTCTCCTTACAAGTCTTGCACTGTTTGACTAAGTCGGCAATTTTTTTCTTCATTTGCGGAAAGTAAAATTCTTCAGACAACTGGATTTTATTTTCTAAATTATTTCGATGAGCTCTGTTGTGCTTCTTGAGGATCTGTTCCTCTTGGTCTGTTGTGTCGGTCAGGTCTTTTACTAGTGTCTGGGTGAAACGTTCTTTGAAGTTTTTAATATGGCTGAGATATAATAATTGTATTTTCCCATTATGTCTTCGGTTGTGTGAATACCGTTGATTAAAGAGGGATTAAGATATTTTTTTAGGTCGGATAATAGTTCGTTTGGGTTGTATTGTTGTCTGTATATGTCGTGTCTGTGAAAGCTTGGAAAGGGTACGCTGAATTTGTAGACGGTTATCTCTGCTTTATGAAAGAAAATTTGGTCCCTAAAGGCGTTAATAGGGACTTTCATACTTGGAATCAACTCTTTACTTGTGCTCTTATCGCTGTGTTGTGTCGAGGCTTTAATTTAATGTGAAACTCCCTTCCGAAATCTGGATAGCGAAGTATTATATCCTCAGATATTTAGGTACTTTTAAGCTTCCTGAATGCCTCAAGTGCTTGGTTGTCAAGCGAAATTGGTTTTTTTGAAGACATTTTTTTGGACACCCGTCCGTCTTCACCTCTTAAGAGCGAAGTAAGCGGTTTAGCGAGCTTAGCATAATTCTCGATAAATCCGGAGAGTCCCAGAAAATATCTTAGTCCTTTAGAGTCCTCGGCAGAGGATAATGAGCTATAGCAGCAACTTTATCTGGGTTAGCTTCCACACCCTTTTCGGTTTCAACGAAGCCAAGAAATTTGACTTTGTTCTTCATGAACTCGCATTTGTCCAATTGACATTTGATATTGGCTTCTTGCAAAGTTCGAAAAATTGTATCCAGATTTTTACGTGTGTGTTGCTGAAAATGGTGATGTCATCAATGTAGATGAAGTATATCTTACCAATATTTTCATGGAGTATGTCATCTAGTGTGCGCTGAAAAATTGCGCGTTTTTTAGACCAAACGGGAGTCGTGTAAACTCATATTTACCGTTGTGTATGGAGAAGGCGGTTTTCTCTTTGTCGGACGTTTTCAGTGGGATTTGGTGGAATCCGCTTTTAAGGTCTAATACGGAAAAGACTTTGTTGACACCTAGCTGGGCAAGCACCTCGTTTATATTTATCGGCTATTGTGACCAAGATTAATTTTCTGTAGTCTATGACCATACGATATTTTTTTTTCTTCGAAGCATCTGTTTTTTTTTATGTTCCAATTATACAGGAGATTTGTATGACGACCTTGATGGTCGGATAATACCGTCGTTTAAGAGTTCAGAGACTGTTTATTAACCTCACCTTTCAGAGTCATTGCTATTGATAATACTTGGAGTATACTAGTGTGTCTAATGAAGTTCGTATTTCTGCCTTCACTTTAGTAGTGTAGGTCAGTTTCTGGTCTGGATCTGCAAATAAGTTTGGATATGTTCGGAGAAGTCTATTCAAGCTATCGCTCTGAGGCTTGGTCAAATTCTCAATTCTGGGTACTATGGTATTTACTGATTCAAATTTCTTTTCTTTAATGGGTATGTTAATTATGTTTTTATGGTCATTGTTTTTTGCTGATTTTAATTTCGGCTGCCAGATCCTTTAGGCTATCATTGCCCAGAATGGCATCAAATGACTTTAAGGTCGGCAACAGAAAGAATTTGACGTTAATACCGGGGTGGTTGAAGAGGTTGGTTATTTTATGGTGAGTGACATGAACACTGCCCCTCCTGACGCAGCGTTAAATGGTTTTTTATTGGGTAATGGATGAGTAAGAATCTTGGGTTGAATATAATTCCTATTTGAGTATTAGTATTATTAAAACTGTCTCATTCCTCAGCTTCCATTTAAAGTATGAAAGCGAGGAATGCTCTATTCTAAGAAATTCATTGCAGAATTGTCGACTTGTTCGGTTTCTTCGTAGTCGAAACTCTCTACTCGTGCAGAGTATTCGTCCAAAGTCTCGTCTTGGGTAACCTGATTTTCCTGGTCTGCAATTGCTTACGCGTATTCTGCCATGGTGGTGTACGTCTCGGCGGATTGCATTTCATTCTGTCCATTTTCGTCAGTTTGTATGTTAAAATTTCTCTGTCTTTTGTAAGCGTCGGGCATTGGGCCTGGAGGTCTTTCCCTGTTTCGATCTGCGGTCTATTCATATAGCTTACCATTTTTATCCTAATGCTTGGATCTATATCCATTGGTTCTGGCTTTGATAAAGACTTTGACGCTATTGGTTTGGGTGGTGCAAACTGGTACTGGTTGGGGTCATATTGTCGCGACAAAGCGATCGGTCGTTGCTGTCCAAAGTTTGTGAAGGTCTGTTGGTGTGTGTTTTGTTGATATTGGATCGAACGATATCTAGGAGGAATCTGTGGTGATGGTTGGAAACCTAAATTAACGAATGTCATGTTGCGAGGAGCTGGAGTTGGTTTGGCGTTAGAGTTTATATTGTTGGTCTGTCCTACGGGTATCGCATTAATGGTGCGAAATTTTTGATTTTCCATTTTTGGGCATATGTTTAATGCCATAGGGAGGTCTGTACGCGATTGTGCCCCTAGAATGCGAGACAGATCTCCGCGTAAACCACATACAAATGTAACTAAGGCTTTGTCACGGTATAGCCGATAAACTGCACCACCCAATCCCATACAGTTCACTCTATTCAAAAGGAGAGACAGATGTTTGTATACTGCTTGGTGAAATTCTTCATATCTTGGTGTCCCCGCTTCTCCTGCATGCGTTCCATGAGGCGGTCAACGCTCTTTTTCCATGAGCTGCATTCCGCTGGGTTCCCGGAAAATTCCCTTAAACATTTTAACTACATCTGGGATTCTGCCAAGTCCCCCTAAGTTCGCACGGTACTCTGCATTTATCCCTTGGTCTGTTGCGTTATTGAATTCATGCTTTGGGTTATTAAGTGCTCCTACTATTGATGGGACCTGTTGAGTTATCAATCATCCAACTAGTTCAGTGATATGTTCAATAGTCGCCATGTTCCTATTTTGTTGGTGCTCTAACTGTCTTTGTACCTGTGTTTGTTGTTCGTTAGTTATGTGTACTTGATCCAAAATAGCGGGTCGTACTAGGTTATTATGGTTGGCCATAAATTTTCCAAGTCAAGGAAAAGGATTTTATCTTAAGCACAGATATTACAAAATTTTAAATACCTCAGGAATGGGATGACACTTTTAACGAAATATTGTTTTCGATTAATATTAGTCAATAAGACAATTCTCTTTTGTATTTTTAGTTTTGATTTTGATAGTTGAGTAAAAACCAGTGGCTGGTTTCTTCCATCTACCTTGGAATATTTTGGGAACCGCAAGATTGGAAATAGTTATACGACCCTTGGAGTAGTTAGTTATAGGTTGTTATCGTTTTATGCTTTTTTATGTTATGGTTTGTTATCTCAATTTTTTTGTCGTTTGTATTTTAAATTGGTTTTTCTTAAATATTTATTAATTTTGAGCACTTATTCACTAGCTTACGGAATAATGGTTGCTGTGGCTACACCTCCCGACGATCCGGATTTCAACCTTTTTGATTTCACTACTGGGGATCCTGCGACCAGTACACGTTGAGGTTGTTCTGCGATCGTACAGAACACGTAATTCACCGAAGAGCGCGTGATCAATTAAGATCCGTTTATGTTTAGTTTATGTCGTAATATTAGCCGCGCGAATTAACACGCGGGAGTCTTTCTTATAAAACAACAGTGTGGACGGTTGGCAACTATCGGACTTAGCCCGTCGCGAACCGAAAGCTTAAAGACGGTTCTGCTTTGTCGTTTTTTTTATTCCACTGGTCCCTGCTCGGGGGCGCCAGTTAAATCCTTTTAAGTTTTTATTGATAAAAAAAAAAAAGCTTTATTAGACCGAATTAAACTTGTTGAATTGGTTACAATTTTAAGACTGATTAAACTAAGCTAATAAGAACGCTAAGAGAGCTGTGTGAGCAGGTGGAGACATTGACAGAGGCAGCAGCGTCAACAGCGGCTGTTACCCAGACGCAGAGCTCGGCAGTTTTGGGGCTACTGCACCCGCGTGCCGGATGTTGTTGCATTTGCAGTTTTGAATATTTGCGTTCTTAACTTAAATGAAATATTTAACAGGCTCGACGTCAACAATTCAGGGTGAATATAGAAAGGTAGATATGAAAAGTATTGGCTGGTCATATAGCGCTATTTCGGATGCTGCCAAGCATCCTCATCAGTGACCTTTATCATTAGAAATTGTTGTCCAAACTTGTCCGTATATGAGTAGTAGTCGGCTAGATTCGAACCCGAGTGCTCCCGTCTGTAAGGCGGATGCCTTAACCTCTGACCCACTTGCTGTCCGATCCCGGCTTGAACTAATTACTGTCATCAACAGGTCCATTTGAAATTCTAAGTCCGCACCAAAGCTTAATCCCTTTATCTAAGTTTCTAACCCTTACAGTTCTATTTATTATTATTAGAACCACTTGTTTTGAACTTTGTTATCACTTTTGTGAAAGCTTCGCTTTCTCATCCAAGTGCAAGTTCGGTACTAGCTGATCTGATCTTATGCAGGTCAGTTAGTTGGTTTTTGTTTTCAATATGAGATTGATACAATGAAGTTAGTTTGTCATAATGAATGGGAGTGCCGTCCCTTATTGGTAGAAATGTGTGTTTTAGCGACGTATAATTTTGTAAATGAAATATTTAACAGGCTCGACGTCAACAATTCAGGGTGAATATAGAAAGGTAGATATGAAAAGTATTGGCTGGCCTTACAGACGGGAGCACTCGGGTTCGAATCTAGCCGACTACTACTCATATACGGACAAGTTTGGACAAAAATTTCTAATGATAAAGGTCACTGATGAGGATGCTTGGCAGCATCCGAAATAGCGCTATATGACCAGCCAATACTTTTCATATCTACCTTTCTATATTCACCCTGAATTGTTGACGTCGAGCCTGTTAAATATTTCATTTACAAAATTATACGTCGCTAAAACACACAGTTCTTAACTTATATAAATGAGTTGAACCTGCCTGATTGACTGACTGACTGATTGGTGACTTTTGGACAGCCCAAACGGTAGAAGCTAGAAGCCTGTAATTCTTACAGTACCTTCTTATTATAAAATTAGGTGAAACTGCCGAAAAAAATTCCTATTCCTATTTGGCAATAACAATCCAATCGGGTCTCTGCCTGATGCAACAAATGCCTCCACGCGTCTCTGCTTTGCGAGCGTCTTCTCCAGATAGTAACACCAAGTACTGCCAGGACACCAGTCACCTGATCCTGCCAACGGGTCCGGGGTCTTCCTCTCCTCCGTTGTTCACCAACTACCGCATCAAGAACTTTTCGAGCTGGAGTTTCTTTATCCATACGTGTAACATGACCTAGCCAGCGAAGTCGCGTAATGTTCAGTCGTCTGACCACTTCAATGTTTAGGTACAACTCATACAGTTCATCATTCCATCGAATACGATATGTATCGTCGACGTAAATTGGGCCAAAGATTTGCGAAGTATTTTTCTCTCAAACACTCCAACAGCAGCTGCATCTGATTGTGTTACTGTTCAGGCCTCAGCGCCATATAAGAGCACTGGAAGGATGCGCGTCTTGTAAAGCGTTATTATTGTCTGCCGAGAGAGAGAGCTCTACTGTCCAATTACCTACTGAGCCCAAAGTAACACCTGTTGGCAAGAGTTATTCTTCGCTTAATCTCAAGATTAACATTAGTGTTCCCGGTAAGGGCAGATCAAAGGTATGTGAACTCCTTGACAGACTCGAAGGTATAGCTTCCTGCATTGAGCTGAGGAGCAAGACGTCGCGATTCTCTGCTTGAGCCCACCATGAACTTCGTCTTGCTCATATTTACCTCTAGACCTACTTTAGCCGATTCCCGTTCGATTGCTCCAAAAGCACCAGTGACAGCACGCTTAGTTCGGCCAATAATATCAATATCATCAGCGGATATTGATATTATATTACAAGGAGCTGGACACATCTGTTCGTCAATATGGTGCCCGTCCGATGTACACTGGCTTTCCTTATAATGCTCTTTATCCGGAGTTTAAGGTTTCGGAGAGGTCTTTTCCTACCTTAACGGAGCTGATGGTATTGCTCAAAGTCATTCTGCAAAGCCGAATTACCTTTGCAGGAATACCAAGACCAGATATGGCAGCATATAGGCGATCTCGCGATAGGCTATCGAATTCAGCCTTGTAGTCGACAAAAAGATGGTATGTATCAATCTGACTTTCGTAATTCTTTTCCAGGATTTGGCGCAGTGTGAAAATCTGGTCTATCGTGGACTTGCCAGGTCTGAAACCGCAATGATAAGGTCCTGTCAGTGCCTCGGCATATGGTGCCGAAAAATTAAAAATAAAAAAATGGTTAAATATACATCGGGAAATATAATGCCAACTGCTACATAACAACGTAAAAGTGCAAAGAAAATCCAAAAAAATCTCTCTCATGAATCGCTCTCTCGGCCTAAGAACTTATAAGTGCGACTGAAATCGCCATATTGCTTATGGTCAGACTCTGCCTAGCTTTGCTATCGATCTACGTAAGATGGCGCGATGCTGCTGACATGGCGTGTAATTCTTTAGTATAGCGCCCACATATAAAGATTGCGTCAAAATGTCTGATTGGTCTTAAACGATGCGTCTCAAAATTAAAAAGCAAATTCTGTCGGCAGAACAAGACTTTATTGTCGAAATATGAAATGAATGCATATGAAAGATATGCGTATATCGACACGATAGTTTTTGTCTTAGTGTTGGAAAACATCAAATATTTACTAGAGCTGCCAGACCGGTAGATATAAAACCGCACAAATTTGAATTTCTTAATAAGAGTTTAAAATAAATTGTGAATAGGCCGCTTAAAATAATACGTCAATTACTGTTGTTATACTACTACGATTTGGTTAATTTTAAGCATTATAGTTTATTAATTAATTATGTACCTTTTTAGTCAATATAATGCGAATGTTGCTGGGCTGACTTACACAATAACATTATTATTATTATGTAGTAAATCGGAACAGCTGCATTCGCATTATCGATTGTTGATCGATTTTCCATAAATGTGGCGGTCGGTTGGTATTTGTTAGTACAACATGTAATAAGTTTGCCGCCAAATTTGAGACTTTTGAATTTTTGCTGACAGCGGTGTACATTTCCGCAGTGCACGGGACTTACGCAAACAGAATGCGATAAATGTAGGGTTGCGCTATGTTTTAACAATGGAAATAATTGTTTTAAAATTTTCACTTGAATTAAGTAATGACTTTTGAACACCCCTCCGCTATTTTCTGGATGTTAGTATTATTCTTCTAACTTCATCGAAAATATTTTAAAGCACTACGCCCACCAGTCGCCACGGCTGAGAAATAGGGGTGTCAAAGTCAAATCAGTGAGAATATTTGTTTAGTTAGATCATTTTCACAGCCACGGGAGGGATAGTGATACTCGATATTTGTGTATTTCTTACGGTTGACGAAAGTAGTCAAATTCAAGATAATGCACTTTTATTTAAATATTTCGCCGGCAAGGCCAGCTATAAATAAAATATAAATATAAGAATTGAAGGTTAATGAAACCTTATTAAATATAGTAGGGAAGTGCGAGCAACGCCGCGGACTTAAGCTAGTGTTTTATATATTTGTCAAATTCTTATCGTTATGAATATAAACTATTATTGATTCTAAATTGGAGTGAAGAAACATAATTTTGTTAATTTTGTCTGGGTTGGGGGCAATAAGGCGACGCTTTTCAGTGATTAAATTTCCGACATGTGAAAAAACGCATTCAGAAGCCGCGCAGCTAGCTGAAATGCAAAATATTTCGCAGCCTGTTTTGTGTAATAAAGGAAAAAAAAACTTTTGTGTAGATTCCACCAAGCAAGGCAATCGAAGTCAGCAGTGTACATGACATTAATATTGGCATAACCTCTTATTTCTTGACCTATTTGATGAACATTTCGATGCATTCGTCAAATTCTTCGTCTTCAGATGGACTACTTAAAGCCTCGCAGACATTGTTTTGAATGAAACTTTTCATTATTTATTTGCAGTCGCTAATTATTGTTTCCCTTTCGATTTGAGAAAATTTGAATAGTTTGTTTGTGGGTGGAAAGAAAAAAGAGTTAAGTTGTGAAATTTGCTTAAATTTGAAAGAATTGTAACTAAAATGTTGGCCGTAATTCGGATTTAAACAATTCAACGAATTAACAATCGTTGCTATCCGACAAACATGTTTTGTTTCATTTATTTATATTTGGAGTTATTAAATGTATGTTTGGGGGTTTGGTGACTGCAAGGCTCTATCCAAAACCAGCATACATATTTAAAAATCAATCTAAAATCTGAAGAAGAAAAGCACATATAAAACATCGACAGGTTCACAAAAATACGATTCACAAACAGCCTTAAAATATTACACATACATATGTATATTTATTAAACTAAACAATCACTGAACAAACACAAAACATATGTATAAATATCCATATGTTGTAACGTACACGCGGATGATCAAGAGTACGCTCTGTCTTAATTCGGTTGCCGGCTGCGCTCAGGGCAAGTGGGGTGGGTTGTTTGTACTCTCCCAATCATGCGTTACAAAAAAACAAGGTTAGACAGAGCCTAAAGGAATGGCTTCATCATTAATGGCGGAAACTACTTTGAGCAGGGGTGTGTGCGTTGGAGAACTCAGGTGTTATTGTTCTCCTCTTTACCCTCCCTACCTTGCAGAACCTATAATTGGTTATTGGTCTGCCCAATAAGTAGCTGGTAAACTTGCTTTAGGTGCCCTTTAACAGATTTTAATTCATTTCAAAAGTCAACTTACATTACTAGGATAATCTATAAACTTCAATTATATTAGCCACTCTGGGCATTACTAAACTATTCATTTTGGTTTGGCTTTACAACATTTTAACCAAACACTACAGAAACTAAAAGCCCTTTGGGTCTTCACTGACTGAGAGCACTTTCAACTTAACAACTACTAGAATACAATATCGGCAAGCAAGTTTTACATATGGTAACTTACGCAAGAATCAAGAAACAAAAGTACTATCGGCAAGCTTCACTGCACCATTAATACCACACACATGTCTATAATCGGCTACGCCGTACTCACAAATACATCCAACGATGTCCAACGATGTCAGCAGGCCTGTCGACGATCGGAGGTTTTGACGCTAAGGAGGAGTCAAGTGACGTTATGTAGATACATGGTTAGGTTAAGCTGCTCACACACTATAATGACTGGAAGTTATTCATAAGTAATACGTTTTAACAGCATAATGATAATATTATAGAACTTGCTTGACGATACTACATTAAATCTAATTATAATCCGAAGCGATGTATCCTAAGGGGGTGCGTCCGCTAAGGGAGCCTCTCGCCTGCTCGCTTAGTAGCACACGATCACTAAGTTACTCTTGTCTATCCCAATTCGTCAATAAAATTTAGCTGCACTGCAGCAGGGTGATCTTGGTGCAAGTGATCAGGTGATCACTTCAGACTGACACGTCGACGCACACGCTACTCCATACTGTCGTTTGAGGTTATGGTTCAGATACGCGTTGGCAGTGGATGGTGCTTAATGCAGAGCAAACGCTCGCACACCAACACGCGCAGCAACCGCGCTTCGAAGCGGTGTTCCTATATTGCCCGCGAACTGTACTTTTTGGTCAGCGTAGCGCAACCACACGATAACTGTACGTTTTCAGCGCACTCGTGCACTGCACGCAGCGTAGCACCAAGTGGAGTTTTGGCAAGGCGCACTAGCCTCGGCCTGGGTGCACAAAACTGCAGCGGCTGCCGCTGTCCCGGAGGCTCAGTTGTAGCAGACGCTGCACGTCGCCAAGTCGCCAAAGCCTACATGAAATTATTATTAGGCATGAATTACACTAATGTGCGTCACATACCTTTTAAACAATGTTTTAGACTCTAAATATTGGTGCGATTGCACGTCTTTACGTAAATGTGATCGTTTGTGATCACAAATTTTAGACAATTGGTCACTTTTTGGCTGGATGCAATCAAATTTATTACTTTACTCAAATTTCACGATCTGATTCGTTCGATGATGCACAGGAAATTGATCACAGGGCTATGCACGCGCTGATATCTATAACATTCACCCACGCAGAGGTGCTTAGAAGCAGGCTCAATTAATGACTCTTAGTGAATGGCAATTAATTGGTCCTGCCAACGCATCTCGAATTACGATGTATATCGTAATGACCGTTCGAATTCAAATTGTCAACGCAACGGTTGCAACTATTTGAATATATTATATGCATTGGGTTGTTGCTTAACTTTGTATATGCTCATACCCTCACAGCGCAGGTTTGAACGAAGCGATACATGAGCGACGGCTCAAAGCTGAAAAAGGGTATTTTTATTCTACCAGAGGTCCTTCGCGTGAAATGTTCCCAACTCCTTGCCCTTCTGATCTTCAATTACATATAACGCGTTTCCTAGCTTTTTCTTGATTTTAGCTTTCACCCCAATGGGTGCTAGCTTAGCATTGAAATTATCAGCAAAGTTGCTAAGTTTAAAGTTGCGTTTTATGACATTTTGGCCAACTTCAAAAGTGCGAACTTTACTGCGCAGATTATACGTGCGTTGGTTGGTATCATATGCCTTCTGCAAGTGTTTTTGAATATCGGCTCGAATCTTTGCAAACTCATCAATTCGATTCAATTTTGTTGTTCCCTCATTCAATAATCCCAAGCTAGCCAACAACTTGTAGTCATGCCCGTGTGTAAGCATGTATTGCCCAAACACGGCCAAATATGGAGATATTCCCACCGATTGATGGATATGATTTCGAAGAGAACTATTAATGCTACTTAAATAGCAATCCAAATCACGCTGGTCAGATCGCAAGTATGATCTCAACGCCGCGTTTATGGATCTATTTACTCGCTCAGCTGCGTTCGATTGAGGCGAATATGCAGCAGTAAACGTGTGGTCTACTCCATATTTGTGGAGAAAGGTGGCGAAGTCGTTGCCTTTGAATTGGCTGCCATTATCACTGACTACCACTTGCGGTACTCCAAAACAATCAAAAATATCTTCTTTTAAAATATTGATAATTATTTGAGTGGTGAATCTTTTTACGGCCTTCAGGAAGGTAAATTTCGTAAAATGGTCTAGGATTATGAAAATACCTATATTGCCACGCCTAGTCCGAGGAAACGGTCCAATAAAGTCCACGTATAACCTCTGGAAAGGCCTTTCCGTTAGTACCTGCTTACCCATAGGTGGTTTAAGGGTGTGCGTTGGATGTTTGCACGTTTGGCAGATTTCACACTGGCGAATATAATCTCGAACGTCTACAACCATACGCGGCCAGAAAAAGTTTCGCCGGATTCGATCCAGACACTTGGCCATACCACAATGTGATGCAGACGGTTGGTTGTGCGCTGCTTTAACCACCCCTCTGCGCAATTCTTGCGGCACCAATAATTTCCAATTCTGATCATCTGTTTCTGCATTGCCTGAGGAAAAGTTTGTCCGATAATAAAGAAACCCGTCCACAATCTGATAATCAGGTAGTCCTGCTTAGCGAGTTATATGCTGCTGATTGAAAAGCATCAGAACTAAGGTCAATTTCAGGGAATATCTCGATCTCAACCACATTTATGGGTTCCTCGTCTTCAAACGAACGTGACAGAGCGTCAGCTACTACATTTTCGGTACCTTTTCGATGCTCTATTGAGAAATTGAACCCCTGAAGCTTGATGGCCCATCTCGCTAGTCTACCACTTAAATCATTCTGGTTCATCAGACAACGTAGGCTTGCATGGTCGGTTACCACTGTAAACTGATGACCCTCTATATACATACGAAATCTCTTCACGGCTAAAACCACGGCTAAGCACTCTAACTCGGTAACGGAATAGTTACGCTGAGCTTTATTTAGCTTCTTAGACATGTAGGTGATAGGTCGTTCAAAGCCATTTTCATCGCGTTGGGCTAATAGAGCGCCTACTCCGAACATAGAAGCATCGCATTGCACGATAAACGGTTTTTTATAGTTTGGATGCACTAGAAAGGGTGCCGTACAGAGCTTTGATTTTATAAGTTCAAATGACTCCTGCGCGCGCTCATTCCAAACCAACGTCTTGCCTCGCAGTAACTCTGTCAGAGCAAATATGACGGTTGAGTATTGTGGGACGAATCGCTGGTACCAACCAGTCATTCCCAAGAATCTTCTTAGCTGTCTCTGTGTTTTTGGGACTGGAAACTCAGAAACAGCTCGGACCTTATCTGGGTTAATTTGGAGGGTGCCGCCCCCTACAATATACCCGAGATATTCTACTTGTGTCAAGCAAAATTGACTTTTTCTTATATTTATGGTCAAGCCTGCTTTGCGCAAATGAGAAGCAACTTCGGCTAGGTGAACTAGATGCTCGTCAAAGCTCGTGGACAGGACAAGTAGATCATCCAGGTACACCAGTACTTGCGACTTAAGCTGATACGGTATGACCTGATCCATTAATCGACACATGGTTTGTGGCGCGTTGCACAAACCGAAAGGCATTCTCTTAAATTGATAAAGGGGCCTATTAGGTACTGAAAAAGCTGTTTTTGGTCGAGATCGTTGCTCTAACGCAATTTGCCAGAAGGCATCCTTTAAATCAATTTTAGAGATGCAATGCACTGCAGGTAACCGGCTCAATAACCCTTCTAAATTTGGCATCGGATATGCATCCTTCACGGTTACACTATTCAATTTACGGGAGTCTAAACTGAAACGAACTTTGCCTGGCTTAACGAGTAAAACTGTGGGCGACGACCACTCGGAAGTTGGCGCTTCTTCAATTACGTCAAGCTCTATCATTCGGTCTATTTCAGCACACAACAGCTGCTCTCTGGCAGGTGACAACGGATAAAATCTTTGCTTAATTGGACAAGCATCGCCTGTGTCAATTACATGTTCAACTAGTGCAGTCAAGCCAAGGCCATCTCTTTCGGACGTGGGAAAGAAATCGATGGCAGCTTGCAAACGCAATCTTTGAAATGCAGTCAACGGCAACTTATCGACTTCAGTTTGAAGCGTGCATAACTGTTGAAGATCAGACGTGTGAACAATAGATATGCCAAAAATCTATACCGCAAATCACATCTAGCTTAATGGCAGGTACAACTAAAAATTCAATTTCCGCTTTTATAGAGTTATACTCCAAGGAAATACTTATGGTTCCAGCGACATATTGTGTTTGCCCGTCAGCTGTACGCACTTTGCCGTGCATTTTTCGACATTCACGTTTTTCTACTATAATGCGCTCTGCCAACGCTCCTCCTAGTACACTCTTGTTCGCTCCACTGTCTAATAATGCCAAGTACGATATATCACAAATGTCTATATTAATAAACGGACGAATGTCATGGACATTGTTTGAAATTGCAGAAACTGTGCAACGATGTAGTCTGCGACGATTTGCCCAATGCTCTCACATCCGTCTTGCAGACCGCGACTTATTAGTTTTCGGTAAAACTACGGCGCTAGGCCCGACTAGAAAGAAAGCACGGAGAATATTGGTTTTATACTCAAAAAACGCGGAAAAAATCCAAGAACCGATTTATGGTGGGGGAGCTTAACTTTATTGCACAATTAATTAAAAAAACAATGATCAAAGCCTGTCCCATACAAGCGATTGCCGACCTGCTGTTGTAAACTAACAGAGCAGGGTTGCGTGTACCGATAAGTTTCTGTTATTAACAGAGCGCAGTGCTGGTAAACGAGCTCCTGTTATTGTAGTAGTGTTGGTAAGTACCGCAAACTATTTGGAGATGCCACCCTGCTGGAGGCGCGCATATTTTATTTTTTAAAAATACATTTTAAAATACATACATATATAAAAACCAACGGTATTCATTAAATGTATGTTTTCGTTTATGCTCAACACAATAGGGTATCCAATTAAGGCACTAACGAACTCTTTTAGGCTTGAACAGAAACGGATTCCCTGGTAGAAGCCACTGCGTTCCATGTGTAAGTAATTTAATTTAGTTGTAGTGTATTAATGCTTTTCGAACAAGTTCGGTTCGCAAGAACATTACGTATACATGTACATATGTGCATACATACTCGTACATATGTAAATATATATACATATCTGCTAAGCTACATTTCTTGTCTGATTCCTTTATATTTGTTCCCGGGTAATGGTAGGCACCGCTCAGGTCTTTCTGGATTTGCTTCTGCAAAAGCACTTCGAACTGCGCTCCGTGAGCATTATTATTTTCGGTACGATATTGTGGTTAATGATTACTCGCGCGCCAAGAATCTGTTTGGCAAAACGGAGCTGGCCATATTTTGCCAAGTGCCGGAGAAGGTGGATCAGCGCATTCTGCTTATACGCCGCCAGCTGCACGAGAAGGTAGTGAAGATGCCACAGAGTGTAGAGCAGCAAAAGAAGCTAATTAAGGCGTTGACCAGCCTGGAGCTACAGCAGAGCGGCACAACCATCGGCGATCGACTGCGCAATACGGATCGCCAGACGTTCGAGCAGCACGCATGAAAAATGTAAATGCGAATGACAATTGAAAACGGTAATCCCACGAACTGTCGTTACCTTCTGATACAAATGCACACATACATACATACATATGTCTGAAGAAAACCAAAAAACGTATTTATTTGTTTTTGGCATTCGCATATATTTACATGTGTATGTGCGTATATGTGTTTATGTACGTATACGTCATGTTCATGTGATCGTGGGCTGGAGTTGCAGGACTTTAAGATCACAGCAGCTACAGAATCGTGTCACAGAACTAGAGGCAGCCCTACGCCAGTCCCAAGAACCGCAGCAGATGTCGAAAATGGAATGCCTGCAGCGCTTGTTTTGCTTGTTTTCCACGCAGGAAAAGTCCAAGAGTCGCGATCCAAGCCAAGCGACCAGCCGCGTCAACTTTTGTGAGGAACTCTGCGATATTCCCGCCTCCTAGCTACCCGATCTGTGGCGTCTGGGTCAGCTGTATTTCACGGGCGAGCTGCGTGGACCGCATGATCCCAAGCCGGGTAACTTTAAGCGCATGGTGTTGAATGCCATTGAGAAGTTTTGTGTCTACCTGCGCTTGGCCATAATCATTGCCGCCGACCAGCGTGCCTTGCGCCACACCAGCGGCTTGGCCTAGCCCATTGGCTTCTCCTCGGCCACGCACCGCTTTCTACCGTGGATACCGCAATGACGCTGATTGGGCTGGATCTGCCCTCGGAGGCGCTGGCCATAATTCTAATTAATGAAGTGCGCTTGTTTTGTTTCTCCATCATCTTTAAGCGCGCCACGGATCGCTGCAAGAAAATGGGCGTGCATGAGACCTGGAAAATGGGCGTAGAGGATTATCCGGGCGCGACGCTGCTGCCCGCTACGCTAGAAACGCTGCTGGTGGAAACGACGAGGTGCAGTCAGTCTGTATGCAGCCGGAAGCACGTGAGGGTACTCTCCTGGAGCCACATTCAGATGGGCAGCGCGAGGTGACGCAACGTTTGCAGGAGATGCTATCAGCCTTCAGCGGCGTCATAGCGGAACTGGCTTATCCCTCCCACGACGATGAAACGCACACGCACAATGTGTCGCAGTTGCTCGGCTTTCCCAACGCCCAGCAGCGCATGATCTGCTGCATGGCCAACTATGCGCGCTGCAACAAGAGCTTCTTTCCGCAAATAGGCGGACTCTTCGTACGTTATGGGTATCCACTGTCCACGCTGGCCATTGAGACGGCGCGTTACAATGTCAAACTGTTCACTAACCTGCTGAAGGAGTATGTGGAGCACAAGGGCGATCCGCTGGTGGGCACCATTGAGCACTCCATGTATCTGGGTCGCTTTCAGTAGGATCATGAGATGAAAATCGGTTTGGGTCAGATACGTCCCTATGCGCACGAATGCTGCGATAATCTGGTCGGTGTCTACTCCGAGATCTATAGCGTTTGGCCCGCATTGCTGCGGCCCATACTCGAGTCCATAGTGCAGACCATTTCCGAGGAGCTGGCGCGTCTCATGAGCTGTGTGCAACGCTTTAGCTACATGGGCGCCATCCAAGCGCATGTGGACATACGGCTACTGCGAGATGCTCTAGAGAACTATGCCAACGAGACGGCTAAGTGAGTATTCACATACCATTGTCCTTTTTACTTAACTAAACTCAACTAAACCATTTTACCCTGCAGAAAATTTCTTAGAGGCTCTGGAAGCCATCAGCCTCCCGCTCAACGGCAAGCAAAAGCGCAAAGCGGATGAGATTCTGGAACGTGTAAAGCGCAATATGCGGTTGCAGTTGCTCTGTTTTGACGTCAAGGAGCCCTAGGCACATTCCCTTTATATCTAGATATATATTTATAGCCATCATTTAAAATCACCAAAAATAAGTTTTCGGGCGCTTTTAAGAACTTATAATATTGTATAATATTGGCGAACTGAACGACCGCCCACAACTGCGAACGAGCGCGTCGCCTCGATAGCTAATGTTCACTTTTTTTATATTATAATTAAATGAAGTTTTATGTACATAGGTATAAGGAACTTTTTGTACATGCATATATTATCTTTATTAAAGTAAGTAGATACTAAGAAAATATTCCATATAATATATGTAAGTTGTTTCTTTTATTCATTTATTTATAAAACAAATTATAAATGTCAAATTTTATGTTTTTATTTTATTTGTCCAAATAGGCGTGTGGCATCAGATGCACAATACTGCAGATGTTTGCGCTCTTCTTCATTTGGGAATAGCCTCCAGAACTGCAAGGAAATCAATAAAGCAGTTAATTTAATAATTAATTTACACATAATGTGTAGGTGAACAAATATGTCTTTATTAATTTTAATATAAACCACTATCACTTGATTCTGCCTCTCCCTATGTAACAATAATAAACCAACTAACTGACCTACGACAACAATGCGCTTTGGGGTTGATCGTCAAAATATCGCATATGCATACATACAAATACATGTAAATGTGTATGCGAATGTATGTACAAATGTGATAATAACGACAACCATAGAGTATGTCTGTATGTATGTACACAGAGATCAGAGCAGCCCGCACATATAGATACGCACTTGACAAAACGAGACAAAAAGTCAGAGAAAACGTAAACAAACATATGTACATATGTATGCAGTCGTTGTTTACCGATGCTTTTTTAATGTTTCGTTATGATTTTTTCATTCTTTTATTGTTCTTTTAATGCGATTTTAACTACATAAATATACATACATACATACGTATAAATTAGTTATATCAGCAAAAACAGCAGCATCATCAGTAGCTGCAAATAGGTAGTTAAGGTTGAGAATATAATTTTATTATTTGGTTATTAATGTATAAGCTTCTTACAAACTTCTTCAAAGATGCATACGTTAAAATGCATGTCAAGATTACATGTATGAGTTAATTATCAAGCCTAAAAGTGTTCGTTAGTGCCTTAATTGGATACCCTATTGGGTTGAGCATAAACGAAAACATACATTTAATGATTACCGTTGGTTTTTATATATGTATGTATTTTAAAATGTATTTTTAAAAAATAAAATATGCGCGCCTCCAACAGGGTGGCATCTCCAAATAGTTTGCGGTACTTACCAACACTACTCCAATAACAGGAGCTCGTTTACCAGCACTGCGCTCTGTTAATAACAGAAACTTATCGGTACACGCAACCCTGCTCTGTTAGTTTACAACAGCAGGTCGGCAATCGCTTGTATGGGACAGGCTTTGATCATTGTTTTTTTAATTAATTGTGCAATAAAGTTAAGCTCCCCCACCATAAATCGGTTCTTGGATTTTTTCCGCGTTTTTTGAGTATAAAACCAATATTCTCCGTGCTTTCTTTCTAGTCGGGCCTAGCGCCGTATATTTACCTAGTTTTCTCTTGAAATATTGCAGCTCTTCGCTTATAATATTCCAATCTTCGTACGTGATATGGTTTGGTCAGTCTAGGTAAAGGAAAGTCAGGTAATTTAGATGTCGTGTCAGGGTTGACCATGATGGCGTGTGGTGTGTCCGAGGTTATGGGCGAACATCCCCTCTCGGAACCCGAGGGATGTCCTTCGACATGTTTCCCGACTGCGGACTACATTTCGCGCATTTGGGCTTGTAAGTATTTAATGCACCACATCCATAGCAGAATACACGACGGGGCTTCATACATTCATGATATCTGTGGCCCAACTCATCGCAGTTCCAGCATTTGGATTGGTCAGATGATCTCAGAGCATAAACTGGTTCGGTCTCTTCAACATCTCTATCAGACACACTACTAGTTTCTTCATCGTGTATTATGGCATTAACTGCCCGCCTCGGCATGGTTAGTGCAGTCATCTGCCTTGACCTATTACCGCCGAAGAATAATTCGTGTTTATGGCACTCTCTACGTAGTGAGGCTAAGGTAGGAGTATCCACATGTAAAAGTTCGTGGTATATTTCTGGCCTTAAATTGTTTCTGACCTCTGCCACTATCTCCTCATCAGCCAACGGATCTCGCAAAGCGTCTGTAATGGCTACCATAGCGTCCAGAAAGTCATCAAAGCTTTCATTACGACCTTGTTTACGCCGACGCAGAGCATCCTTAATGTCTCGTTCTCGCCGTTGGTCTTTGTATCTTTCCCTCAACCGGGTACACAGTATAAACCAATTCATCTCATCATGAGATCTATGACAACGCCAATAAAAGTTCAATGCTGGCCCCGCAAATAAGAGATTGCCAAATCTATAGAGCAGATCAAAATTTCCGTTCAAGCATTGCGAAGTCATACAATTTACACGGTAAATGAAATCTTCGATTGAAATGTCAGTCGAAGAGCCACTGAATTTTAAATGCCAATTAGAAATTACATTTGAAGTTCTGTCCGGGTGCTCGTGCTGTTTCACGGCGAACAGGGGAGTTGTTGTTATTGCGAATGGTGAAATGCCTATTCCTAGCACTACTATCTATACTCCTGCGAGGAACTACTGGAGGAATAGGAAATTCCCATTCAAGTTGGGGTTCCTCCTGAGGCTCGCGTTGTACCCTTGAGATTGATAAATTACGCACAGCTGCACGGATTTCATCCGTCAATGCTGCTGCCATATTTATCCGATACGTTTCAAGGGAGCCAGCAATAAGCTGCTGGATGCGCTCCTCTGTCAATCTATTCGATTCGGACTGTGCTGGTGCTTGAGCTTGAGGTTGTTGCACATCTGGGCGTGTTGACGCGTTTGTGCTGAGCCTCGGATTTGCACTTACATTAGAGCGCGGGTATGATCTAGTGTTTGGTCGGCTTCTAGGCACAGCACCTGTGCTGGCCGGATTAGCTGTATTCCGTGAAGGCCGATGTTGTTGTGTGTCAACAACTGAGATATTTTGGCTATCTAGCTGGTCACGCTGACAGATTTGTCGACATATTGGACATGTTTCATTACTGTCTAACCAGCTTAACAGGCATTGGCGATGGAACTTATGTTTACATTGAGTTTCGATATAGTCGGTTAGCCCACTCGTATCGTTACAAATAGTACAAGCAAGCGTAGTTTCACGATCAGTGGACTGCTTTGCCGCTAAACTCTCAATGCTACGTCTAACCGACATATTTTCTCCAAATAATTGCGGTACGATATACGATATACGATAAAAATTATATATTCATAGAAATTGCGATAAGATATGCGATATACAAAAAAGATAGGTTCCTAAATATTGCGATACGATATTCGACATACGATAAAAAGATAGGTCATAGATACCCTACGATACGATAGTTTGCTCTACGTCAATTATTTTCATCAATATTTCACTAAATAGGGTCTTATCCCTTAGCAAGTTTACTTCGCTGCAATGAAATAACACACCCCTTTTCAAATTCAAAAGAAAATAAGTTTGTAATTTAGATATGCACAATTAAACCAAATAAAAGAGGGACATGCCAAAATTGTCCAGCATGAACGAATCTCAATTTTATTAGCTCAAAAGAGGAGTCTTACTGATTCAGGAAATATGCAAGTTGGCAAAGAACCAAATTGTCTTCAGAACTTTTATTCCTAACCACAAAATTTCTTTCATTCATAAGAGGATTTGGACAAGCTATATTAATTTTTGAAAATAGACTAGCTTGTAAAATTTAATATAATATGACACTTGCTCAGCTGGTGAACTATTGCTCACTGCCGCAATTCCAGAGTGATCATAAAATATGCACTATTAGTTTATAAACGATAATTAATGGATGTTTACCAAATGGGATCGGATACGGAAGGTTAAGGTGGGACACATGGGTGGCCAATCGGGTTACAATTTCTTCGTTTGCCCAAGTTGGTCTTCTCTCTCGGGCCTAAACTCTCTCGGGCCTAAACTCTCTCGAGCCTAAACTCTCTCGGGCCCCACGTTGGGCGCCAGTTATTCTGTAACGTACACGCGGATGATCAAGAGTACGCTCTGTCTTAATTCGGTTGCCGGCTGCGCTCAGGGCAAGTGGGGTGGGTTGTTTGTACTCTCCCAATCATGCGTTACAAAAAAACAAGGTTAGACAGAGCCTAAAGGAATGGCTTCATCATTAATGGCGGAAACTACTTTGAGCAGGGGTGTGTGCGTTGGAGAACTCAGGTGTTATTGTTCTCCTCTTTACCCTCCCTACCTTGCAGAACCTATAATTGGTTATTGGTCTGCCCAATAAGTAGCTGGTAAACTTGCTTTAGGTGCCCTTTAACAGCTTTTAATTCATTTCAAAAGTCAACTTACATTACTAGGATAATCTATAAACTTCAATTATATTAGCCACTCTGGGCATTACTATACTATTCATTTTGGTTTGGCTTTACAACATTTTAACCAAACACTACAGAAACTAAAAGCCCTTTGGTTCTTCACTGACTGAGAGCACTTTCAACTTAACAACTACTAGAATACAATATCGGCAAGCAAGTTTTACATATGGTAACTTACGCAAGAATCAAGAAACAAAAGTACTATCGGCAAGCTTCACTGCACCATTAATACCACACACATGTCTATAATCGGCTACGCCGTACTCACAAATACATCCAACGATGTCCAACGATGTCAGCAGGCCTGTCGACGATCGGAGGTTTTGACGCTAAGGAGGAGTCAAGTGACGTTATGTAGATACATGGTTAGGTTAAGCTGCTCACACACTATAATGACTGGAAGTTATTCATAAGTAATACGTTTTAACAGCATAATGATAATATTATAGAACTTGCTTGACGATACTACATTAAATCTAATTATAATCCGAAGCGATGTATCCTAAGGGGGTTTGAGGTGGTGGCGGTGCTGCATGGTTGTGGGCCTGCCTTTAAGCGGCGCCTAATGATGCGAACGCATAGTGCGCCCGCTAAGGGAGCCTCTCGCCTGCTCGCTTAGTAGCACACGATCACTAAGTTACTCTTGTCTATCCCAATTCGTCAATAAAATTTAGCTGCACTGCAGCAGGGTGATCTTGGTGCAAGTGATCAGGTGATCACTTCAGACTGACACGTCGACGCACACGCTACTCCATACTGTCGTTTGAGGTTATGGTTCAGATACGCGTTGGCAGTGGATGGTGCTTAATGCAGAGCAAACGCTCGCACACCAACACGCGCAGCAACCGCGCTTCGAAGCGGTGTTCCTATATTGCCCGCGAACTGTACTTTTTGGTCAGCGTAGCGCAACCACACGATAACTGTACGTTTTCAGCGCACTCGTGCACTGCACGCAGCGTAGCACCAAGTGGAGTTTTGGAAAGGCGCACTAGCCTCGGCCTGGGTGCACAAAACTGCAGCGGCTGCCGCTGTCCCGGAGGCTCAGTTGTAGCAGACGCTGCACGTCGCCAAGTCGCCAAAGCCTACATGAAATTATTATTAGGCATGAATTACACTAATGTGCGTCACATACCTTTTAAACAATGTTTTAGACTCTAAATATTGGTGCGATTGCACGTCTTTACGTAAATGTGATCGTTTGTGATCACAAATTTTAGACAATTGGTCACTTTTTGGCTGGATGCAATCAAATTTATTACTTTACTCAAATTTCACGATCTGATTCGTTCGATGATGCACAGGAAATTGATCACAGGGCTATGCACGCGCTGATATCGATAACATTCACCCACGCAGAGGTGCTTAGAAGCAGGCTCAATTAATGACTCTTAGTGAATGGCAATTAATTGGTCCTGCCAGCGCATCTCGAATTACGATGTATATCGTAATGACCGTTCGAATTCAAATTGTCAACGCAACGGTTGCAACTATTTGAATATATTATATGCATTGGGTTGTTGCTTAACTTTATATATGCTCATACCCTCACAATGTACAGATTCATGTGCACAAAAACACTTACAGGCTCGCCGGTTTCCTTATTTTCTTCGCTCATTCTAACTTTGCAGCCGAACACGACGAAAATTTGAGGCAAGAAAACGAATGCGTGCAATTGACACCAAAAATTTCGAATCATTCGAGTGACTTCGGCAGTGTCAAATTTGTTCTTTTCACTTTGTATTTTTATTCATTCTCACTCATTTTTACAGTATGCCGATACCTTTTAAACTCTATGCCACTCGAACTCATGCAAACTCAATTCGACAGCATTCGAATTAATTCATTTGAACTCATAATTTGAGAAGTCATTCAGCTGTCTAATATGTACATACATAGGTCTAAGATACTAGGAAAAACAAATAGGTTGTTATATGTGAAATTTAGGAAATAGCTTACCATAAATAAGTGCGCGTAAATGGAGCACTTAACCAATCGCGAGAGCGTAGCGGTGAAGGTCAAATGACTATGGAGCAAGAGTGTCCTACTACGCGTTCACATGCTGAAAAGAAGGGAAAGAAAGGAGAAATCATGAGTACAAATAGTGACCTCCAAGATTTTATAGCTACAATGGAAAGGAGTCCTGTAGCAGAAGCAGCGGTTACGTTGTTGACAGCACAACCAGCCAGGAATAGAGCGGAGATTCTTAGCGTGTTGCGGTCAGACATAAACGTCACGTCAACTCAAGCGCAGCAGACCTATGGGGCAGCGGTGTCGACGGAGATTAACTCTCTTAAGGAAACCGCACAGGTCAACATGTTGTCTTTTATGCGCGACATTACTGAGATAGACGAGTGCATCAAGTCAGACAGAGCGACGAACGACACCAACCGCTGATAGCTCAATCCGGAATAGAAAACACATCAGCTCGACAAAGTTTGCAAAGTAAACGAAACATTATTCCATAAGCGTCAACTCACCTTTTCGTAGACAGCAGGAAACTCGAGTCGGAGCAAAGTGCACACGTCAAGCAGCGAAAGGTACCAACGGAAAGCTGGATGCAGCGAGTCTCAGGGGCTGGTGCAAATCCGAAAAGGGAAAGTAGTAGCGAATGGAAGTAGCGGAACTTATATTGAGGCTGGAGCATCTGCAGTCACTTTACCAGGTGCCGTGGTCCATTGTCCAAAGATATTTCCAAGGTTTAGTCAATGGACAGCAAAAGGACTGGTATTGGATGTACATATGTATCTTTAGAGTCCCTATTTGGCCAAATCTGCGCTACGGCTTGCAGCAAGATTTCCAAACGAGGCGTTCGGAGTTCGAGAAAGAGCAAGAGCAATGGGAACGCGAACAACGAAGCGGAGAAAGCACCGAGGAGTATATCCAAGCGATGTTGGTGCTCAGATCCCGCTTAAAATGCAGCTGACTGACGGATTCTGACCTGATTAAGGTCATAAAGATGAATATAGAAGACCAGGTTTCCAGGATCATCTACCCAGGTGCCAGGACGCTGAGAAAATGCTGGCAACCAGATGGGCCCGAACAGCACCCAGTCAGGACTTCCTTTGGTCATAAGAGCATCCAAGAGTGCACGTGGTGGATGCAACGGAGCATCATGATCCCGGATAAGGTGGCACGCATTCGCTGGAGGCGAACCAGGAGGTGATCAATTCATCACCTTTTTTTGTGTCCCTCATTTAGAAAGCCTCTCTATATAGGTGTAGACTTCTGGCGCTAATTTGGACTTGCACTGAATATAATACGCTTAGAGACAAAGATAGACGCAGTTGATATGAAAAGTATAGCAAAATGTCAACTACCTGAGTCATGTACCTTGTGCAAGTTGCAACAGGAGCAGCTTGATCAGGTGAAGAAGTTCCGATCATTCGATAGGTAAGGTCTGGGTAAGACGGAGAGCCACGAAATCCGACTAGTTGCTGATGACGCTCCAGTAAAAGAACGTTTTTTTACCGTGTTTCACCAGCAGTCCAGAAACTACTTTTCGCAGAAGTGAAAAATATGCCGCGGTTAGGTCCAGTGAAAGCCCATGGAGTAATCGCATATCGCTCGTCCGAAAGCCAGGCCAGTAAAGGCTCTATTTGGATGCGCGCACACTCAATAAACTGGTAGTGGATTATGCATATCCACTGCAGTGTATTGAATCGATTCTGAGCTGTGTGGAAGAAACCAAGCAGCATAGATCGCAAGCACTCGTTCTGGCAGATTGAACTGGAGCCAGAAACTCCATCAGGTGCACATCGATGCCGTTTGGTCTTTGCAACCCAGCGCAGCGACTTTGCCGTCTCATAGATAAGGTGATCGCACTGAGTACTTGGACGATCTTTCATGCACTTTTGAAGACGAATGCTTACTGTTAACAGATGTAGCCAACTGCCTCAGTACTGAAAAATTAACAATTGAAGTCAAAATGCCGAAGTTTTGCTAGAAGTATTTCAATACCTGTAGTGGGTGATGCGCTTCGTATCGAGATAAAGTGCAGGCAATCCCGCTCGTCAGCTCCGCCTTTTTTTAGGAACCGCTGAATGGTACCGTAGCTCCATCCGCATTTTTCCGTCTGAATCAACACCGCTTTCAAGATGACAGATGTAGCTTTGAAAGCCTTCGTCAGATTAAGCAAGTAGGAGTGCTATAGTCGAGTAGGTCGAAAATTTCCGATAGACGCACACACACAAGCGACAGCGCAAGCAAGGCATTTTAGGTCGTGGCTGTGCTGCTTCTTCCCCCCCTCGCTCCAGTACTGAATATTGTTCGTTGCATAACTTCCGTGTTTATTATCCGATCGACTTGAAATTTGGACAGTAGATGCAGAGTAAGTATTGTACATGTCAAATCCCTATATCTTTTTATTATAAAAATTAAAAATAAAAGTTACTTTTTCATTTTTTATAAAAATCAGCAAGTAATTCTTATTTCATATTTTGTTTTATTAAACTTATAATCGTTTCGATCCCTGGTTAGTACCACCATGTAACAAGTTTGCCACCAAATTTGAGATTTTCGAATTTTTGCTGACAGCGGTGCACATTTCCGCAGTGCACGGGACTTACGCAAACAGAACGTGATAAATGTAGGGTTGTGCTGTTTTAACATTTTTATAATATGTTCCCAAAGGAAAAATAGTACATTGGTTTTGCGAAATGTCCGTCTGTCCGTATGAACGGAATTTTTTTCCACACCCTTGAAGCTAGAGCAACCAAATTTGGTACATATGTTGGTGTATATCGTCAATTTATAAACGGTCAAAATCAACCCAGGGGTATATCTCCTACAGTTAAATATCCAGAGTCAGGCCGCATTATATACTTATCTATATACGCAGCGCTGAGAGTGTGTATGTGCTATATGCATTTATGTACTAGGCAGTCGGCTTGTGTGAGAACCGCTGTCGGTGCATTTATTCAATCTGTAGCATAGTTTTGTGATCATATTACACTTGCACTTGAAGTATGCCTTAAACTGTTCATGTAAACACTGCAACAAAGTGTTACAGTGTGCTCTGCTTTAATGTATTTAAATATGCAGGGTACAGTACGTACTCTATATGTGTGCATACCACATAACTCTTAGAAAACAAAAGGTGTATTTCAGAGAAATAATCTCAAAGTCTGTTTAAGTTACTTCCGGAGTTTCACAAGGAAGTCATTTTGGCCCCCTTATTATTTACGTTGTTCATTAATGACCTTCCTTCAGTCAAAAATCACTCTCGGGTGCTGATGTATGCCGATGATGTTAAACTTTGTCTGTCATCTACTGATTTCCTGTCTGGTCAAAGGTTGCAAACTGATCTTAACAGTTTTCAAGCCTGGTGTCCGGTAAATTTATTAAATCTTAATTTTGGTAAGTGTAACGAAATGTCCTTTTACAGGGGAATGCCCTTTTTAACAATTATATTCTTAATGGTACTGGTAAGCCGCTTGTTCGAATTAAGTCCGTTGATGATATGAGCATCCATTTATTTATTTATTAATCCCAAGCTTAAGGTTGACAAGCACATCTCCTCTACCGCTAATCGTGCCATTGGTGTCCTGGGTTTCATTAAGCGTTGGTCTAAAGAATTTAAAGATCCCTACATTTCTAAAACTCTTTATACTTCTCTTGTGTGTCCCCAATACAGGGTTCATCAGGATAGGTTAGAATTGGTACAAAAACAATATCTGCCTCTTGCACTGTACTGTTCGTTAGTACATCAACGTCCAGAAGAATAAATAAAAAAAATTGTTTAGGGTCCTGAGCAAATTGTCGTTTGCAGCGAGCTAGATAGTTCTTATAGCACTTGGAGTTCATTAGAAGAAAGTTAGATTTGTCAATGGAATATTTGGACAAGTCGGTACAAGAATCAGACTACTTAAACTTTTTAAACCATTGTGCTTTAATGTTTCTTAGGTTAAAGTTTCAAAGGTGACAGCTATAGATTTTTTTAATTTGCAGGCGAGGGATGCAGATCTGTAAAAGAGCTCAACATTACAATGTATGCCAAATTTGGTGACTGTTGCTTTTAAAATGAGGAATATAAAGGCTTCCGCGAAATTGCGGGGGAGGTGGTGTGGTTGCGAGGACGTTATAAACTTTTATATCCGAAGAAGGAATATATGATATGCCCAAGCTTAGAGATGCGATTGTACTTTGCGATTGATGTGTTTCTTGTATGCTTCGCAAGCTACCCATTTATTTTGCTGTTTATAGCTCTTAAATGTATTTAATTTGTATTCATTCTTTGCGTTATTTCATACGCTTTCAAATTCGTGCTTAAGTGTACTCAGTTGTGCATAGTAAGTTTATAAATTTACTAATTTATTTACGCAGCGTCAGTGCTGTCTGTTGTTAGTGTTTTCGTTTCTGCCTTGCGTTTTGTCGCTTCCCTTTTTACGCATTTGTGAGTGTGTTTGTTTGTGTATCGCGGTCTCATAAGTTGCCTGTTTGTTTTGTTAGTGCGTCGTTGTGCACTATTTTTGCTTTTGTGCAGCGCACTCAATTGCTCGTTGTGCTCGTTTTCCCTCTGCACTAGAATTGCTTGAGTACAATTTCTCTCGCTTTAAGCGTAGCGCGCAAACACGCGCGCTTTATTTAAAACCTCTGTGATTTGTTTTTAGTTTGACCACGGTAGGAAATATATTGTGCTGTAAGCAGTCTTGCAATTTCAAGCAGGCTGATGCTTCCTATCAGCCACATATCGCTAATTGTTGGTTGTGTGACAATGTCATGTATGCTTAGTGTGCAGGACTTATTGGGAGTCATTGCGACAAGAAATCCTAAGATAGGCTAGTCTTGCCGATCATGCATTGAAACTCAATTTAATTTGTCACGAATGTATTCCGTAAGAAATCAATTTGTGAAAATGAATAATGTGGTTAAACTTCTCTCAAGTGGTTTTGACTCGAGCGTCGAGTTGCTTAGCTAATTTAAATTTGAGTCGCTACCTAAAAGCAGCCTTGAGTCTCAATTTTTAAGCGTGCCCTCCACTCAGCCGTCTTCTATTGCCAATGCTGTCTTTTTCAGCTATTTCAGGTAATACTTCTGCTCCTTTGCCGTCCCCATATAAGATTCCTTTAATCCCAATTGTACAATCTATCCCTTTGAATATGTCTTTTCCCGCTTTGCCTTCCCCAATTGAGAGTTCCTTAGCTCCTGTTGTAGAACCTACTTCAATTATTATTTCTGCTGCTCCGTCAACATTAAAACCTGCTAAAAAGAATTATTCTGTTGTTCGGTTGTTACCCCTCGTAGGCAAGTTTTTGTTTCAAGGCTTTCATCGGACACCACTTGTGAATCCTTAGCATCGTATATTGCTAGTAAATCTGCAGCTAGAGTGTCTTTCTCCAAATTTAATTTTACACCCCGCGAAATCTCTTCCTTCAAAATTAGTGTCCCTCATGATTCGTTTCCAATTATTAGTGACCCAAAACTTTGGCCGCCTCATATGGTTGTCCACGAATTTAAGCCGAAAACCAGAATGCCGCCCTTGCCTGTCACCCTTTCAGCTGGTACCTCCGCTTTACAACCTTCTACTAGTAATGTTCCAAAAAACTAGATTTGTCTTTTGACTTAGCTACCATTCAATATCAGAATGTTAGAGGCCACATTTCCAAGCTCAACAAGTAAGAATGCTATAGTCGAGTATACCCGACTAAAAAACTCCCTGTACCCAAGTCGAAAATTTCCGAGCGCATCTTCGTACACTTAAGCATATACACACACATACACGAAGACGCACACAAACAAGCGACAGCGCAAGCGAGGCATTTTAAGTCGTGGCTGTGCTGCTTCTTCCCCCTTCGCTCCAGTTCTGAATTTTGTTTGTGGAATAACTTCCGTGTTTATTATCCGATCGACTTAAAATTTGGACAGTAGATTAAGAGTGCCTTAAGTATTGTACATGCCAAATCCCAAAGCTATATCTTTGAAATGGTTGGTATAAAACGTTTTGATCGATTTGCGGGGGAACGGGGGGAGATATCTGAGATCGGAAACAAACTTGATCTGCGTATGGTATACTGGAACCTACATTCCAAATTTGGTGTCACTCAAATTGGGTCTTTGAATCGCACGCCGCAATCAGATCAGCCAACTTCGTAGCACAACTCGAGAAATGGCGTCGGCAAGTGCCGAATTGATAAACAATTGATAAACTAAATAATGCAATTAACTGGTTTATTTAAATATATAAATTAAACAAAAAACCGAAATTTCAGAAAAATATTTTAAAATTTTGAATTTTGTTAATAATAACAACAAAAAGAAAATCTGAATGTCCAATAATGTCATTATTTTCTGCGAAACAATGCCGCTTATCAACGGCAGCAAAAGATCTTCAAATGTTTCGCACAAAACAACAGACAAGTACCAGGCGAACAAAAAAAACAGTAGCGGGAAAAACCAAAACGAAAAGGGAGACGCCCACAAAGATGTACACAACTATGCACAACTATAGCCCAACTATAGCAAACCCACCCCCGAACCTGAAGCAGAGCTCTGCAAGTGTTTTGCATACAACGAACAGCATTTGAACCAGGCGATCAGCGAAAACAGTAGCAAGAAAGTACAAAACCAAAGGGAAACGCCCACGAGTTGTACCAATCGAGTTGTGCGGTGTCCAACTACACCACAACCAGTTGTGGCAACTCGCTGCTCGTATCAAAAGGTTTTGATACAGAATTCAGTTGGCCCAACATTGTACCAACCGTCCCAATTACATTGCAATCGGTTGCCGCAACCCGAAAAACTCACTCAAGTTGGGCAACTGAATTGGCCCGTGTATGGTCCGGGTTATAGTTGCTGAGATCGTCGCGTTCATCCGAACAGAGGGACAGACGGACGGACGGACGGACAGACGGACATGGCCAAATCGAAATCTTTTTTGATACTGATCAAGAATATATATACTTTATAGGGTCGGATATGTCTCCTACTGCCTTAAAGATCTTTATTTGAATAGTAGCTCCTTTGAATCTGATATTATTGCATTTACAGAGACTTAGTTAAGCCCTTCTATCTCTGACTGCGAAACAGTATTATAATTTATAGGCGTGATCAACCAAGCCGCGCGCGGTGGTGGTGTGCTTATTACTACGAAATCGACACTCCAATCGGTACTTATCCTTTTGAATTCTCCAATTGATGTTGAAATTATTTCAGGTAAAGTTTATTTTCCTTCATGCGCTATATTTGTTTTTTGCTCCTATATTCCTCCTTCTTCTGATATTCAAGTTTATATGCACCACATAACTTGTATAAGAGAAGTTTCCACTCAAGTGCGAGATAATGACTTTATTATTGTGTTAGGCGATTTTACATTGTCAAATATCTCTTGGTCTTTTTGCAATAGCTCAAATTACCTTGTACCTTCATCTCAACATGATTTTCTTGATTACATCTTTGATACCTCGTTATTTCAGATCAATTCAAAATCAACTGAATCAACTAGAAGTCGCGATCTAGAATTTGTTAATGATTGCCCCAATGCTTCTGTCTCTAGGTGGCCCCTCCGTCTGAAGATTTATACCATCCTACTTTGGGAATCTCTTTTTTCGTTTCCAAACCTGATAATCACTCTTTATCAACTCCATCTAAGCATCGCCGTTGTTTTCGCAAAGGAAATTTCACCTTACTGAATCAACGTATCCCTAATTTTACCCAGTTGCCTTCTTCTTTAAAGCCTCCACGGTTTACGCCGAGTCTCTCAAACTTAAGAAACATTAAGGCAAAAAGTTTTAAGGAGTTTAAGAATTCTGGTTCCTGTGCCGACTTGGCCAAATACTCCATTGCCAAAGCTAAGTTTCTTCTGTTGAACTCCCAGTGCTATAAGAGCTATCTTTGTCGCTGCAAATGACAGGACCTTAAACACTTCTACAATTTTGTAAGCTCGAACCGAAAGTCTTCATACTTGCCTTTTTCGTTTTTTCTGGGGAATGGTTCATGCAATAATTCTGATGCATCCGATCTTTTGCCAAATTTTTATGTCCCACACTAACTTGTCTTATCCTTTTAAAATTTAATCTAATGCTATATTTGTTCCTATTATTTCACGTAGCTCTCTTCTCTCCGCTATTAATTCTTTAAAATCTTCCTTTTCTCCTGGGCCCGACAACATTCCTAGTTGTGTGCTTAAGGAGTGTTAACTCCCCTACTCCAACCATTACTTAAGCTTTTCAATTTATCCCTTTGTTCTGAAGTCTTTCCAATCTTTTGAAAAGATTCCTTATCTGCTATTCCCAAGCTTATTGAAAAATCCTAACTTCAACTTTGCAGCATCTCTGTAAATCAATTGTATCCCCTGCTCAACATGGGTTTGTAGAGTCGTTCCACCACGACCAACTTAATGGAATTTTCTTCTATTGTAAATTATGCATTTCTCTAGAAAATGCACTCTGATGTCATCTATGCTGACTTCAGTAAAGCGTTTGACTCTGTGAATCATGATCTTTTACTCTACAATCTCAATTGTATAGGATTTTCACCATCCCTTCTGCGTTGGATATCCTTCTATTTAAGAGGTATAACCGAAAATGTACTGCTTAGGCCGTCCATTTGGAAGTCGGTTCACGTCACTTCTGGTGTACCGCAAGGTAGCCCCTCCACCTTGTCAGTCCGTCCGAATGCCTTCCCCACTAATCACATGCCCAAGATAAGCCAGCCGTTGCCGAAAGAAGCTTTCTTTCTGTTCACTTTCAAGTTAGCGGCCCTCAAACGGCGGAAAACTTCCCTTAGATTGGCAACATGTTGTTTCCGGGTCGCTCCTATCACCACGATATCGTCTAGATACGCGAACGCGTATCGAGGATGTGGTTAATCCGAGGGACTGGATAAGCATCCGGCACTGAGTGCGCATTGAGCTGCCGATAGTCTATACACATGCGCCATTCCCCAGTCTTTTTCTTGACCAAGACTATTGGGGCGCTGTGTGGGCTACGCGACGGCTCAATGGCACCCGCCTGGATTAGCTCCTCTACCGGCTCGTCGATTACCTTTTGCATAGCCGGGTTCTTTGTATAATATCTCTGTTTCAACGGCTTGCTATCCTTCATTATTATTCTATGCTCGGCGATATGCGAGACTCCTTTCGGATTATCGAAGAGTGCCAGCTCTGATTTCAAGAACTCCTGTAGTTCTGGTTCCAGATCTGCCACTCTGCCTCCGCTACGGGGGACTCACAGCTATTTTCCTCTTGGATGACCAACAACTCGCGCCGGGATGCCTCGCCTTGCGGGTAGACTTGGCTCTTACCCACACTCACGGCCCCTCGATTCCTATTGGCAACCCCTGTTGAACCTGTGCAGGACTCAATCTGCCCCCCCCTTTTGTCCAACGCCTGACAATCCCTTGTCGACGAACTGGTGCAACGCAGACTGAGCCACTCCTGCTGTTCCGCGGCAGCCTCTTCCCGGCCGGAATCGGCCCTTTCAATCTTTGAACAACGCTTGGTTCCCGTCCTACCCTCTACGACCACTCCACCCGGTTGCCAAGCAGGCGCTCCCCTCTCCGCGAGCGGGATGCCCTCTGTCGGCTCCTCGTTGCTGGGTGGTACTGCCAGCCCTGCGGCCGGTCCCACCACCGTCTCGAGGGTCAATTCGGCGTTGCCGCATCGTATGGTAGTGCACGCAATCTTCGCTCACGAAACTGCGAGTCGCTCCAGTGTCGATCGTGGTTGACCTGACCTGGCCCCCAATCTCCACTGTAGCGACGATTCGGCCAGCCTCTACGGTAAGGGGAGGATTTACTTTCGGGGGAAGGTCGTTTCGGCGTCGACCTGATCCCTGTCCAGGAGACGCCGCTGCCCTTTTCCCGCCTCCGATCGCCTGCAGCAGTCTGGCGTAGTGATTCCCACATTGCCGACAAAACTCTGCCTGCCTATTCGGGCATTCCCTGGCGAAGTGGCCTTCTTGCCCATACCGGTGGCACGCCCTTCGCGGATCGAATCCTCTCCCGTCACCCTGGCTCATCATCCGGTTTGCCGACTCCCCGTAACCTGACGTCGTCTGCGCGGGGCTCACCACCGGTCGCAGCCGCTGGAGGACTACTGGGTGGGGACTGAAAGGGATTGAACCGGGTCGTCTTGTGGTCGCCTCTGTACCGCCTGACCACTGGGCGCCCTCGCCAAGTACTCCGAACTCCTCAGGACACTCTCGAGCTCCACGGCCAATTGCGTCAGCTCAGCCAGCGTTGAGAAGTCGTGCCTGCGTAGATACAACTAATACTCAGGCGCGGCGTTCTCGTATATATGGTGCAACTCCTGTGCCGTGTTATACCTCGCGTGGTGCATACGCCCTCAGGTCTATCACGTAGTCCTTAAACTCCTCACCACTGCGCTGCAGGCGGGCCCGAATTTCATCTTCCAACCGCTTAAAATAGCGAAGCGCTAGGAAGCATTCCAGAAATCCCCTCCTAAACGCCGACCATGACACATCCCTCAACCCGCTGGTCATGAACCACCTGGCGGCCTTGCCGACAAAAACTTCGCCCATCACCGGGGGTATACTCTAGCTCTAGCTCTATGCCATAAGTTACGGCCCGCTCCTCGAATACTTCCAAAAATTCGAGTGGGTCTACCAGGCCATCATACCTCATCCCCCATTTCCAGACCTGTTCCGGAACATAAAAGGAACACCTGGCATCTGGCTGGTGATAGTTCCTGGGAACATAGATATCTCCAGGAGGACCGGCGAGCGATGGCACGGCCTCAGTGTCAATATGTACCAATCCCCGGACTTCCTCCACCCGGATGTCGGGCACACACCGCGCACCAGGGGCATTTAATTTAAAGGCAGGAATAGGGGTACGCTCGTACAGATGCGTACTCCTCAGGTCAGGCTCTGATGTTCTTCGGGGCTGGCCGCCCGCGGTGTTCAAACCGCCCTCAGAACGGGGCTTCAAAGTTTTGGCGTACTGTGCCTCCGATTCGGCCACGCGCGACCAAATTTGTGCATTATGGCCACCCTTTTGCACAAATGTGCAGAGCCGCTTCCGCAGCTCGTCCAACCGGCCCTCTTGTTCTAGCCCGAACTCTTTGGCGATCGCTGCCAACTCTTCTTTGCGCCGCTGGTGAATCCATCGCACGGCCACCCCCGGGTTTTGACACTCACCTGGATCCATCATTTTAATTTTGGGTCAATGGGCAATTTGGTTTTGCTTAATATTCACCAGAAAAATAAAACAAAAACCAAATAAAAAGCAACACCAGAAAAATGCTCACTAATACGTTTCCTTGGGTGTTCACTGCTTCCTCACTGTCACTTCACTGGGATATTTTCTCTCGGCCGTGCCTCCTGTTCTGGCGCACTGCACACCGTTTATTTTGACCAGGGCCTTCGGCCACTTGCAGCCCACTAACACAACCACAATCTCGGCCTTTTCCGGCCACCCTCACGATTCTGTCGTTTTACCGCACGAAAACCGAATTCGCCCCACTGTTTTCGTCAACGCCGACGTCGACCGCGGCGCGCTCATTTTTCGAGAGAGTGTTCTATGTATGCGCACACGTGTGTGCGAACTCGCGACGATCCGTTTTCGCTGCCTGCCTTATAATTGTTATTTCTTTATCTCTTCGCTGTGCATTGATTTTTGCACATGCAATGCGCAATGTGTTTTAATTGTGCACAAACCGAACGTGCAGGGTATTAAGTAGCAGACCTGGGTATGCCCGACTAGTGGCTGACTCGAATATGCCCGACTAGTGGCTACCCTGTATTACACATTTACCACACTAGAACGGTTTTTTGGGCACAATGACGGGTTTTTGCGCCGTAATTATGCCACGCCTCCAGCGTCCCTGCTCGGGCGCCACTTGTAAGGTAGTTTTCCAGCCTAGGTACAGATCTCAGTCTGTATGAATCCAGCACTTACAAGAAAATTTGTAAGGTATGCTGGGCCGCTGGGCGTAGGGAAAGGGAACGTTCTAGGGGAAATATATGTGTTAATACTACGGCCTCGTACAACTCTGCACGGGATAAGAGACCAGGAGCTGACCAGAATTTTACCGCTGGTACTCTACTGGTCAAGTTGTCAATGGACTACTACTCTACGAATGCCCGGGATTACTCACACGGGCAGCAGGATAATCCTCGCTTCGTACTACAGTTAGTGTTATCAATGCCGGGGTTGCTCACACGGGCGGCGGGATATTCCTCGCTCTACGTTAGTTTTAGTTTCTATAAATGCCGGGATTGTTTACACGGGCGGCGGGATATACCTCGCTCTACGTTAGTATTAGTTTTTTTCTTACAAATGCCGGAATTGCTCACACGGATGGCGGGATGTACCTCGCTCTACGGTTAGTGTTAGTTATTCAATGTTAAATGTGGAGATAAAGACAATCGTTTGGTTATTCTTAATTATCTTTATTCCATTCTCTCACGGTTAATTTACTAAACTACGCGTGCCCTGCTGCACTGCCGCCTAACGGCTCTTTTACTCACACTCTATTTACTCTGCGTGCTTCCGACGCACGTCTACTCACTTTTTATGTCTCTCGCTAAGTCCCTACGCACGTCTGCTCGATTCTTATTTCCCGTATCAAGTGATCTACTCTGCCCGGCTCAGCCACGCGCGATCCTGAAAAGTTCAATCCTACCACGAGCTTTCGCTCTCCACCTCACAGCTTTCGCTATTCACCTCACAGCTTTGCTCTGACTGTAGCCACGCTCTGGTGGCAGGATTGAGAACTGTATCAGCTGCGCGTGCCAGCTGTGACAGAGGATCGATGCGTTTAAACTCAAATGCTAACGGCTTAAATTAAAATGTCTATTGTAACAGCCTACAACTACAGCGCGCCAGGCGCTGGCGCTCCTTGCGCAACAAAATTCGTATGGCTTCCTGCCTTACTTAATTAACTAAAAACTACATATAATTGATATTTGATTAATTTAAACGCGCTCCATGCGCTTTAGTATTTCCTGCAATTATTCTGATATTGTGAGGGGGTTGCTTAACAGCCTCCTTACAGCATACATACGCAATAGTCACTTTACCCGTTTGTACTCAACAAATCTGTCTTGGGAAAACACGAGTCAACAGAACACGGAGAAATCTGTCATTGCTGGAGCATTCCACTCATTGAGAAAAAACAGAATTGAGTGTGTTTTCTCTCCTTCGATTTTCATTATGTCCGAATGGGACAGATTTTTTTCAGACAGTCTCATTGTTGACACTTTTTTAAAAGCTCTGGTCTAAACTAATGCTATAACAACAAAGCAACTTCTGCAATGCAATTTACATTGACCAATCCGAACACTCCTAAGCCTAAACGACGAAGATTAAAGGTGAAAAATATGCTTACCCAAGATCTCTTGCGTGAAAGATCCCTAACTTTTTCTTAAATCGAACATTAACTCCGACAGACGCTAACTTTGCTTTTAGATTTGCTGCTTCATTACTCAAAGCAAAGTTTCGCTTGGTAACTTGTTGGCCCACTTTAAACGAACGCGGCTTTGTACGCAAATTGATTTTTCTCATATGCCCTCTGAGATCTTTTTTGATATTTGAGCGAATCTTATGAAAATTATCGGCTCTAGGCAATCCTACAGTACCATCGTCAAGTATGTTGAAAATCGTGATCGTGCGTTATCATGTGTTGCCGAAATAATGTAAAGTATGCCGACATCCCTACGGACTGGTGAGTGGAATTTCTCAAAGTTGAATTGATACTCGGTAAATACAAGTCCCATAGATGCTGGTCCCTACAAACGTATGCTCTCAAGACTGCGTTTACAAATCGATTAACTCTTACGGCTGCATTGGACTGAGGAGCAAACGTTTGATGCCATATTTGGTAATGAAATTAGAAAACTCATGGCTTTTAAATTGAGTGCCACTGTCATTAATAATAATTTTCTGTACTCCAAAGCATGTGAAAATCTCATCCTTCAAATAATTAAAAACGATCTGAGACGAAAATTTCTTAACAGGTTTGAGAAAAGTAAATTTTGAAAAATGGTCAAGGACGATGAAAATGCCAACATTGCCTTGCTTCGTGCAAGGAAAGGGACCAATAAATTCTATGTACAATCTTTGAAAAGGTCTGTCACTCGGCACTTGCGGTTTTTCATAATTGCTTATATAGTTGCGCACATCGACAACCATTTTTGGCCAGAAAAATCTTCATCCAAGTCGTGGGTGCGTCATGAGCAGCTTTGACGACGGCCTCTGAAATGAGTAGTTTCCAAACGTCATCAGAGTCCTCTTTGAGCGTACAACGCCTCTAGATATACATATATAAAAATGTTTCGAAAACAGGTAAAGTAGTCTTATATCTATCTCTTAGTTTAGACTGAAACGCCTCTGAATCAAAATGCACTTCGGGCAACAGTTCTACAACTATAGCGGCAATTTCCTTTACTTCTTCAAACGACCGTGAAAGAGCATCCGCTACAACGTTCTCGCTATCTTTTCTGTGCTGAAGCGGAAGCCCTGTAAGTTAATGGCCCATCGTGCCAACCTTCCGCCTAAATCCGACTGATTCATTAACCAGACTTCGGTGATCAGTAACGATTTTAAACGATTGTCCTTCGGTATACATTCCGTATTTTTTATTGCCTCTAAACATTCATGCTCGGTCACTGTGTAATTCCTTTGCGCTTTATTTAATTCCTTGGACATATATGCAATAGATCTTTCGCATCCGGACTCAATAATTCAATAATTCAGTATGTGGAAATATGTCTGTAGGGAACGGCGTCTTTGACTGTTGCGGCATTAAGCTTACGTGCGTCAACCAGAGTGACTGGAGACGACCATGGCGAAACTGGAGCTTCTTCAAACACGCCTAACTCTATCATCCGATCCCCTCTTCGCATAGCAATTTTTCTTTAGCTGGGGACAATATTGTTCTCTACGAGAGATGTTTCTCCTAGACCAGTACGTTCAGAAGATGGAACGTATTCGGTTACTGCATCCAATATTGCTTTCTAAGCCTTCGAGAACTTAAGTTCAGGCGAACTACTTGCTGGTTCGGCTTTGATTTAATTAATCGAATAAGATGACAGAAGGGTAACACCAAAAGTTTTCCAAAAGTCCATTCCACAAATCAAGTTTTGTTTAATGGAAGGTTCTATTAGAAATTCCAGATTTTTACATTGGGAGTTATAAGTGATTACCAGCACCTGATACATTTTGTTTACAGTCATCTGTTGTGAGAACGCCTGTTAGTTTATAAAAATTTGACTGCTCTGAGATAATGCGTTCTACAAGTGTCGATCCAATTACACTTTTATTCGCCCCACTGTCTAAGAGGCCAAGTAGGGTTCGCTGAATATCTCTATTTGTGTAAAGGGACAAATATCATTACTCGAAAAGTCGGCATTAAAAGTTGCAGATCTGCGCAATCTATACTCTCCCAAGCGTTCGTGATGAGGTTTTAATGATCGGGAAGTTGTTAAATAAGGTGAGTAAAATGGTAAGTCAGGAGATAGAGATGCGGCTTTATTTAGACCCAAGGCTAGCGACGGACATCCCCTCGCGGAATTCGGAGGAGTCTTCCGCAGCTGGCTTGCATTTAGCACAATTCGGCTTATAGGTGTTTGGCAAACCATAACCATAACAGAAAACTCTGCGAGGTTTCAATCAATCGTGGTACCTATGACCTGGTTCGTCGCAATTCCAGCATTTTGATCTATCTTTCATGCTTATGGCACAAATCACGTCATTATTATCGGGCTCTGATTCAGATTCCTCAGATTCCTCTTTGTGATGGATGGCATTCAAAAATATTTTAGACACATTCCCACAAAGTTCTGTTCGAGTATTTGGAAAGATTTTTTCATGTCTATGACACTTTCTACGTAATAATGCCAAACTTGGTGTATCTACGTGAGCAGCTCATGTTTTAATTCAGGTTGCAAGTTATGTCTAACTTCTGTAATGTCAACTTTTTGCATGAGGTCTCTGTGAGAATCGGCGATTGCTAGCATTGTTTACGGCGTCTGATGACCTGCTTGATATCTCGGTCAGTTCGTTTATCATAATATCGCTCACGCAGCTTATTACATAATTCAAACCAATCCATATGGCCTACGGTTCTATGGACTTGCCAAAAAAAGGTCAGAGTAGAACCAAAAAAAAGTAATTTCGTAAATTGATACAAGTCAAAATCGCTGTTGAAGTACTTTGACGTAAGACAATTAACTCGGTATAGGAAATCTTCTATTAGAATATCATTGGCCGCGTCAGAGAACTTCAACTTCCAACTGGAAATAACATTTGAAATCCCGTCAGGACGATTAGTTGAATAGTCGTCGGTATAGGGACGAGCAATTTTTAGTGTGTCTGATTGGAGACTGGCTCAGCGTTTGCTCGTGCATTTTTTTTTTTTTTACATATATACAATATTTATTTAACAATTTTGAATTCAGTAACCCTTAACACGAAATTTTTACATTTTGCTGTTACTCAAAGTTAACTTATAATGTAGTGTTGTATTTGAATATTTTATGTACATATCGAGGTTTCAGAGTTTTTGTGGGTAGTCCTAGATGAAGGGGTTTCATCAGCTAGTTTTTATTGTATAGGTATGGAATGAATATATAGTGTATTATATTCGTGATTGTAGTTGTGTAAATAAGTATTTACAGGGTGTGGTTACTTATCATCTATGTGTTATAGAATATGTTATATTAGGTATCAATGGTGTTATTTACATTTGTGTGTTGTGTTATGTTGTGAAATTATGAAATTTATTTACAATTGGTTTGTGTTTTTTGCAGGGACCGTAATCATTATAAGTTATATATTAAAAATTACATGGTAATGATTACATTTCAATTGTTTGCGTTTTTCTCTAATGATAATCATTAATTTTGAGTAATTGAATAAGACTTGGCCATAATCATTATTGTTGATCAAAAAAAACAAAATTCAAAAATAATAATTATCAATGATTTTTATTTTTTTCGCTCAATATAAAACTCAACAGTAATTTACGGCTTCTGTGTTAGATTTATCCCCAATATTCCTGCATATCCTTGTAAAGGGACCACAAAGCTACCCCCCAGAATTTTTTTATAATTTTTTTTTTTATTTATTTTTTTATTATATTTTTTTTTCGGTTTTGGTGTCAGCTTTCGATCGGCAATTGCTATAATGTATCAAGGGTGTGGAAAAAATTGGGTTCATACGGACAGACGGACAGATGGACATTTCGCAATCGCAATATACTATTTTGCCATTTGGGAACAGAGTATAAAAATAGATATAAATAATGCATGACCGTAGTCAAGCGCAGGCGATCTTAGTAATCCTCCTTCAGGTACGACTGTGAATAGCTTTCCTTATCTTTTATTTCTTATTGATACATTATAGCAATTGCCGATCGAAAGCTGACACCAAAACCGAAAAAAAAATAAAAAAAAAATAAATAAATAAATATAAAAAAAAATAAATAAAAAAAAAATTATAAAAAAATTCTGGGGGGTAGCTTTGTGGTCCCTTTACAAGGATATGCAGGAATATTGGGGATAAATCTAACACAGAAGCCGTAAATTACTGTTGAGTTTTATATTGAGCGAAAAAAATAAAAATCATTGATAATCATTATTTTTGAATTTTATTTTTTTTTGATCAACAATAATGATTATGTCCAAGTCTTATTCAATTACTCAAAATTAATGATTATTATTAAAGAAAAACGTCAAAAATGAGAAGTTTAAAAATCATAGCGGAAATGCAGAGAGTGTACAATAGTAACGATTTTTTGTATAAACTACTTTTTTCTACGTCCATTATAAGTGGGTGATTTTTTTATTTAAAAAAAATAAAATAATCATTATTTACGGTCCCTGGTTTTTTGTTATATTTACATTGGTGAGCCAGCTGTATATTTTTATTTATGAGCTTCATCCTGCGATTTGCCAGATCGGCAGGGTGAATGCGCTTTAGCCTTCTTGACGCTCTGCAGCCGTTTACTGTTCTAGCTTTTAGGAGTCTTCTAGCCAGAATGTTAGGGTGGGATGCTAGCTTGCTTAAGTATTGGGTAGCCTGTTTATTTATTACATCGCCGACCAGAGGTACTCGGCAATCCCTTTCTATGTCACGCGTTCTGATGTACCATTCAGCGCCTGTAACTTTTCTAAGCAGTTTAGCCTGGAAAACACGTATTCTGTTTATGTGGGTTTTAGCGGCAATTCCATAGACCTGGAGTCCGTATCGCCAGATCGGTGCAAGGATGGCTTTGTAAATCCAAATTTTATTGCTGAGTGACAGCTTGTTGGTGGAATTGAGCAGCCAGTACATCCTGGAGGCCTTGGCTCGGAGATTGCCGACAATCTCAGTAATGTGCTGCCTGAAGGTAAGTCGTCTATCAAGAGGGACCCCAAGATATTTGTGCGCGGTTCGCTGGGTCAGGAGTTCTCCATGAAGGAACACACCAGGGCAGGAATATTTTCTGAGTGCATGTGTAACACTGACGCATTTCTCAGTGTTAATTGAAATATTCCAGCGGCAGGCCAAATTCTCAGCGTTTCAGATATTCCTGCAAGACATCCATTGCTACATAAATACATGTGCTACGAGCTAAGACGGCTGTGTCATCGGCAAAGGTGGCAACAAGGAGGCTCTGCGGGTTTGGGATAGAAATTTCTGACGCGGTGGGCATATCGCTGGTGAAAAGATTGTATAGTGTTGGTCCGAGAACACTACCCTGTGGTACACCGGCTTTGATGAGTTATTGTTGCGAGCTCATCCCATCCTGCACAACGCAAAAGGTTCTGTCAGATAAAAAGCTCTTTATAACCAAGTAGAGCTAAGGGTTAAGCAGAGTTTTTAATTTATACAGCAGCCCAGGATGCCAGACTCTATCGAAAGCTTGCTGGATGTCAAGATAAGCTCCGACGACATATTCCTTTGCGTGAAAACCTTCCAGAGTAAAGTTCACCACTCGGTGCAGTTGCTCCGGTGTGCCATGCCTTAGGCGGAACCCGAATTGAAAGTTTGGAATTGCTTCTTTAACAGCCGTCGTGTCCAGGAGTCTACGTAGAATACATCGCTCGTATATATTACCAAAAGCTGGAAGTAAGCTTATCGGGCGGTAGGAGTCCAGCTCGTCCGCTGGCTTACCGTTTTTGTGGACCATAATTATGTTGGCCTTCTTCCAGGCAACGGGAAAATGTCCCAGTCGCAGAGCCGAGTTGTATATTAATACAAGAAACAATAGAGCCCTTGAGGGAGCAATTTGATAGACCGGTTGTCAACTTGATCCTCACCAGGAGCCTTGCTGTTCTTGAGTGTCTTAATCCTATCCTTGACCTCCTTTAGGATAATTGGAGCCACAGGAAGAGTCATTTGGAGAGGAGCATCTAGGGCGTCATGTGTTTGGAAGCCGTCTCGAAGGGCTTGAACCTAGCCTCAAGGTTAGTAGAGGAATCTCATTCTCCCATTCGAGCTGGGACTCGAATCGGAACTCTCTTCTCAAAGTAGACAAACAAGTTCTTGGGATTGTGGGATTACTGCCTGTGGCACCCCGGGGTATACCCATTCTACTTCTAGGGCTCGTTGTTACTGCACTTGACAGGTTCTCAGAACTCTGTGCAAGGGTTGTCTATAATTCGGACATCTGGTATTATTATTTAACAAGCACAAGATATCAAGTACAAGATATCAAGTCACCCGCAGTGCCGATAGCACCAAAATCTTGCGGTTTTGGCTTATGATCAAGGAAATATTTTGGCACTAGTAAACCGCCGTGCCACATAATATATATTATATTTAATATATGATATATTTAAAGTGAAGAACTAAGCTGTTAGCGTTCTTCGTCTCTACCCTCCTAACCTGTAAAGGCGTCTGTAATCTGTGCTTCACCCTTTGAACGATGCCATAATATTTACGTCAGGTGCCCATACAACGCTTTAATCTAATCCATATTCAAGTTGGTTACTTACCAAATTCATATTTTCGTACAGTTATAGTTCTTCAGAACTTTACGGTATAGACATACAAATAGCTGTCTATACCAATTACAGAGATCAGCATTTTCTAATCAATGGACTATAGTTTAGTTAATCATACATGCGCTCGAAATTACAAAGAGAAGCGCGAACGCGTGAACGCTATGTATGTTTGATGGCATGGTATGTATGATTTTATATAACTTCTATTAGGGTCTTACTTTAGTAAAGTAATCGCTGTTAAATGTTTTGTATAAACTTACAACTGTTCAAGTACTTACATACATACAATCAGCTTACTCGAGTCGACAGGCCTGAAGACGAATGATGTGCTGTGTGAACTTCAAATGGATTAGAAACATATAACAGCTAATAAGATTATATACACACCATAACAAGTTTTAATTCAAAATCTCTTACTTGGATAAATTAATATAAATTGTAGGTTAAAGATGGGTAATTTAATTCATTGTTGTCCCGTATTGAGACACACTATCCGAAAATATTAATGCATCGCAAAACTGCGCGCGTTAGCAGCGCTGGATCTACGCTGCCGGTAGCAGAATGACATCAGTATCCTGTCTAGTCTTCCATACGATGGCTATGCAACGGGTCGCTCGCAAACGGCAGTGATGTCGGCGTGTGTAGCAGCGTATACGCAACTGCGTGGCTTGTATCGTGTACGTCACTGCGTTTGCTATAACGGCGTGTATGCAACAGAGTTGCTACAACGGTGTATTGGCCACGAGGTGTTGGCCGATAAGTGCCTGCTCGCCGCGATTTGTGTGTAATAATGCTGCAACACAATTTACAAAAACTTTCCTTATAGCCTCTTTTAACTACAACACATTCACCACATTTTTCATTTTTTTTATTTATGAAAAATGTCACATTTTTCCTGTAGAAAATCCCATAAGGAATGAAAATTACCGAAGCGGCAATAGCTGCTACCCCTATGTAAATAAAAGAAACAAAAAAGGTCGAGTAGTTGGTTTTCAATGTATAGTTGAAGAATCGATAAAATAGTTTTTTGCTTTTAGAGCAATGTTTAGCAAGCGCTTGCTAGACTATAAACTTCTTGGGTGAAAAACGGTGTGCAGCTACTTAATTTCTTGATACAACATTTATTTTCATTTAAAAGGTGCAACATAAAATTTTAATGAAATGTTTGAATTTCTGTGCTTGTTCCCTGAAAGGGTTGCGCGCCAGACTCGTTATTCTTTATAGACTACATCGTCCAACAAGCGCCTTATGGTTTCTCTAAAAGATATTTAGTAACAGGACTAATTTGATACTTTCGATTTTAACAGGACGCATTGCTAAATAGTACAATGTTAGTAGCAGCTAAAGAACGAATTTTTTAGTTTTGTAAGATTCATATAGCTTGTAATGTAAGCTGTCTTATAAATTATTTAATTCAATGTAATCAGTTTTATTGACGACGTCGAGTATTACGTTGTTTATCGAAGCGCATTTCCATTTCTTCAAGAACTTTAGGGGTGTAACGTACTACGAGCTTTACAGAGCCGACCGCTTGCTTTAACAATTCAACGGCTCTTTCATGATTTTCACCTTCAACAGACTGAAATTAAATATGAAGAAAACATACACAATAAATAAACATTAAAAGATCGAGATTGCTCAACTACGAAATCTATATATATAAAAGAGTTCATGCTGACTGATTGGCGATGATCGCACAGTTCAAGCCATGAACTGGGATACTGAAATTTTCACAGTAGATGAAAATGATGAAAGTGCACACTACGACGGGATTTTGGAAAATTCCATCCACAACTGTGGCAAATCGCGGAAAAGTGTTGTATGAAACTTTTTTGTTGACCATCGGCTTCAAACTCCGTTTCAAAGATCTACACAAAAATTTATTTGACACATATTTTACCGACTTTGGAAAGAAAATGGGGGTATCAAGGTTATATGGGCGAAACTCTTACTTTAGTCCGATCATTTTCAAATTCATTTTCAACGCTCTTCATAAAAAAAAATTCCACACGTGTATCACCGATTTTCAGAAATTCAGCCACATGGTCGGAAAATTGAAAACTCAGGCATTCGACATTTTTAATTTTGATGCGATTGGCCTTAAACTGATTTTCAAGGTTCTACACAAATATATACAATCATGGAAAAAATAATAGAAACAGTATATTTTTTTCACACTTTTCAACAAAATTTTTTTCAAGTTTCATAATTTTTTCTTTAATTCTACACAGTAATGTATCAGAAATAATAGAAACTCTCGGCTTAAACCCAGGAAAAACAATTTTTAAGCTTCAAAGGCTTGTAGATTAATTTCTAACTTTAATATTTGATTGTGGTACCGCGATTTTTAATGACTGCAGCACATCGACGACCCATGGAGTCCACCAGCTTGGCACAAATTGATGGATCCATGGAGTACCATTCGGACTTAACTTTTTGCCACAAATCATCCTTATTTTTGGACTTATAGCCACCAATCCTTTTCTTTAAAATCCTCCAAACGTGTGATATGGGATTCAGGTCTGATGACTGGAAAGGCCATTTTACTTTATTGTCCGGGAACCATTTGTTAGCCAGCCTTGAAGAATGCTTTGGATGATTGTCCTGTTGGAATTCCCACTTTAATGGCATTTCCTCTTCAGCATAATGTATCATTATACTGTCGAGTATGTTGACATAGTGGGAGGCACACATTTTGTCCTTTATCTATTGTATTGGTGGACCAACACCCGAATGGGAAAAGCATCCCCACAACATGACGTTTCCACTTGTATGCCTTACCCTTTTCATTGATTACCTTGGGACTGTATTTTCAGTATTTTTGGACGCGATAAATGCACCTTCGTGAAAGTTACACGCTTGCTGGTATTTTTATTTTTACCTTTCGAGCCAATGGGCCTTTAAGCCCGACGTCAATCGGCCTATTTTTACTCCCTGTACCCATAAAATGGGTAAAAAGGGGGTATTGGGTTTGTGCAAAAGTATGTAACAGACAGAAGGAGACATCTCCGACCCTATAAAGTATATATATTCTTGATCAGTATCAAAAGAGATTTCGATTTGGCCATGTCCGTCTGTCTGTCCGTTTGTCCGTCCGTCCGTCTGTCCGTCTGTATGAACGCGTCGATCTCAGCAACTTTAAGAGCTAGAGACACCAAATTAATAATAATAAACACGGAAGTTATGCAACAGACAAGATTCAGTGCTGGAGCGAGGGGGGGAAAAAGAAGCACAGCCATCACTTAAAATGCATCGCGTAGGCTGTGGCTCGTGTATGTGCGGCTTTGTGTATGTGTGCATGCATGTGTAAGTAGACGAACATATGATTGGAAGTTTTAGACCTGGGTACAGGGAGTATCGTAGTCGGGTATACTCGACTAGAGCATTCTTACTTGTTAATAGTGCGGTTACTGACAGTTGCATTTAAATCATTTTTTAGATCTTCCGATGACAGAAATGGATTTTTTTATTTTCGTACAACGTTTTTTAACATTTGAGAATTGTGGCAATATCTGGCATTGTTTTGCATTCATTTCTTTGATTAAAAATATGTTTCCTTTCGAGATTGGTACGCCAAAACCCATTCTGAAATTAATAACAACAAGCAAAACGGGATTCAAAAGAATTGTTTTTTTTTTATCGTCTTTTATCTTTAGTTTTTGGAACGTTACCTCTAAACTCGATTTTAAACTCTTAAAAATCAAAATTTCAGTAAATTTAAATTTTTTTTTTATATACAAAAACATGGTCTTTCTACAAATCAGCATACACAGCTAATAATTTTTACAAAAGAAGCCCAAAAGTGAAACATAAGTAGAGCACCGTTTTATTGAAACCAAGCACAGTGGTTTTTATAGATGAAATTTGCTCCAAAAATAATTATTGGTTTTGGCGCCAAAAATGGAGGAAAATTGGAAAATTAACCCCCAAGTTCGGGAAAATTCGCAGAAAACTGTTGTATGAAACTTTTTTGATTAACAGCCCATTGCCTCATTTTCAAAGCTCTACACATTAAATAATTCGACACGTATATCACCGATTTTGGAAAAATCAACCCTACGGTCGCAAAACTGGTGGAATATTTAATTTTTCGTGCGATTGACTTAAAACTAATTTTCAAGCTCTTCATCTACACAAAAACATAAAAGGCGCGGTGCTCAAATATGTTGGAAAATGGCATTAGATGAATCATGCTGTAAAAAATTCCATAAGAACTCTTTTAAACCACCATGGTGGACCAGCTTGCAGCACTTAAAACAAAGTGCAGAAGAGCTTTCAATCAGACCAAAAACACCACGCTTAGCAGATACAAAAAAGCGCTAAGGCCAGCTACTCAGTTAATACGCAACCCATTAAACCGTTGTCCACATATTATGTAAACACGTTTTTGCCCTTATTTTGATATCCTAACGCGTGGCTTGCTCTCGTGCTTAAACTGTACCCACAGATCCCCTTAAAAACTGATTACTGTACCCCAAATTTGATTCTCGACAAACTATACAGTGTCTGCATACCCAGCCGACAACGCTTGGACCTCGACAAGCGCCAGGTTTGATCAGTATCTACACAGATGGAACAAAACTCGACGAACGCGTGTATTTTCTCACGAGTTAGGAATTAGAACCAGCTTCCGACTTCCCGTGCACTGTAGTGTGTATCAGGCAGAAGTGAGGGCCATCCAGGAGGAGACCTTCTTCCTGTGCACACAAAATTTGGTACAGTGAATAAAAAAAAAATGTTAAATAGCGCAACCCTACATTTATCGCATTCTGTTTGCGTAAGTCCCGTGCACTTCGGAAATTCAGTGGCACTTATAAAATTTAATGGCCAGAGAGCGGTACAAGAGAGAGATTTTTTTTAATCTCTTTTGCACTTTCACGTTGTTATATAGCAGCTGGCGCATACCGAGATTCTCATACAATTTTCAAAGACAATTTTCTTATACTTCCCGATGTATATTTAACTATTTTTTTCGGCAGTTCCACCTAATTTTATAAGAAGGTACTGTAAAAATTACAGGCTTCTAGCTTCTACCGTTTGGGCTGCTCAAATGTCACCAATCAGTCAATCAGTCAGTCAGTCAGGTTGAACTCTTTTATATATATAGATATGAAAATAGTTACACCAATTACAATTTCTTTTCTAATAAATTAATTTAAGTCATCCATGATTTGATTGTTTTTAAAGGAGGCCTCTATTGAATAAAATACTTGCAATATAAACATTCTTCAAATTAGTAATGCTTGATTGATATCAGGTGTGAAATGTAAATTAACATCTTCTTAGTGAAGTATGTTTTCCACAACTTCGACTTCATCTCTATCATCAGCAATAAAGTATATTTGATGGAATTTATTATCTGTATCTGCGAGCGAGAGCAGTGAGACTTGTGATAGATTTGGTCTTTAATTTTAAAAGTTGACATAAATTGGGCAGACACAATTTCCGCACCAAATGACGGCATTTCAAAGCAAGAGTTATATTTCCTGATGGTAGATAGGAATTGCTTCGATTAAGCGGTATATGCAGAAAGTACAGTTTTCAGTGGCTTTGGTGGTGCTTCAAGTTGGCGCAATTTGATATTTCCGCCAGCACAACACATCCCTTTTGTCTAATTATTATGCTGTAGCACTTTGTGGCAGCTAATGTAAACACTTTTACAATCCTTAAATTTGACCATTATTAGAGCAAAAGAATTATAAGGGGCAGAGGAGGACTTCACAACTAAAACCTTGCTTGACATTGTAAGACACATGAAAAACACATTAAAACTACACACACATACATAACACATAGACTTTCCAAAGTATCCTTTAAGAGCTAGTAAGGCGGCCTAGTTGAGGCCACCGGACGGGTCACAGCGAACGGCCTCCGTAGGGGTTCAGCTGCGAATATTCAAATAAGCAGTCCCGGACAACCAGCGGGTAGTGCGGACGTTACCACTGTACTGACCAGGCGTTTGTCTGTCCGCCTTTTAAACACACCCCTCTTCCTACATGCGTTCCTACCCAATCCTACCCCCACATCTCACACCAGAACCAAGGTGTCAGCCGACCCGTGCTGATGGTCAGATTGGCAGAGGGCCCAGGTTTAACAAATAAATCTCAGCTCAAGTGCTTGGCAAACACCTGTTCTATTTCTGCCTTACCCGGGTACTGTGGACCTCTGTTCGAGTGAACCTTTCCCATTCTCCGCAACTCGTGGGAATCAAAACAAGATGAACAACAACAACAAAATAACAAAAGTGCTCCAAGCCGTATTGAGCACGCCCGTCTTCTACCAGCATTAAAGCCACCAGCAGGCCCCCGGTGTCTGGCGTGTCAGCTGCCAAGAAAACGGAAATGGTGACGCTGAAGAGTGCTGTGATAAGCGGCGCTAAGTACCAGAATCCTGCTGTATCTCCCCGGGTTGCTCCAACATAACCACCAATCCCATTGGCGCGTTAGTTGGTAGCAAAACGGGTGCAAACACATTGGTGAGCAACAGGGCGGCGGACTTCACTCGACCGGACTCGTCTAAAGTCCGCCCGAATGACAAACGGACGGCTAAAAGGATTTTGACGCGCAATGCAACCTCTGAAATCACCAGGGGACAGGCGTCTGAGGAGGACTTTGCCAAGATCCAACAGGATCTGGAGTGGGCAAGTGCCGTTCTACCCAACCTCGAATTGGAGGATCCCGCGCAACACACCGCAACCAAACGAGATCGCTCCATTTAGGAGCCAAGCACAACGGCCAAAAGAGCGCGAACCCACTCTCCGCTGTCGAGCTCCTTCGCAGATGTGGCGCTGGGTGCAGGTAGCTCTAGCGCCAATCTGCCTCAAAATGCTGCGCGAAACACCAGGCCCACCACCGATCCAGCGGTAGGTAAGCTAGGGGAGGTATACCCCGGAGCGCAACTTGCAGCAGTGGATGCCAAGGATATCCCCTCCAGAACCAGGGGAAGAACTTGGCTGCCGTGCGAACCTTCGGAGCCGGCGGAGATCCTAGAGATGGTAAGGCTGTGCAACCCGCACATGCCTGCCACCAACTGGCGGGTCCTGAAAATTTAAAAGACAAACCGTGCCTCGATACAGGTTGTCTTTCAAATAGACAACGAAAGTTCAAAGCATTTGGGAGGGTAAAGGCGGTAGCATCTGCTACTCGTTTGGTAAAGTAGGCGTGCAGGTATACAAATCCGACGCTGGAGCGCAGGCGGAACTTTCCAATTGTGTGGAAGCGGAATCGGTGGACCCACCGAGCGAGGCCGAGGAGATGGAAACCGAAGATGTTGCCCCACAAGGCAGCATCCACGGCTACATCTCTTCGGGCTCGGATTATGGTGGTACACTGAACTGCTTGTATACGGAGAAGGAGCTAATTGGTGAAACTTCAGCCGCTGAAGCGGACCGTACAATTACGGAGAGGAGTGCTGTCCTACTAGATGCAGATACTTCAAATAAATCTGCATCACAGTAGGGCAGCCTCCGCTGCGTTTCTGCCACGCCTAGCACCTGGCGTGGTGGATGTGGTAATGATCCAAGAGCCATGGATTGCTGCTGACAGAATCTGTGGCTTGCGGGCCCCCAAATACATCATACTTCACAGCACCGGTAAGGGTAAAATAAGAACCTGCATATTAATCAAAAAACGTTACAATGCTTTTCTACTCTCCCAGTTCAGTGATGGTGACATCACGGTAGCCAGCTTTAACTGGGGGCCAATTCTTACAGACTGGCTTCCTTTTACCTCCCTCATGACACCGACAGATGCATTCCGTCAGCCACTTTCCGTGACCTGGTCCCACAAAGCACGGGCTTGAGGACAAATCTGATTAGAGAGGAGGAGATGCAAATGCTCATGACACACAATGGGGAAGTACAAGCACCAATTTAAATCTATATAAAAGAGATAACGACCCCACCTTAATTATTAACAAGAAAGAACGGCTATTTTTGGCGTGCCGAAGCTATATACCCCACCAGAAATTAATTTTTGTACAAAACTAAATTTTTTTCTGATTGCTCCTATTTTGATAAAAATTAAAGGAAACTATTTGAAGTATAATAAAACTCTCACTTAGTTTAGATGCAATATTTGTATAAACACAAGGTTTGATATAGTGATATAAGTGTCCGATTTTGACCAAATTTGGTCAGATTGTATAAACTCTCTAGAGACAGTGTTTGGAAAAGTTTGGTAAGGATACCTATATAAACAAAAAAGTTTTTCTTCCAAAAACATAGTTGTCGATCGATCAATCCTATGGCTATATGTTATAGTGGTCCGATTCGGCCGGTTCCGACATATGTATTGCCTGCAGCAAAACTAAGGATATGTGCCAAGTTTCATTACGATAGCTTTAAAACTAAGAGGCTAGTTCGCATAGAAACAGACGGACATCTCTACATCGACTCGTCTATTCATGGTGGTTCCTTCTGACCATTACACATTTCGAGACAAAATTATAATACCCTCTGCTAGGGTATAAAAACGGAAGCGAGGTCTTGGATATTACCCTTATCTCAGACTGCATTTCTAAGCGGGTGGCGTCCTGAAAGGTTCTACCCGAACACTCCTTCACAGACCACCGCTGCATTAAATTTCAGATTGACGAATCTCGTCCATCCCTCAAGAAAACAAAAAAAAAAAAAAAACCAACTGGGGTAGATACATGCGTATACTTAGGAAAAATGTGGCACAGAACCCGCCCCTGACTCCGGAAAATGCCGTAGAGGTTGATTCCTTAGTCGATACCCTATTTAAGGCATGCAACGAAGCTCTAGACAAATCTTGCCCTAAAAGAACCCTCAAAGAGTCTTTCAAACCATCATGGTGGTCCACGGATCTTGGGACACTTAAGGCTAAGTGTGGGAGAACTTTTAATCATGCCAAAAGCACGACGCTTGACACAACCAGGGAGCAGTACAAGACTGAGCTAAATGGCTACAAAAAGGCATTAAGAAATGAAAAACCGGACCTCGTGGGCAAATTTCGCAAATTAGTATCGAATCTACCTCTGATGCTTCGCGTCTGAGCTAGATTTTAGCCTCCTCACTAACCCCCCTAGGGCTTCTGCAAAGGAACGATGGATCGTGGACAGAGTCCAGTTGGCAACCCTCGAACCTCTGCTAGATACCCCTTTTCCGGGGTGCAAGCACCACGACCACTGACTCGGATATCTCGCAGCCCATTAAACAGGGTCAGTGATATTATAACCGACCATAAGATTAGGTGAACTATCAGCACCTTCAGGCTATTTAAATCACCGGGTCCAGACAACATTTATCCGGCTCAACTCCAACAAGTTTGGGTGTTAAGGATCCCCTGGTGGAGCTCATAAGTCTGTTACTTACCAGCAGGACAGTGAGCTCCTGCTTAGGAGAGTCCTCGATCAGCAAGTGCGTCAGTAGAGGCACTCCCCAGGGAGGTGTCCTATCTCCACTTCTATGGGTACTTGTGGTAAACCAGAGTACGTTACAGGGGGAGCGGCACGTGGCGATAGCCTTTGCAGATGATGTTGCAATCCTAACCCAGGGTAAATTTCCGCCAGCCCTCTGCGACAGAATGCAATTAGCTCTTAACACTTTAGTTAAATGGACCAAAACCTGTGGACTAGGTGTGAATCCGAGCAAGACATAGCTTGTTCTTTTTACTACGAAATATGAACCCCAGAATTTAAGCCTCCCTACAATCAATAACACGATTCTCACCTAAAGTTTTCAAGCGAAGTATCTAGGTGTAGTTTTGGACAGTAAGTAAAGCAACTACTGCTATCTTTGCTTGCAAAGTGTCATAGGCACTAGATGGGGCTTCTCTCTACTCATTGTCCACTGGTTGTATAAAGCAGTCATTCCACCTATCCTATTTATGAAGTGCTTATGTGGTGGCCCGCACTTGAGTTACCACCCAGCCTTAAAACAATCCATAAAGTTCAAAGAACTGCAGAAATCTGCCGCTTCAACCCATACCAGGTTCGATCAGATTCTTCACGGATGGATAGAAGCTGGATGAACGAGTGGGCGGTGGCGTATACTCTCCCGATTAAGGAATCCGTTTTAGTTTCCGTCTTCCCGATCACCATAGAGTGTATCAGGCAGAGGTGAGGGCCGCCCAGGAAGCCACCCTTTGCGTGCGCATGCATAACATCAGTGTAGGGAATATTTACAATTATAATTTATTCCTATGGGAGCTATATGATATAGTGATCTGATCCGGCTGGTTTTGACTAATGAACTGCCAGCAGCAAAAGGAAGTATCTGTGCCAAGTCTTATAATCATACAGTTAAAATTGAGCGATAAGTTAGAATGTAAACAGACGGATGTAAAATAGACGTTATGAATTTCTCTACAATAATCTAACGAGATTTTTAAAATCGGGCTAAAACGGCAGCCATACGAGCCGATTTACTAAAAAAGTCTGTGATTTTCATACAAGTTCAAAAGCGCGCGCTATTCTAGGGGTAATGTAACGTATGTACATACGAGAGAGAGCCAAAAGTTGCAGACGCCCATAACAAGATTTGGAAATGACCGTCTATGGTTGGTTTTACAAGTTTGCAAGTTTTAATTGAACAAAAAAGTATGGTCTAGTTGAGTTTACCCGAGTACGAGACTCCCCTGTACAATGGTCTAAGATTTTTTCTATCTTTCGGACGTTGATGTACTAACGAACAGTACATACAAGTGGCCCAACGACACCAAGCACGGGCTTGTTAACGCGCGGACCCAAGCATAAATGCAACCCGCCTCCCGCCCAACCGACCGAGAGGCGCACCGCATAACGTACGGTAGCGGAAGATCGCGGACAATAAAAATACAAACTAAATACAAAAATACCATTACACAAAAAGACTCTAAGAATTACAAAAGTAGCGTAAGAGTAAAGTTCTAAGTGTAGAAATTGAAGTAGCATTACTTACTAAATGGAAAAGATTGTTATAGTTAGAACATAAGATTCGAAATGGGTTATGAATAGCATAATTAGAACTACAAGTTTGAAGAGAAAGAGGAAGAAAATTTCTAGAACTTCTGATCGGAACTGCAAAACTAATTTGGCTGATTAATTCAGAAGAATCAATTTCCCCATGAATTAGTTTATGTAAGAAAATTACACCAAGCATGGTTCTACGATCAGAAAGAGAAGGCAGATTTATTAGTAAGAGTCTACTACGATAAGAAGGTAAGCGAGTATTAGGATTCCAGTTAAGACCCCGGAGTGCAAAGAGCAGAAATTGTTTTTGTACCGATTCTAATCTATCCTGATGAAATTGGGGACACCAAATACAAGACCCATATTCAAGAATAGGTCGCACAAGGGAAGTATAAAGAGTTTTAGTAATGTAGGGATCGTTAAATTCTTTCGACCAACGCTTAATGAAACCCAGGACACCAAAGGCACGATTAGCGGTGGAAAAGATATGCTTGTCAAACTTAAGTTTGGGATCTAAAAGGATACCCAAATCATCAACCGACTCAATTCGAACAAGGGGCTTACCATTAAGAATATAATTGTTGAAGAAGGGCATTCGCCTGTAAAAGGACATTACGTTACACTTGCCACAATTAAGATTTAATAAATTTACCCGACACCAGGCTTGAAAACTGTCAAGATCAGTTTGCAACCTTTGACCAGACAGGAAATCAGTAGATGACAGACAAAGTTTAACATCATCGGCATACATCAGCACCCGAGAGTAATTTACAACAGAAGGAAGGTCATTGATGAACAGAGTAAATAATAAGGGGCCAAGATGACTTCCTTGTGGTACTCCGGAAGTAACTTGAACAGACTTAGAGACTAAGCCTTTCAAATAAACCTTTTGGGTTCTAAGAGTTAAATAGTTGGAGATCCAAAGAATTAAGTTATTTGGAAATCCCAGAAGATGCAGTTTGTGAAGTAAAAGAGAATGATTAACAGAGTCAAAAGCCTTACTGAAATCAGTGTAAATAACATCTGTTTGCATTTTAGATTGAAATCCTTTAATAACAAGAGAAGTGAATTCCAATAGGTTAGTGGTAGTAGTAGTAGGTATTTTAAAACATATCTTCAAATATCTGGCATCTGAAACAATATTGATCTGCGTATGGCATAAAGAAACTTACATTTTAAATTTGTAGTCTTTAGCTCTTATACTTCGTGAGATCGACTCGTTCATTCGGACAGACAGACAGACCGATAGACGCAGTCCAGAATAGACAAACAGACCGACAGACGCAGTCCAGGATGGACAGACAGACCGACAGACACAGTCCAGGATATAGGTGTAATCACAACCACAATGGTGGCATCAGTGTTCTTCGTCCAAACCTAGATGTGTTGGTCCGGTGGAATATTGCAGAGTGCATGAAATGCAACGCCAACCACGTTGATTGGAGAAATAAATATTTATTTTTATTGTATAAGAACACCTTCTTAGAAAGATAACCGCAGTCGGAAACTTTCGACTGCAATGTTTTTATTTGTAAACATTTATTTTTTTTTAGCTGTTTTGAGAAATTACATACCACGCCGTTAACTGAAAGTAACTGATCGCCTCTTTTTAGTCCTCCATGCCTATCGGCGACTCCTCCTGGTATTATTCGAGAGATATAAATGGGAGAGTTTTGTTCCTTACCACCCATGACATTGAATCCTAACCCTGCAACAAATATGTTTAAGGTTAATATTCATTTCTTAATATTATAATTAAACAATCTTAATATAAAAAAAAAAAAAAAAAAAAAAAAAGGAGGGACACCCGGAGTGATTCCTACAGTGAGTTGAGACGGCCGTTGTAGTTCATTTTAATAAGTATATTATATCCTTTATTAAAATTCTCCTACGCGTTTCGGTGTTTGTTACACCTTCCACAGGAGAGTCTGGTATTACATGCATATAAAATACATTTACATACATATAAAGATTTAACAAACATTTCGATTAACATTAAAATACATACATTATACTTATTGTAGTATTTCCTACAGTGTTGTCATTGTTCCTACGTCTAAATTGCACTTTTGTTTATGTTTATCCATCGTCGTTTTATTTATATCGTCTTTGCGCGTCAAGTTTTGTTTTTCAACTGCTATTGCTGCCGCATAAAAAAGTTTGTCTTTTCCATGTCTTCTTTGTGGTTTACAGTGTTCTCCCCTTGTTTTTATATTCGTAGGCTCTAAAGCGTCAGTCTCGTTCGTTCTTTTCTCTCAATGTCTTATATTTTGGTGTTGTCGAAATCAGCTGTGTGTTCTGTTGTTGTGAAATGCTGCGCAAGTGCTGTTGTTATTTTCCCTTTGTTTGTGTCTCCCTTATGTTCTGCAATTCTTGCGCCTAGCGCTTTTTGTTGTTCCTATATATACTCCGTTGCATCTTTCACCTTCTTTTCCATTGCACTTGATCTCATATATGACGTGTTGCTGTTTGTCTTTTTTATTTTGCCTTTCGTGTTCGTAAACAAATTTCTTATCTTTGTACATCTTGTCTTTGTATCATCTTGACACTTTATAAATTGACGATATACACCAACATGTGCACCAATTTTGGTTGCTCTAGCTCAAAGATAAAGGCAAAAAAATTGCGTTCATACGGACAGACGGACATTTCGCAAACCCAATATACTATTTTTCCCTTCGGGAACATAGTAGAAAAAGCATATTTGATTCAGTCGCGATATTAAATCAATATTATATTAAATATTATATAGGAATGAGAAACTTATGTATTACCCTTCAAATAAATTTAAACTGTCGATCGCACTATCTAAGTGTGTCGAATTAAGTCTGACAAGAAGTATATTTTCCAAAGTTTCGTGACCTAATCGATTTCGGTTATACGACAACACAAGTTTTAAAGAAGAAAACGCCCGCTCTATTGTCACCTACATGTATTAAGAAATTTAAACACTTGTTTATTAATATTTGGTTTAAATAGTTATGTCTACTTCAGTGGGTGGTATAGCAAAATATACTTTGCTTAGGGCATACAGCTCTGAATCGCTTGACTTCCTTTCTTTCCAGAATTTAGAACATTTAAATTGGCTTTCAGAAACGGCAACTTCAACGTTTCAATCTTTATATGGACATCTGTTGACTCATTTGAAAGTACGTTGCTAGAACTTGAAAAGTTATCCAATAGCTCGAAACCATTTTCTTTGAAATGTCCAGTGTCCGTATCCATTGAATTTGTTGAAGCTGTTAAATTGGGAATGGGACTGTGGATTTTGATTTGTTCCCATAATGTCTTTAAAAAATTGATTGCCTTTTCTTTTTGTGAGCCGTCAATTATACGATGGAATCTAGGGTCCAAGTATAAACAAGCGTCGAAGCCCACATTTGATAGTAATTTTTTGGTTCGTGATTCCATACTTTCAATAAGCGTCTTTCAAATTATATAAATAATTGAATCATTACTACACGAGTTTGTTTGTAAAATCTGGTTTGTTTTTAGTTTGCAAGTCAGCCACAGAGCATAAAAATTGCCGTAATGTAATTGTTCTTCTTGAAACTGTACTATAGTCTTTTGCAGTGAAGCCATAATAGTAATGTACGAATCTATAAAGTTCCAAAGGAAATCATTCGCTTCAAAATTTTCGTCATCTGTTTTATTTTCCACACTTTCAATAAGGCTTAATATATCTTTTGCTTTATTAAGTTGGTCAATCATGTTGAATGTAGGATCCCCATCTAGTTGGACAATCCAATTGAGGTAATTTAAACATTTTTAGTTCAAATAAGTCGCGGTAACCGTTTGAAGTCTTCCGAATGTATTTGGTAAGACTCATTTTCACTTTTTTTGTTGTATTTCAAGTCCAATATTCGCTGCTACGTGTTTTAGTACAGATTTGCATTTGCTTCCATTCAACTTAAAGTTTTTTCCAGATTTGTCAGAAATACCTTGACGTATGGGGTCAATTATATTGCGCATATTGCTTGAGTTGAGCACATGGAATGGAACGCTATCTTCAGTGACGAGACCAATTTATGACCGAATTAAAATTTTTATATTAATTTTAACTTTAGTTATGTGATGTTTTAAATTTTTTTAAGTGTCAAGGCAAAGAGAATAATTTTCTTTATCTTCAACTTGTCATGCAATTGTAAATGCTTCTTTAAATTAACAACACGTTCCTTTTTTAATACTCGAAAACATTTTTTGCATTTAAAGTGGTCGTCAACATTCTCATCGAAATATTCAATTATGTTGAAAGTTTTCATCTTCGTTGCCATGTTTACGCATTAATTTAATACTTGAAAGTGACAAAACAAATTTTAATTTTAATTAATTTTAAAACGCAGTGAATTTGAATAATATCCTGCCTTTGTTGTTCCCCAGCTCTGCGTCCAAATATGCAATTTTGTTGTTGCTTTAAATTTCGATCGTAAATTGTATCCTTTTGTTCTGATTATTTAGCGTGTCCAACATAATTTGTGCATCCTTTTCTTTTATAATACATAATATGTCGTCCACATATTTTGATATATGTTTTATATGTATTTCGTCTTTGTCGGTTCGTATGTGGCATAGTCAAGAATTTTGTCCAGTACTATATTCGCTATTGTTGGTGATATTGGGTTGCCCATTGGCATGCCAAATATTTGGTTATATAAGACGTCATTGTATGACAAATAATTATTGCTAATAAGTATAAAGTCAAGAATTTCCTAAAATTTTGGCTTAGGTATAGCTGTGTATTGCGTTATTTCATTCAGTCCATCGTTCCATTATATTTTGTATAGCTAGTTTTATCGGTATATTTGTGAAGAATGAGACTACATCAAAAGACACTAGAATCTCATCATCGTCTATTGTGGTGTTTTCTAATTGGCTTTTAAGTTGTTTTGCACTGTGCATGTTGTATCTTTCCGAAGTTATATTTTTGAGTAGTTCCCCTATATGTTTTGCCAGCTTGTAGCATAGCACATTTGTGGAGGCTGGTATCGGTCTAAGTGGGGTGTCATCCTTATGTATCTTTGGTAGTCCGTATATCCTTGGTGCGTGTCCTCCCAAACAGTACAATTTTGATTTAAGTCGCCGGTCAATATGATGTTTATGAAGGTCGTTAATAGTTGAATTGTTTTTTTAATTTTCAGTAGAAAATTAGTCTCGTAGTTGTGTCTTAATGATTTTGTTTGGTTGTTTAAATGTTTGGGTATGATGTTGTAGTCCTTACATTTAACTAAATATTTAAGTCGTCCTCTTTGTTTTGCTAGCTTTTTTTGACACTTAAAAAAATTCTTAACATACATTACTATTTCTTCTCCATAAGATTTGCGTAGGTGTTGCATGTATCCCTTTATGTTTGTTATCTTTAATTCCGGTACACTTTCCGTAATAAGTTTTGTGTTATGTGTTTGGGCCCTTTTGTGCGTCAATATTTGTGTTTCCTAAAGTGAGTTTGAATGTTTGTTTTCAGTGTTTATATCTCGAGTACCTTATAAATAAACAATAAACTAATATATGAATACTAGCTTGAACCCGCGGAGTTGCTCGCATGTCCTAACTATATTTAATTAAATTTCATTAAATTTTAATTCTAATAAATATTTATTATTTATAGCTGGAAATACGCCTTGCCCGGCGAAATATTTAAATAAAAGTGCATTATCTTGAACTTGACTACTTTCGTCAACTGTAGGAAATACGATCTAACTAAACAAAAAATCTCACTCATTTGACTTTAAACGCCATTTCTCGCCCGTGGCGACGGGTGGGCGTAGTCCTTTAAAATATTTTTGACGAAGTTAGAAGAATAAAGTCTAATAACATCAAAAAAAAATGTTAAAACAGCGCAACCAAACATTTATCGCATTCTGTTTGCGTAAATCCCATGCACTGCGGAAATGTGCACCGCTGTCAGCAAAAATTCAAGTCTCAAATTTGGCGGCAAACTTGCTAAATGTTGGTACTTACAAATATCGACCGACCGCCACAGTTATAGAGCTTCTATTAACAATCGATAACGCGTATGCAGCTGTTCCGATTTACTACACAATAATAATAATAATAATAATAATAATAATAATAATAATAATAATAATAATAATAATAATAATAATAATAATAATAATGTTATTGTGTAGTAAATCAGCCCAGCAACCTTCGCATTATATTAACTACAAAGGTACATAACTAATTAATAAACTTAAATGATTTAAATTAACTATAACAATAGTAATTAACTCCACCAGCAGCGCGTCAACTACCGTAGATTGATAGGCAGAGTTTGAGAGACATAAGCAATATGGCGATTTCAGTCGCACTTACAAGATCAAGATTTAAGGCCGAGAGAGCGATTCAAGAGAGAGATTTTTTTTTATCTCTCTTGGACTTTCACGTTGTTATGTAGCAACTACAATTCAAATATAATATTCTTATACTTCAAGATAAATATTTAACCATTTTTTTCGGCAGTTCCACCTAATTAAACCCTAGCAGAGGGTATTATAATTTTGTCTTTTCCGATCCAACAAAGTATATATATTCTGGATCAGCATGAAAAGCCGAGTCGATATAGCGATGTCCGTCTGTCTGTTTCTATGCGAACTAGTCTCTCAGTTTTAAATCTGTCGTGATGAAACTTGGCACAGACCCTTTTTTTTTTTGCTGCAGGGAGTACATATGTCGGAACCGGCCGGATCGGACCACTATAAAATATGGCTCCCATAGGAATGATCGGTCGACAACAATGTTTTTGTATGAAAAACTTTTTTGTTTATAAAGGTATCCCTACCAAACTTTTCCAAACACTGTCTCTAGAGAGTTTATACAATCTGATCAAATTTGGTCAAAATCGGATCACTATTTCACTATATCAAACTTCTTGTTTATACAAATATTTTCTCCACACTAAATAAGAGTTTTATTAAACTTGAAATAGTTTCCTATAATTTTTATCAAAATCGAACCACATAGGAGCACTCAGAGAAAAATTAAGTTTTGTATAAAAATTAATTCCTGCTAGGGTATATAGCTTCGGTACTCCGAAGATAGCCTTTCTTTCTTGTTTTATAATAAAAAGGTACTGTAGAAATTGCAGGCTTCTACCGTTTGGATTGCCCAAATGTCACCAATCAGTCAGTCAGGTTGAACTCTTTTATATATATAGATAATTTGCACACGTAACATAACAGCATTACTAACTTAGCTTCAGATATATAATTTACCAGCAGGTACTATCCCGGCCTTGCCCGGGGAAATGTTTAGATGAAAGTGGATTTTTTTGAATTTGACTACTTTCGTCAACCGTAAAAAATACAACTAAATAGTTTTTATATGTGTAAGGCTATTAATATGTCTTTGAAAAAAAAAAAACAAGAAAATGTCAAACTCATTTGTCCTTGACTTCCATTTTCCGCCCGTGGCGACGCGGAGTAGATTTTCCAAAATCATTTGGCATTTGAACACAATTTCAAGAATAATACTTAGAATCCAGATTAAAATTTTCCAACTATTTTCCGCTCGTTGTATTATCCGCATAGTACAGAGGATTTTTTTTATTAATATTTAGAAATTAGTTTGAAGCATGAAAAACTAAAATGCTGAATTCCAGACTTCACCCCTTTTCCGACCGTGGTTGTGCATTTTTCAAAACCGGTGGCACAAGTGTCGAAATAATGTGAGTTTCCAAATAATTGGATGAAGAACAGAAAAGTTTGAAAATTAGTCTGAAGTCAATCGGACAATAATCAAAAAAGTTTCATACAACAGTTTACCGCGAATTTTCCGATCTAGGTAGGGTAGGTTGATTTTCCAAAATCTTCGACCACCGCGCCTAGTACGTTTATATAATTATTATAAATGTAGATTTCCAGAGTTTCCCCCGACTTTCCGTCCATCGGGCTGTATTTCCCAAAATCGGTGATACACGTGTTGAATTATTTTACGTGTAGAGCTTTGGGGTTAGATTTTTTGAATTTTGAATTTGGTATACATAGAGGGGCAGCAATACAGTCCTCAATATAGTTTTCAGACTGTATCTGCTCTTTCGTCATATAAGTGCAATGTCCAATGTGTTTGGAGGAAACAGTAAATGTGTCTTTGACAACTTGTTTTAAACTTTTAGTAACCATGCATTAAAGATATTCTGGATCACCGCGTCGTCGATCACTGCGACGGAGTTCACTGGTAGCTTGCATAAATGATGTAAATTGAATTCCATCTTCTACAACAAAGGTTGATGCTGTGCTGTCACATTATATTCAATTCTTATTTTTGAAATCTTGATCATTGTTAAACAAGTAAGAATGCTTTAGTCGAGTATACCCGACTACAAAACTCCCTGTACCCAAGTCGAAAATTTCCGATCGCATCTTCGTACAATTAAGCAAAGACACACACATACACAGAGATGCGCACACACAAGCGACAGCGCAAGCGAGGCATTTTAAGTGGTGGCTGTGCTGCTTCTCCCCCCCTCGCTCCAGTACTGAATCTTGTGCGTTGAATAACTTCCGTGTTTATTATCCGATCGACTTGAAATTTAGACAGTAGATTAAAGTGACTAAAGTAGTGTATATGCCAAATCCCAAAGCTATATATTTAAAAGTGTGGCTGTAAAACGTTCTGATCGAATTGCGGGGGAACGGGGGGAGATATCTGAGATCAGAAATAAACTTGACCTGCGCCTGCTATACATGAACCTACATTTAAAATTTGGTGCCTCTAGTTCTTATAGTTGCTGACATCCTTGCGTTCATACATACGGATATACAGACGGACATGACCAAATCGAAATCTCTTTTGATACTGATCAAAAATATATATACTTTATAGAGTCGAACATGTCTCCTTATGCCTGTTACATACTTTTGGGCAAATCCAATACCCCCTTTTTACCCATTTTATGGGCACAGGGAATAAAAATGTAATATAATACAGAACATAAAGTGGTGTTTTGACTAAATATTTTTCGCATAATAGAAATATTTCAATACCATGGTATTAACCACAACAGGCACGTTAATTATTTGTTAAAAAACCATATTGATGAAAAAACATGCCTAAATCTTATATTCATGAATGGCAGTCTTGGAGAACAAAATTTTGTTTTCTTATAAAAATGGGAGATCTTTCACTTCCGTTCAGTTTGTTTGCCAGACCACTGAATTCTAATTATTCAAAACCGTTTTAACATTATTTCAGAATATACTCAAGTGGCCCAATGGCACCAAGCACGGGCTTGTTAACGCGCGAACCCAAGCAAAATGCAACCTACCTCCCGCCCAACCGATCGAGGGGCACGCCGCATAATGTGCGCTAACGAAGTTCGCGGAACAGATAATAAGCGAAATGATATAATTTGTTTCTATATTCAAAGAGAAACTGGATCTCGGAATAATTATTGGTAATGGGATTTTTAAAACGGATCCCCCATTAATTGTTAGTAGCGAGCTATCCATTATGTTAGACCATAAATCAAAGGTCGCGGATTCAACCGCAAATGTAATAAATACAGTCGGGGTTTCACAACCCGACTTAAAGATAATAACCATACTGCTAATAATTATTGGTGTGAGTGCTACAATTTTTACTAAGCTTTATAAGTTGCACAATAGGTGCCTTAATATTTATGCAATTTTATTTTAAACAATGATAGACACAATTGAAGAAAATATTAGAAGTCTACGTTAGAGATGCTTATTTATTTTTTTTTTTTTTATTTATTTATTTATTTATTTTATCATTCCTAGTGCTACAAGCTAAAGCTTATAAGTTAGGGCACTAGTCACTATAATTAAACATATTTTATAACATAAATTTTACATTTAGTTTTTTAGATTTAACATATAAAATAAGTACATAGTTCATATAATTTGAGTTTAAAGTTATCGTTCACAGTTAAAATAATTATTTGGTATTGTTCTGTAGGTGAGCCTTTAGTTTTATCTTAAATTGCGTGGCGCCATAAATAGTTTTTAAAGGATGGGGAAGTTGATTCCAGGTGCGAATAGCATATATAAAGAATTGTCTTTCTGAATTTAACGTCTTATGCCTATTGCACACTAGATTGTTCATCCTCGTGGACGTAGCAAATCTAATTTTTTCGTGAAGATATGCGGGTTCTTTAGTATATATTATTTTGTGCAGGAAGATTAGTGTTTTAAAAGTCATCAAGTTGGTTATATCAAGGTCAGCTAATTTAAGGGCATAACATGAAACGTGGTCATATCGCTTTAGATCAAAGACAAAGCGCGCTATATTGTTATAACACACACTAATTTTTCGTTTGCTAGCCGCATCACAGTTTGTAAATACTTCTACCCCATATAGAAGGGTCGGTATTAAGCACGTCTTGGCAATTAATAATTTTATTTCGATAGGCAAAAAGTGCTGTGTTAAACACAATGTTCTTAATAATCCATAAGTTCTCCCAACAGCCTTATTGATATGATTGCTCCATGTAAGCGTTTTATTGAAGGTGAAGCCTAAATTATTTGCATAGTCCGTGTAAGTTACTGGTATGCCATCTATCATAAGGCTTAGCAATGGTGTAGTGCAAAGGTTTTTCTTATGGATTTTCGTGGATTAAGGCCAAGTCCATTATTATTTGCCCAAACGCTAATTTTTTCTAAATCGCTGTTGCAAATACTAACACATTCATTAATTTCACACAGAGGACGACTTACATACATTTGGACATCATCAGCATACATTTGAACACTACAGTTAGTCACAGAATCGGGCAGGTCATTAACATAAATGGCAAACAGTAAGGGGCCAAGAACTGATCCTTGCGGAACACCACGTCTATTTGACACAAAGGACGAACATATATTTACGAGACGACAGCTTGACATCTATCAACAAGGTACGAAGACAATAGACCTACAGCTGTACTGGAGAAATTATATAAATTAGAGAGTTTAGTTAAGAGTATATTGTGGTCAACTGTGTCAAATGCTTTGCTGTAGTCAAGTAGTGTCAAAAACGTTACATCTTTATTGTCAAGTCGTTCCCTAATATCTTCAGCTATTTTAGTAATGGCTGTAGTACAACTTCTATTTTTTCTAAAGCCCGATTGTTTATCATTAAGCAGTTGGTTGTTTTCAAAAAATCGGTTTATTTGTTTTGCCATTAAATTTTCAAAAGCCTTTGACAGAAATGGTAAAATGGATATTGGTCTTTATTCGTCACTATTCGATTTTGGTATAGGTATAATTTTTGCTTCTTTCCATTTGTAGGGAAAGGTAGATGTAGTGAAGGCGGTGTTTATAATATGTGTTAAGTAGCTTAGTATTTTGGGAAGTAGAATTTTAATAAATTTAGGATTGAGGTCATCAAAACCAATAGCATTTGACTTAATTTTTAGTATACACTCAAGTACATCACTTGGACTGACACACATAAAACTAAAACTAATATCACAGTTTCTATAGGATCGACAGTTCAGGTATACGTTTTGTGTTTAGGTACAGTTATTTGCGTGAATTTACAATTGAGTTCATTTACGTCGATATCGTTTTTTATCACAGATTTCTGTTTACCTAGGCCAAGATTTTTAATTTCTTTCCATTTTTGCTTTGGATTTAGTGCCGTACTAAACTTCGCGCAGAAGTAATTGCGCTTGGAATTAAAAATAAGATTGGCCGCTGTTCTTCTTAGTGCTTGATATTTGCGGAAATGAAAATCTGTTTTAAAGCGTTTCCATTTCTGAAAAGCCTTGTTTCCTTGTTTATCGAGCTCTGTATATCCATATTAAACCATATATTTTCACCATACTTAACTCTTTTCTTTTTAATGGGTACCGAGCGGTTGAAAAGATAATTTATATTAGACTGCAGTCGTTCAAGTTGGCAATTAACTGAAGGTATACGGTAGATGTCATTCCAGTCAAGTGAGTTATAGTCAGTATTAAATTTGGTATAGTCAATATTTTTAAAGTCACGAAATTCTACACAGTGGTCATTATAATCTAGGTAAAGGTCATAAGTCAAAAATATTAGGTCATGTTTAGAATACACTGGTACTGATAGCTGTTCGTATTTTAAAACTTTATTTGGCATATTCACAAAGAATAAATTTAATAAAGTGTTTCTGCTACTTGTAAAATGAGTAGCCATTGTGGAGTTTACCAGTTTTAGGTCAAGGGATTCCATGCAATCAATGAGATGAGTTTCATTAAATATATTACTATTAAAGTCTCCCGTCAAAATTATATCAGTATACGTCAAAGAAAGAGTCGAGATAATATTCGTCAATTCTGAATAGTTAATATTGCGATTGGGTCGATATACACAGCCAATTAGTATTTTGTTTGTTGTTCTATTATTCTTGATTTGAATAAATAGAGACTCTATTGCACTTCCCACAGAATTTCTACACATAACTTTAGCATTAAGTTTTTTGTTAATATAAATTGCAACACCACCAGCATGACCTACACGATCAGAACGAAAGACATTATAACCATTACAATCAATTAACGAATCACAGATATCAGACACAAACCAAGTTTCAGACACACAAATCACATCTACATTAGAGTTTACAAACATATATCTGAACTCATCAATTTTCTTGGCTAAACTTTGAGCATTAATATGGCAAATATGTAAGCCTGACTTCTGCTTTGTAAAGAAAGAATTCAAAAACTAGTCTCAACGACACCAATAAGCATATATGAACTAGAATATCTATATACTGATACTTTTAATCTAGAGTATTCACCTTTAATACATTGCCCACAAACACAGAAAGCAATTGTATTGACCACCATTCCAAGTGTTCAGGGTAGATCAGTAATTAAGGAACATCAAGTATTAGGCAGAATAATAGACATTATAATTTTAAAGAAGTAAATAACTGTCAACAAGAAAATTTGTTTTTTCGATGTTGTACCGATAGTTTTGAAAACAGGGAACCATATTAATGGATTATCGAAAAACACTTGTACTATTATCGATTTACGAAATGACTTTGACAAGTCATTTAAGTGCCTAAAGAAAAATGCACATATTTCCAACACTACAAAAATTAAGCATATTAGGGTACTGCTAAAATCGTTCAACGCAGTACGCGAAATTGTAATTGACAATTTGGGAAAGTGTGATTCGTTACAATCCATACAGTTAAAGGACGTTATGAAACGCTCAAAGGAAAACCTTTTATATATTTCGGAACGGAATAAGTTGCACATTTTAGTTCCTAACGTTCTACATTTTCCGGCCGAATTCGATGAAACAGCCTTACTAGAATCAGAATCAACTGAGCTAGAAGAGCTTGAATCGATAAAATCAGATACCGATAACGGAAATAAAGATTTGCATGAACCAACAATTCCAGCGGTACTAAAACTACCTGAATTGGCAGATCCAGAAATTTCTAATCCAAAGTTAAACGCAAGCGTAATAGAGCAAAAGACTCACACAATGGCCGACACTTCAGCAGCCACTAGGACTTACATAAAAGAAATTGTACAAGCAATACTGAAATTCGAGGGAAAGAAACTCCATCTTCAAAGATTTGTTAATGCAATAAAATTCGTTAGCCTAATTTGAGGAGGCGTATTGGCTCCCCACAACAATTTTAACAAACACAAGCAAAAGCCTAAATGCCATAATAACTTTTTCAACATCCCCACATGATTTACAAGTCCACTTTAAGCCAGACTTGGACTCAATCTGGTCGATTAATCTGCCGTTAAGACCAGCACATTTTTTGTGTGAAACGTTATCACACAGCCAGCAGCAAACAAACCCCATTTTTACGTTAACTCGAACCTGGCAATTTTAAAATAATAAAAATAAAATAAGAAAAAACAACTGCACAAAAAATAACAAGTAAGAATGCTCTAGTCGAGTATACCCGACTACGAAACTCCCTGTACCCAGGTCTAAAACTTCCAATCATAAGTTCGTCTCTTACACATGCACGCACACATACACAAAGCATACACACACACACACGCGAGCCACAGCGTACGCAAGGCATTTTAAGTCGTGGCTGTGCTTCTTCTCCCCCCCTCGCTCCAGTACTGAATCTTGTTCGTTGAATAACTTCCGTGTTTATTATCCGATCAACTTGAAATTTGGACAGTAGATTAAGAGTGACCAAAGAAGTGTACCCGCCAAATCTCAAAGCTATATCTTTAAAACTGTGGCTGTAAAACGTTTTGATCGATTTACGGGGGAACGGGGTAAGATATCAGAGATTGGAAACAAACTTGATCTGCGTATGGTGTACAGGAACCTACATTCCAAATTTGGTGTCTCTAGTTCTTATAGTTGCTGAGATCGACGCGTTCATCCGGACAGACAGACAGACGGACAGACAGACGGACATGGCCAAATCGAAATCTCTTCTGATACTGATCAAGAATATATATACTTTATAGGGTCGGAGATGCCTACTTCTGCCTGTTACATACTTTTGCACAAATCCAATACCCCCTTTTTACCCATTTTATGGGTACAGGGAGTAAAAAGTACAAACAAAAAAGGAGGCACACTAGGTTTAAATCTGTTGACGCTGATTTGTACTTACGCAGAACAACACCAATAAGACAATATTAAAGCGCGGGCGCGTCGACCGAAATCAGCACAACGGAATACAAAGCGGAGAGAGAAACCGTAACCAGACATCAACGATAAAAGCGCGCGAGAGCGTTAAGCAAGCGCGGATTAGTAGAAATACAAAATCAAATATAACCACCAGCTTGCTTGTGATGGTGTTTGTTGTTGCATTTGAACAAATTCAATAAAGATTAATTTAATTAATTGTAATTTAATGTCAAAAAATGTGTTCCACAAACGTCACAAGAACAAAATAGCACAAGTTATCACTTGATATCACGAGGAAAACAAACTAAAACGATGCGCAAGAAATTCCTGTGAAGGCCGACTTTGATATTTTTGGTTTAATCTTTGTTTTATTACAACGAAATATTACGAAAAACCATAGCGCCACCTACACTACAGGGTCCAAACAAAAATTAAAACCTTCGTTAGAACAACCCCAATTTATGGTGTGAATCGTAGCTCAATACGTCTTAAAGTTTCGGAGAAAAAAGCGTAATGGGTTTTGTGAAAATTTTTCAGTTCAATTCCCAAGTGTGGCGAAATAGCTCTACACCAGCGCCACCTATAGGGTCCAAACAAAATCCAAGACCTTCGTTGGCACAACCTCAAGTTATCGTACAAATCTTGGCTCAATGTGTCTTATAGTTTCGGAGAAATAAGCGTAATGAATTATTGTTTTGAAAATTTCTCAGTTTAATCCCCAAGTGTCGGAAAATAGCTTCGCTATAACAATATTTGAAAAGATTGTGTTTGTGCAAGTGTCTGCCCATTTGAACACTTTTCTTTTCGACACCCTCAAGGATAAAGCTATCAAACTTGGTACACATGTTGGTATATTGTAATGATATTAGTACGTAGAACGAGGATGTTTAGCTTTATGCTGGGTTCTTGATTCGTGCACTATACTGCGCTCTGTCCTCAGCTCGCTGAATGGAGAATTTATAGATACATGCCTTTAAGTAAATTAATTCACAGTTACATCAGCAGCATCGATGGTATATATCTATATATATAAAAGAGTTCGTGCTGACTGACTGACTGATTGGCAATCATCGCACAGCCCAAACCATAAGAGCTAGGATGCAGAAATTTACACAGTAGGTTCCATTTATAATGAAAGTGCACACTAAGACGGGATTTTGGAAAATTCCACCCACAAGCGTGGAAAATCGCGGAAAACGGTTGTATGAAACATTTTTGTTTACCATCCAATCAGCTTCAAACTCATTTTCAGAGATCTACTCAAAAATTAATTTGACACATATTTCATCGATTTTGGAAAATCCACCTCCATGGGTGGAAAATGGGGGTCTTAAGGTTGTATGGGCGAAAGTCTAATTTTAGTCCGATCACCTTCAAATTCATTTTCAAAGCTCTTCACGTAAAATAATTCGACACGTGTATCAGCAAAAGTCGGGAAATCGGTGGAAAACTCTGGTTTTCGACATTTTTAGTTTTCATGCGATTGGCTTCAAACTCATTTTCAAGGTTCTATTGGAAAAAATAATAGGCGCGGTGGTCAAAGATTTTGGAAAATCTACCCCCAAAGTCGGTAAATTCGTGGAAAACTGTTGTATGAAACTTTTTAATTACCATCCAATCGGCTTCAAGCTAATTTTTAAACATCTACACAACAATTCGTTTCACACATATTTCCCCGAATTTGGAAAATCCACCCCCATGGGCGGAAAATGTGGTCTCAAGGTTGCATGGGCGAAAGTTTAACTTTAGTCCGATCACCTTCAAATTCATTTTCATAGTTCTTTATGTAAATTAATTCGACACGTGTATCAGCGATTTTGGGAGTCAGCCCCATGGTCGGAAAATTGGAAGAAATCTCTGGTATTCGACATTTTTAATTTTCATGCGATTGGCTTCAAACTCATTCTCAAGGTTCTGCAAAAACACATAGCAGGCGCGGTTTCAAAAGATTTTGGAAAATCTACCCCCGAGGTCGGAAAATTCTCGGAGAACGGTTGTATGAAACTTTTTGATTATTGACCGAATGAGTTCAAACTCATTTTCAAAGCTCTACACATTAAAAAATTGGACACATGTATCACCGATTTTGGAAATCCAGACTCATGGTCGGAAAGTCGTTGAAAAACTCGACATATTAGCTTCAAACTCAAGGTTATATAGAAAAATCGAATAGGTGCGGTGCTCAAAGGTTTTGGTAAATCTACCCCCAAGGTCGGAAATTCGTGGGAAACTGTAGTATGAACCTTTTTTTATTATCGTCCAATTTGGTTGAAACTCATTTTCAAAATTCGATACATTAAATAATTGGCACATGTCTAGCCGATTTTTGACAATTTACTTTAACAGTCGGAAAATTGGTGGAAAACTCTGGCACTCGACATTTTTAGTTTTCTTGTGATTGGCGTTAAACTCACTTTCAAAGTTCTACATGAAAACATAAAGGCTCAAAGATTTTGGAAAATCTACCCGTCCGATTGGCTTCAAACTCATTTTAAAAATTTGCTGTTTATCATTCAATTATTGTGAAACTAATTTTTAAAGCACCTCACATTATTTAAGAGGACACATGTACCACCGATTTTGAAAGATTCAGCAGTTTCGTTTTTCATGCGAATGGCTTCATACTAATTTCCAAATATGAATACAATAACCTCAGTACTTTGCGGCCAATCCAACGGGCGGAAATTAGTTGGAAAGCTTTAGTCTGGAATATTTATTATTATTTTTGGAATTGCAGGATATGAAATTCAAGGACAAATGAGTGGGATTATTTGTTTAGTTAGATCGGCTTCAAATTCAAACGCTAAAAAGTCTGTCTCTTGAATCGCTTTCTTGCTTTCGATCAACGGTAGATCGCGCGATGCTGCTAAAGTCATATGTTTTTATGAGACCAAGATTAGTTTATTTCAATCATCTAACATTATTCATTAGTTTTATAGATTTTTAGATAATAGAATGTGCAAGCTGCGAGGCCGATATACTACTGTTCTTGCGCATCGTGTTAGTTTGTTTTTCCTTGAGATATCAAGTGATAACTTGTGCTTTTTATACTCGGTTTCATACAAAAAATGCTTGCAAGAGTATATTGGGTCTGTGAAATGCCCGTCTGTTCGTCCGTCCGTATACTCCCTTGGACTATACCCTCAATTTATAAAGTGTCAAGATCGACCTTAGCAGAACGGATAATCTCATGTGAACAAATAATTAATGTTGATGTTTAGGCTTAGGAAAAACCTTAGCTCACATTTTTGCAAATAAAAAGGGATTTCTGTTGGCCAAACAAAGAAAGAATTGAATACAGAGGCCATGGAACACGTATTATTTTTAACGATGAATCCCATTTGATGTGTATGTCGGTTTACTCGAAAACGTGTTATAAGAAAGTGCGCGAAGGTATACCACAAAGACTATCTGAAACACCCTATCAAGTTTCCATCCAGCATAATTGTGTGGAGATGCATATCAGCAGAAGGCGTGAGAGCTTCACTTTATAATTGACACTGTAAACGCATAAAAATACGAGTGTACCTTAGAAAATAACCTCATTCTATCAATACAAAAAGTCTCTAACTTTAAGGAATTTACCTTCCAACACTGTGGGTGCAGCTCCATATTCCGCAAAAGCAAGCAACAATTTACTTTTAGAGAATGGTATTGATGTTCAGGCTGGCAATCGCAAGACCGGATTTGAACCCAATATGAAACTTGTAGGGAAAGATTACCCTCAGCGTATTCTGCCCGTATTAAGGTCAAAAGTTCAATAGCTTCAGAAGGTTGCCCAAGTGTTATAAATACTATGCAAGAACAAGTTAAACAAGTTTAAAAAAATAGGTGTTACTCACTTTTAATTTACAAAAAAACTTTCCCTACCAATTAATAGTGGTAAAAAATATTTCATGCATCAAGTAATTTGATTTAAATAAACAATTTTTTTTTATATTTTTTTTTATATTTTTTTTTTATATGACAAATATATAATTATATATATATTAATACTAAAATAAAGGTAATTGAATAACCTTTCAAAAAATATAGGCTTGCATGTTCAATTTCCACTTAGACATAAAAAGGAGCCATTCAAAGTTAAAAAATAATACAGAATAAAGAAAAATATAAAAAATATTGACTTGCTCATTACGGCCAGTGACGAACTCTATTCACTACTCATAGATTACGATTATTGTAATAAGCCACTTATTTTCAAAGCTCTACATATTAAACAAGTAAGAATGCTATAGTTGAGTTTACCCAACTACAAAACTCCCTGTACCCAGGTCAAAAATTTCCGATCGCATCTTCGTTAACTTCAAATACAGCGCGATAAAAATCACAAATCGAAACGTTTCCCTGAAGACACCTTGTTGACAGACCAAACAAATGAGGCGAAACAAATGGCAGGACCCAAGGAGTGGAGCATGATCGACTATGGTATACTCTGTACAAACTTCGCGAATTATATTTTAGAGTAACAAATAAATACTTACAGCAATGTGACCAGACTTGAATGTCCTTGTAGATAATTATTTCCATACAAAATTTGTTTTCGACCGATAGTTCCTATTATTCCTATATGATATAGTTGTCCGATTTGGGTAATATTTTAACACAAATTTAGTAGCACAACAACACTTCAAACCCGAAAGTTTGGCACAGATAGCTTGAAAAACAAAAAAATGGAATATCGTGAAATTTTCCATACCACTTGATATTATATGTTCTTGAGTTATTAATTAATACCCGAAAAAAGTATCCACTTTAACTAAAATGCACTGATCAAGCACCCGTTTCATTATTGGTAAACTAGAACAATTTGGGAATTATAAGGTGCACCTGCTGTAAAATTCACTTTGAAGCTGCGCTTTGCAACCATATCGCGAATCGCGATATTCACTTCTTATCTGTCTGATCCACTTTAACTAAAATGCACTGATCAAGCATCGGTTTCATTATTTTTAAGCTAGAACAAGTTGGGAATTATAAGGTGCATCCACTAAAGTCTTATACATCCCAAGTCCCAACGCTATATCTTGAAAATTGTTACTGTAAAACGTTTTTATTGAATAGCGGGGAAATGGAGGGGAATATCTCGGATCCAAAATAAACTTGACCTGCGCCTGCTATACACGAATCTACATTCCAAATTTGGTGTCTCTAGCTCCTATGGTTGCTGAGATCCTTGCGTTCATACATACGGACGGACAGACAGACAGACAGACGGACATGGCCAAATCGAAATCTCTTTTGATGCTGATCAAGAATATATATACTTTATAGGGTCGGAGATGTCTCCTTCTGCCTGTTACATACTTTGCACAAATCCAATACCCCCTTTTTACCCATTTTATGGGTACAGGGAGTAAAAATTAAAAAATGTATAACCGAGTTTGGGATATCCATGGTCGAAAAATCGGTTCAAAACTCTGGAATTCGACATTTTTAATTTTTATGTAATTGGCTTGAAACTCATTTTCAAGGTTCTCGGAAAACATGATAGGCGCTCTGGTAAAAGATTTTGGAATATCTACCCCCAACGTCGGAAAATTCGCGGAAAACTGCTGTATGAAACTTTTCTCAACTTTTTACTCCCTGTACCCATAAAATGGGTAAAAAGGGGGTACTGGATTTGTGCAAAAGTATGTAACAGCCAGAAGGAGACATCTTCGACCCTATAAAGTATATATATTCTTGATCAGTATCATAAGAGATTTCGATTTGGCCATGTCCATATGTCCGTCCGTAAGTATGAACGCAACGATCTCAGCAACTATAAGAGCTAGAGACACCGAATTTGTAATGTGGGTTCGTGTATACCAGGCGCAGGTCAAGTTTGTTTCTGATCTTAGCTATCTCCCCCTGTTCCCCCGCAATTCGATCAAAACGTTTTACAGCCCACATTTTTAAAGATATAGCTTTGGGATTTGGTATACAAAATACTAAAGTCACTCTTAATCTACTGTCCAAATTTCAAGTCGATCGGATAATAAACACGGAAGTTATTCAACGAACAAGATTCAGTACTGGAGCGAGGGGGGAAGAAGAAGCACATTCACGACTTGAAATGCCTCGCCTGCGCTGTCGCGTGTGCTGCCGTTTGTGTGTGTACGGCTTTGCGATCGATTTTTGACCTGGGTACAGGGAGTTTTGTAGTCGGGTATACTCGACTATAGCATTCTTACTTGGTTTCGTTTCGTTTTGGTTCTTGGTCTCTGGTTGAGCATAACACACAATCGGTCTTTCGCTAACCGTTTTGGTCGAGCAGACTCGTTCGTCGCTCAGGTATCGAGCGGTCAGTAACTGAGCAAAACGAAAAAGGTCTACAAAAAAGATCTTTTTTTGTTGCTGTGTTTTCAATATGTTGTTGTTTCGGATATTTCAACACAGGCAAAACATTAAAAAAAAAAAAAAGGAAAGGAGAAAACGATAGGGCGCTAGTGTGTGTACACTTCATGTTTACTTATCCACACATACATGCGCAAAAGACCGTTTTACGAATTTTAACGAAGCAAAGGGTCTTTGAGTGAGCACTAAGCCGAAAGACCGAGCAAAAGCGGTTGTTGGTTAAGCAAAGACCCAACCGAACAAAAACTATGTTTGAGGGTCTTTTCGCATCGTGTCGGTTGGCGACCGGTCATTTGCTGACTACATACAGTAGAGGGACCATTTTTGGCGAGCTCTGATTTTAAGGACATTTTTATAGCCCTACACAAGAAACATTAGTCACGTGGCTCAACTATTTAGTTCCTACCCGCACGGGAGGGAATACTGTGATACGCTATTGCTGTGTATTTCTTATGGTTGACGAAAGTAGTCAAATTCAAAATAATGCATTTTCATCCGGGGAAGGCCGGGGTATTACCGGCTAGTATACATATATGAAAAACAAAAATGATTTGATTATGTTCCGATTCCTCGCCTGTAACCATTGCAATTGTAAGCAATGCTGACTTATTACATTTGATGCCAATTACTCGTCGACTGTATTTACATACAAACTATATGGACACATGGAGCTTTTAGTAATTTTTTCTTCTTTTTTTCACAACAGGTTGATAAATAAATTTATAAGTGTTCGTTAAAATTTTAGTCTTGAAATTGCATAGAAAGTGTAGATACTTAAAATTGTACACTACTGACATACCTTCCTCTGTTTTTGGCAACTCCACAACCCGTGGATGTGCATGCCCTTCACTGGCAGCAAAAGCGGCAACAGTGGCTTTAGCTGTCGCAGATGCACGCACATCGTGTGATCCCTGAATGTCAACCGTTTCGTAAACATGTTCATAGACTTCACGAACGGAGTTCAAAAATTCAGAATTAAGAACCTTTTGTAATGCAGCTAATTTTGTTGTTGGGAAATCTCCGCTAGCCTGCAGCTTTTCTAATAACTCTATGGACCTTTTGACATCTGTAAGAATATAATAATTGAATACAAGATTCTAATATATAAATGCATATGCACATAAATGCATGAATGTCCGTCCAAATCCCTTACCTCTGGCCAACGTCAGGGGATCAGAAACTTCGGTCATCTTAATGCAAATAAAATGTTTAAAAGTGCGAGATTTTGCTAGAGAAACAATTGCACACACACATTAAAACCCTTAAGGTCAATATTGTGAACGATAGACTTTCTGCTTATCTTAAAACTTAGAGATGAGCGATATTTGCTCACTTGTTACTTTTAGATTTTATATTACAACTTATTTATACCCTCTTACACTGCCGAAACATTAGCCTGTTCCGATAACAGTGTTGCTTATTATTTATACCGTGTTTGGCCCGGGTATATAAAATAATCGCAATAAGTAGTGCTTTTCCGATTTGTTCCCATTAATACGCTTCTTTTAGCCTGTTTTAACAGCATATGCTTCCGCATCAAATTGTATGATCGCGGGTTGGTCCGCTTATACGTGCATATCTATTAACGCGCGTCCATAAAAAAAAACATTATGTAGCATCGAAACTGCTAACGCACGACAATCTTACATAAGAAATAAATGGGCTGTTAAATCTCCGTTTAAAATGAGCAACTATAGAGCTGTTAACTGCATTTGGTGTACAAAACAACTGATATTAGGCGAAATACTTAAAAAGTGGTTTGGACAGACTACACCACATCTTACATGGATATCTTGAATAATATTAGTAAGAATTAGGTGATAAAAAGTACTTAATTTAATTTCATATAATACAAATTTAAAATTAGATATCAAACTTTCATGTATTATTCCTTAAATTTCTAATTTCCTAGTGCGTCTCGGATGACCTCAGTTCCTCGACATCATTTCCGAATCTCAAAAATCCCTCTACGCTTCCATTTCATTGACCTATGTCGCATATTTTGACTGCGACTTATAAACCAACACATCCTCTTATTGCTAATCATGCATTGCACAATTGTCTAAATTATTTATTTCATAATTTTACAATTAAATTTTCTGTGCGGCAAGCAATGACGATCAGCTGTTTTTGGAAGAGCATACAGATTGAAGTGGAAACACTTAACAGGTCTGTTCGATAACACAAAGACGCCATATCATACGCATGGAAAACAACTTTGAAGTGTATCCAAACAAATGGTTGGAAAACGAAGACGAGGAGACTTAAACAGTTCGATAAGCTCTATGAGATATTTACGTAATAAGGAACAATTTGACAGATAATTTCACATTTTTATCATATATAAATATTTAAATATTTTTTGGGACCAAGTCGTATTATTATTCATTACTAATCAACATTTCCATGTGTAAAATGTCCTCTTTGGTTCACACTACATTTTAAATACCTTCGGGAAAGAAAACTATTTAAAATACGTTTAAACTCAGCTTAAGTTGTATTACCAATGCTTTTTTTTAATTCTTGCCCCTTATATCAGCTGTTTTGTACGCAACATACACTAAAGTGCTCTGTTAAAACTCTGCAATTTCCAATAATCGAATAATTTGCAGGTAATGTAGAAGCCAATTTGAATTTCTTTTGGAAAATGATTGTGCATTAACAGTAAAGTATCAATTAAGTCTACCTTCCCCGCCCAAAATAGGTTCTTGGAATTTTTCGAGCAACAAAGAATTCGAGAATACTGCTCGCAATCAGGCTGCTCACAATGATGCTGTACGAAACTTTACTGTTCGGTAGTGTTTGGGCGGCTCGATCAAACCAAAAAATATATGCACATATCTACTTGAAATAATATATTTTTTGTTAATTATATGATAAAGAAATGTATGAAATAATATGATGTTTTAATTCTATGCCTATCTACTTATATCGTTATTCTTAAACAGAAATATATATGTACTAGCTTATACCCGCGGCGTTGCTCGCATTTCCTAACTATATTTAATTAAATTTCAATTCTTATAACTATTTATTTTTTATAGCTGGAAATACCCTTGCCTTGCCCGGCGAAATATCTAAATCAGGGGTGCGCAGCGCCTATGCACACGACGCACATTTGTTTTTGTATTGCACATAGCAAATGTAAGTGTGTGATGCTTACACATAGGTAAGGTTCTGGTGCACATTGACAAATTACACCAACAATTTTTCACTTTCCGCTTTCCGTCAACTTTCGTTGCTGGCAATCCAAAAACAACTTTATTGCTTCGTTTTTTCGGTGTTAATCCGTATCTTGTTGTTGGCTTATTATTTATGATGCACTGTAAAACGGAAAGCTTCACTTCGTTGTGAACCGTCCGACGCATGTGTTCTATTCACATTTTTCAAATTGTCATTTCGTTTTTTCACTACTAAAACTATCATTAACAAAAATCAAAATAAATATTGATGAATTTTTAAATCACCATTAAACATTAGCATTTGCCCATTTTTTTTTTATTTTTTAGAAGAAACATGTCCCTATTTTTTCTGTGTACATATTGAAATAAAAAAAAAAAATTTGTTACATGTGTGCGTGCGATTTCTTTTATTTGTATTGATGCGTGCACATCCATAAGGCAGCCTTGCGCACTCCTGATCTAAATAAAACTGCATTATCTTGATCTTGACTACTCTCGTCAATCTTAAGAAATACACAAAAATAGAGTATCTCAAAATTCCCTCCCGAGGAAAATAAATAGCGTAGTCCTTTTAAATATTTGTGAAGTTAGAAGAATATTTCCAACATTCAGAAAATGGCCGAAGGGTGGTACAAAGTTTTCACTTAATTCAAGTGAAAACGTTTAAAACAATTATTTCCATTGTTAAAACATAGCGCAACCTTATATTTATCGCATTCTGTTTGCGTAATTCCCGTGCACTGCGGAAATGTGCACCGCTGTCAGCAAAAATGCAAAGTCTCAAATTTGGCGGCAAGCTTGTTAAATGTTGGTACTAACAAATATTGACCGACCACCACATGGAAAATCGATCAAAAATCTATTATGCGAATGCATTTTTTCCGATTTACCACACAATAATATTAATAATAATCATAATAATAATCATAGTAATAACATTAATAATACAATTAATAATAATAATAATAATAATTATAATAATAAATTTATTAATAATTATAATAATAATAATGATAAAAATAATAATAATAATAATATTAATGTTATTGTTATTGAAAGTATCCCCGCAATATTCGTATTATATTTACTCAAATGGTACATAAGTAATTAATAAAATTTAATAATTAAAATTAACCATATCGTAGAACCATAACAAAAATAATTGACTCCAGCAGCAGCGCGCCAACTACCGTAGATCGATAGCATAGTATAGGTAGAGTCTGAGAGGCATAAGTAATGTGGCGAATTCTTTCTTTCTTCTTTATGTGCGGGACCCAGAACATAGATTTCCCTTCCACTATATTTCCCATGCGTGCCTCAATTATGCATTCAGTGTAAATAGGCTATAAGCTGTGAACGAGGCCATTCTGTTCGATTGATTCGTTTGATTCCGCCGTTCCAAAAAAAGTGTTAAGTTCTTATTTATTGTATAGTTGCCTTATCCTTAGCAGCATTCTCCCGCCGGTTATTAGAAAGAAGTGCTTGTTTCGGCTAGTATAGTTTTTGTGTAAATGCTTAAATAAACTTTGTAGTTAAAAATGGATATTGAATTACCTTATATGGCAGAGTATGCCAAAAGTGGCAGGGCTTCTTGCAAAGGATGCAAAACACCTATTGCAAAAGATTCTATACGACTGGCTGTTATGGTTCAGGTAAGTGCACTCTGGCATACATACAGTAGCGCACAGTTATTTTAGTGCAGACGATATGGAAGAGATACATTATGTGTACATATGTACATATGCGATATCTACAAAATTAAATTAATTTTTTTTTATTGGTGCCTAGAATCTACAAAATTTAAAAAAAAAAACCTTAGTTTGGTTTGGTGCAGTCACTTTACCGCGTGCGTGAGTGAATGACGCATCCCTAATCCACTTACCTTTATATTAATCTCTATTTCGTGATAGAGTGAAAAGTTGCAGAAATTTCCTTAGATTTCCGCACATTAATTATAAATCTTCACGTTAACCAAAAAACCTCGGAAAATTGGCAGAATAGTCCATAGACCTTATATGAGTGTCCGAAACCTCATAAAACATACGAACACCGATCGAGTAAAGCAAGGGATCAGAAATTGAAGACCAAAAACATTTTACGCCACGCCAGGAGCGGATTGTAAATGCTGAAAGGGGGGTAAAAAAGACTGCAGAGAAGTTTTAATAAAAATTCCCATCAACAAACCCTACGGAATATGCCCTGCAGAGCGGTATACCACGGACGACTAGCTCGGCATAAAGCTTTCATTTCGAATATACATATGTATGTAAATAGGAACAAGTAAGAATACTTGAGTCGAGTATATCCGATATCAAAACTCCTTGTATCCAGGTCCAAGCAGATATACTTTATATACTTTTTATTTAAAATTGCAAATAATGCATTAGTAGATACCTGCTCCTATTAATATTTCAAGATGATGAAATTTCGGCTCTTTATTAGACCTATGTTTAGTTATTCAAAAAAGAAAGACTTGGTTTTGTTCAATGTCCGTATGTCTGTTTGTCAATTTGAACGCAATTTTTTTTCGACACCCTTATGAAGGGTCGAGATCACGAGAGTGAAATCCAAATATTTTCGCACCACTCGAGGGCTACCAACTGCAACATTCGCGAGTTACTAATCTTAACATTACTTTTTAGTCGGCTTTTCATGATGGAAAAGTGCCAAACTGGTTTCACAAGGACTGTTTTTTCAAGAAACAGAGACCAAGCTCTGTGGGAGACATTAAGAACTTTGAGAATTTGCGATTTGCGGACCAAAATGAACTCACAAAACTCGTTGGTATGTAATATTTCGGATGAAATAAATATTGTATAAATAAATATTTCTCTTTAGGAACAGTAAAAGTAGCCGTGGAAAGCAAATCAGGCAAGAAACGTTCAAAGGCTGAACAGGAAGTAGTAAAGGATTTTGGAATTGAATATTCAAAATCAAGTCGCGCAGCATGCCGTGGCTGCGAACAAAAAATAAATAAAGATGAGATTCGAGTGTGTAAAACTGTTTATGATACTGAGGTTGGTATGAAATACGGTGGCCAAAAATTATGGCATCATTTGGAGTGTTTTGGTAAAATGCGATCAGACGTTGGTTGGTTTGACACTGGTAAAAACTTACCGGGCTATAAACTCTTAAAGGAGGAGGACAAAGAGGAAGTTAATAAACTTTTGCCGTAAGTAAAGTGCAACTTGTATATAAAGCTTAAAATAAAAAATATTAATTTCAAATGTAAGCAGTAGTGATTGACGTTATTGACTGATGAATTGTCAAATAAAATTTGTAGAAATTATTGACACCATTGCACACATATATTATTAAGCAAATCCACTGAAATAGTATAAGTAGTTCACTTTCCAGTAGAAATATTCTACTGAACGAACTAATCTTTCACTTGAGTTCATCATGGTATAATCGAATAGTAGAGTCCAATCTCCAAATCGTTCAAGCATTCAGATTTTCCGCTAGTGTTATTTATTTAAAACAGTTTTAGGTATTTTGATTCTCACGCAATATTAACAATACAAAAGACCACATTTTGGGATAGGTATGGGAGATGCACGTATTCCAGGGAAAAATACTTCATTTTGTGTTTAGACGCGACTTTTCGTTCAATATACATACATATGTACATGTACAATACATAAACTTAAGTTAATTTAATTATTCCAATAAAACCAGAAGGGGGTTTGATGCTAAAGCTAAAACAAAAATACAAAATTATTAACCAAAAACAGACAACTTAAATAGGAGACTACCAAAAAAAAAAAATTTTAGATCTTGATTTTTTCTTAACACAAAGATTACTTTTATTGAAGTTAATAGGGGTATTCTGATTTAAACAAGTTAGAATGTTAGTCAACAAACAAGATTGAGAAATGCAGCGCAAGAGGGAGAAGAATCACAGCCATCGCTTGTGTGTATGTGTATGTATTTTGTTGTGTTGGGAAATTTGAATGTACTGCTCGTTTAGTACATAAACGTTCATATATATAATTGTATAACAAATAGCTATAAGAGGACCAATTGATAGTGTATTATGTTTTACCATTAATTACTGAATACATAGATACGTCAAACAAGCATTTTTCTGAGGCCAGATGCTTTGGTTGCAATGGAACCCCAGCAGTTCGGCACAAAAGCCGAACTCGACAGAACCCCATTCGTGGTTTGCCAGCTCGGCAAAAAAAAAAACTGAGTTGCTAACGCCACTGCTCAGAACGAATATTTAGTCTTGGATCGACACCAGAACGATGAGCACGGCTTATGTCGCTTGCGCTCTCATTTCGTTTCTATGTGTGGATCCAAGTACGCACATGCGCTTGCTTCTTAGTATGCGTGAGAAATGCAGAAAGGCAACAGCGCATGGCACTATGAAATTTCAATTCAGAAATGGAAATGGAAGCAGCGACGAACCAGACATGGCCGTGTTATATGCACATAGCTTGATTTTGCCAGCAGCGTCATTCACGATGCGGTGGCCGTGTAGATAGAGTGCTTGTTTGTTAACCGGCTTTTTGCAGGTTCGATCCCCAGTTCATCCATTTCTTTTAATAATGGGAAACAATATTTATTTTTTATTTTCTTTTAATTTTATAATAACGCGCCAAACACTTGCATTCGCAACAACAACATATGCAAGTGTACACATTACATACGTCTCACATACTTTCGGTCAGCTGTGTGCTGCCACCGAAGACGATAAATTTATTATAATTAGCCAGTGTAGTTTATTAGATAATAATTAACATAAAAATAATAATAATATTTAAAAAATATTATAAAATTAAAAGAAAATAAAAAATAAATATTGTTTCCCATTATTAAAAGAAATGGATGAACTGGGGATCGAACCTGCAAAAAGCCGGTTAACAAACAAGCACTCTATCTACACGGCCACCGCATCGTGAATGACGCTGCTGGCAAAATCAAGCTATGTGCATATAACACGGCCATGTCTGGTTCGTCGCTGCTTCCATTTCCATTTCTGAATTGAAATTTCATAGTGCCATGCGCTGTTGCCTTTCTGCATTTCTCACGCATACTAAGAAGCAAGCGCATGTGCGTACTTGGACCCACACATAGAAACGAAATGAGAGCGCAAGCGACATAAGCCGTGCTCATCGTTCTGGTGTCGATCCAAGACAAAATATTCGTTCTGAGCAGCGGCGTTAGCAACTCGGTTTTTTTTTGCCGAGCTGGCAAACCACGAATGTGGTTCTGTCGAGTTCGGCTTTTGTGCCGAACTGCTGGGGTTCCATTGCAACCAAAGCATCTGGCCTCAGAAAAATGCTTGTTTGACGTATCTATGTGTTCAGTAATTAATGGTTTTACATTGCTGGTAGGGTATTTATCTTCAAGAATATTCAGATCACGTTGTCGGACTTCAGAATAAATTATATTCGACTAAACCTTTAAATAAATATTTTATGTAAACTAAATGTTTTTTATTTCAGGGCAATCAAATCCGAAGATACCCCAGATGCCAAGAAACCAAAACTGGAGCCAATCGATGAACCTGGAGAAAAGGAGAAATTTAAAAAGCTAAAAGAACAGAATGATATTTTGTTCAAGTTTCGGGATGAATTAAAAAGAGAAATGAAAAAAGTGGATATTGAAAAGCTTTTGAAGTATAACGGGCAGGAGCCCATTACTGGAGATTCTGAAAAACTTTTAGATCAAGCTGCAGATTTATTGGCTTTTGGCGCAATTGAAACATGTTCAGAATGCAAGAGCACCCAATTCATTTTTAATAAATCGGGTTACCTTTGCAATGGCAACATATCGGAATGGACTAAATGTACAAATTTGTTAACAGAACCAAAGCGCTCATCTTGTAAAATTTCTGAAGCCCTTAAGTCTTCGTATAATTTCTTAAGTGGTTTTAAAAGAAAGCCTCAAGTAAGAGTTTTTCAATATTTGCCTCCAAGTGCGTCTACTATTGCTAAGGACATCGCAATCAAGAAAAATCCCGAGGAACTTGATGGGTAAGGAACACTTGACAAAACAAAATATAAAAAATTTATACCAACTAATTGGTAGGGCTTTAAACTGCGCACAATTTGTTATTGTTTGTATTTCCTGTATCCATAAAAGTTGGTATTATTCAGGCCTTTTTCGCAATCCGCACGTGTTCGTACCCGACAGCCAAATTGGTTATTTGTGGGGTAGGAAAGTGACTTGAAAAAAACGGTAGGGTGTGTGTCAAATTTGGTAACTAGACCTGTACAGGTGTAGGAGATATAGAAATGCTCATTTGCGGGGGAAGTGGGGCAAAAGTTTTTGATGCCAATTTATTTAAGGTGTTAACAATAGTCTATGTCAAATTTGGTGACTAGCTTAAAATAAAATTTGGGAGTTGTAGGTGTCCACGAAATGACGTGGGAGGGGTGGAGGTTAACACTATAAACTTATTGTATACACCGACATGTGTACCAAGTTTAATTGCTCTAGCTTTATACACATTACATAATTACAAAATTAATTTCTGCACAGAAAATAATACATTTTACCTATTTTTATTAAGGTCTTTTCGAAGAATAATCATTTGTAATTAAATTTTAATGAATCTTATGCTTATGCTTTTAAAAATACGCGCGAAATTTGAAAAAAAAAAGAAAATGAAAGAAGGCTTTTAGATTGACTACATCATCATATGTCAATGACCCAAACTCACCAAGTCAAAGTATTATTATGGTTGTGCAAGCTGAACAAATTTGCTAGAAATTAAGGTACACTATAGCTATATAGGTACTTATAGCTGGTATACAAACAATTGTTTGAAAACTGAGATTTTGTATGGAAATATTTTTGATTATACAGATATTTCAACCAAACTTGCCCATTGCGAATTCTATTATACCTTAATAAATTGCAATAATTTGATAAAAATTAGATGACTACATCGTTTAGCTACTATAAAAAAATAAATCAAAAATTGTTTGCAATGTGCGTTGATTATGAATCAGTCGGTCAGGGCAATTTATTGATATACTAGCTGGTAAGAAATATACAAAAAAAAGCGTACCTTTTTATTGCATCTCGTGGGGGAACACTCCTAAATGCTTTATGATTTGTTGTGTAGGGCTATGAAAATGAAACCGACTAACTAAACACATAATCTCACTCATATGACTTTGATCCTGTTTACCGCCCGTGGCGGGGGGGGGGGGGCTTTCCAAACATAAACATTCTTTCTAAATGTTTTTGATTCATTTGGAAGATTAATACAAAATCCAGAAAATATCTGAGGGTGGGAAAAGTTTTTAATTAAAGTGAAAATTTTTTGGTCTATGATTAGCGGATAAATTATATGGGCCTCCAATTAACAAGGAATGAAATAGTCATAATTATTCATGAAACATGGTCCGTTAAGTATACCTCTGTGCTTAAACCAAAACTTTTACAACGGCACATGAAGGCTTGAGTGATGTTTGCAAACAAATAGCGTTTTTGAAGCCAAGAGTGTCATAATGTCATCTTTAATGATGACAAAAAATTGAACTTATTGGCCCTGACAGCTGCAAAAAATATGGGAGAGAAATGCGCCAAAATCGGCGAACCTGTATCAAGCGATGATATGGTGTTGGAACAATGATGATTGACAAAAAGTTCAATATAGTGATATAGTGGTTCGATTTTGACCTAATTTGGTTAGATTGTATAAACTCTCTCAAGACTCTGTTTGGAAAAGTTTGGTAAGGATACCTTTATAAACAAAAAAGTTTTTCATACAAAGCATTGATGTCGACCGTTCATTCCTATGGCAGCTATATGTAATAGTAGTCCGATCCAGTCGGTTCCGACATATGTACTGCCTGCAGCAAAAAGAAGGGTCTGTACCAAGTTTCATTACGATAGTTTAAAAACTGAGAGACTAGTTCGCATAGAAACAGACGGACAGGCTGACATCGCCATATCGACTCGGCTATTCATGCTGGTTCAGAATATATATACTTTGTTGGGTCGAAAACGTCTTCTCACTATTATACATTTCGAGACAAAATTATAATACCCTCTGCTAGGTTATAATAATAAGATAATAAGTACATGCATGTTTATGAACACTTAATACTCCGCTCTTATTATACATATTTGTATACAAAAGCATACATACTTTATTAAGTAGCTTATAACATTTAATGTAAATTTGTTTGGTTTTTATTTCGTAGCATTGCACTACAAATAAAACTGGCTACCCAAAATATCAATAACTAGCAGGTAATATCCCGGCCTTGCCCCGGGGAAATATTTAGATGAAAATGCATTTTTTTTTCTTGAATTTGACTACTTTCGTCAACCGTAATAAATACAACTAAATAGTTGAGCCACGTGACTAATGTTTTCAGTGTAGGGATATGGAAATGTCTTTGAAAAAAAAACAACAAAAAAATGTCCCACTCATTTGTCCTTGACCTTCATTATACGCCCGTGGCGACACGGAGTAGATTTTCCAAAATCATTTGGCATTTTAAGCCAATTTCAATAATAATACTAAGAATCCAAATTAAATCTTTCCAACTGTTTTCCGCCCGTTGTATTGCCCGCAAAGTACCGAGGTTTTTGTATTTATATTTGGAAATTAGTATAAAGCCACGTGTATTTTTCAAAACCGGTAGTACATGTGACGAATAATTTAATGTGAGGTGCTTTGAAAATAAGTTTCAAAATGATTGAATGATAAACAGAAGTTTGAAAATGAGTTTGAAGTCAATTGGACGATAATCAAAAAAAATTTAATACAACAGTTTTCCACGAATTTTCCGACTTTGGGGGTAGATTTTCCAAAATCTTTGACCACCGCGCCTATTATTTCTGCCCATAGAACCTTGAAAATGAGTTTGAAGCCAATCGCATGAAAATTAAAAATGTCGAATGCCAGAGTTTTCCACCGATTTCCCGACCATGTGGTCGAATTTCCCAAAATCGCTGATACACGTGTCGAATTATTTTATGTAGAGCTTTCAAAATGAGTTTGAAGTCAATCGGACGATACAACAGTTTTCCACGAATTTTCCGACTTTGGTGGTTGATTTTCCAAAATCTTTGGACACCGCGCCTATTTTTTTTCCCCATAGAACCTTGAAAGTGAGTTTGAAGCCAATCGCATGAAAATTATAAATGTCGAATGCCAAACTTTTCCACCGATTTTCCGACCATGTGGTCGAATTTCCCGAATTTGAAGGTGATCGGACTAAAATTAGACTTTCGCCCATACAACCTTCTGACCCCCATTTTCCACCCATGGGGGTGGATTTTCCAAAATCGATGAAATATGTGTCAAATTAATTTTTGCGTAGATCTCTGAAAATGAGTTTGAAGCTGATTGGCTGGTAAACAAAAAAGTTTCATACAACAGTTTTCCGCGATTTTCCACGCTAGTGGGTGGAATTTTCCCAAACCCGTCTTAGTGTGCACTTTCATCATAGATGGAACCTACTGTGAAAATTTCAGCATCCTAGCTCTTATGGTTTGGGCTGTGCGATGATTGCCAATCAGTCAGTCAGTCAGCAGGTTGGGTAGAACTGGTTGACCACCACATGGTGGTCCCACATAGATCGAACAGGTCCTTAATATCGCCGGATACTGAAGGTCGTTAGGAAGCTTGCTGATCCTCTAGAATTCGTATGCGCTTGGCAAATGCAAATAGCGCTACTAGAATAAGAATAGTGCTTAGAATATCTAAAGCCACCCAGCTTGCCAGGACATTTTTAGAACTAATGGATTGTAAACCAAAAAGTGTCATATACCATGTAATTTTTCAGAACTCCTTCGTGTGCAACTATTAATTGGCACGGTTTTTTTTATTTATTTATTTTTATTTTTTTTTATAAAAATGTGAGACCTATTTTTACTCCCTGTACCCATAAAATGGGTAAAAAAAAGGGTATTGGATCTGTGCAAAAGTATGTAACAGGCATAAGGAGACATGTTCGACCCTATAAAGTATATATATTCTTGATCAGTATCTAAAGAGATTTCGATTTGGTCATGTCCGTCTGTCCGAATGACCGCGTCGATCTCAGCGACTATAAGAACTGGAGACACCACAGCACATGCAAGAACAAGTTAAAGTCGTTATACAAAACAAGTAAGAATGGTATAGTCGAGTATACCCGACTACAAAACTCCCTGTACCCAGGTCAAAAGTTTCCGATCGCCAAACGACATCACAAGTGACAGCGCAAGCGAGGCATTTTAAATGGTGCTTCTTCCCCCCACGCTGCAACACTGAGTCTTTTCTCGTGAATAATTTCCGTGTTCATTATCCGATAGACTTGAAATGTGAACTGTAGATTAATAGTGACCAAAGTATTATATATGCCAAATGCCAAAGCTATATCTTTAAAATTTGTGGTGTTAAACGTTTTTATCGAATTGTGGGGTAACCGGAGAGATCTCTGAAATTGGAAACAAACTTGATCTGCGTAGGGTACACAGGAACCTACATTCCGAATTTGCTGTCTCTAGCTCTTATAGTTGTTGAGATCAACGCGTTCATACAGATGGCCAGACGGACATGGCGAAATCATAATCTCTTTAATAGTGATCAAGATATCGGAGATGTCTCTTTCTGCTTGTTACATACATTTGCAAAGATTTTTCTCTAGCCTAAACATCAACAATTATTAATTGTTCACATGAGATTATCCGCTCTGCTAAGCAAGTGATGCCAACATACCTTATATACAATAATTTTTATACTTTGTTCCCGAAGGGAAAAAGAGTATATTGGGTTTTGCGAAGTGTCCGTCTGTCCGTATGAACGCAATTTTATTCCACACCCTTGACGCTAGAGCAACCAAACTTGGTATACATGTTGGTATATGTATATCCTCAAGTTATGAAGTGTCGAGATCGACCAATGCTAATGCTGACTAATGCTCACCTCCTGGAAAATTCTGCAACAAAAAAAATTTGACCCCCTCCCCCTACAAATGAGCAAAATCTGTATCTCCCATACCTGTACAGGTAGAGTCACCAAATTTAACATACAGACTCTTCTTTTTTTTTCGATCCTCTCTTTCCGAACCCTCAAATTATACAGGAGTGGGAACAGAGTATTCTGCTGTTGGGTACGTCCGACTGCAACGTTCTTACTTGTTTTTCTTCTGGCGGGTCCATACACATTTTACGGTTTTTCCAATATTTTCTGTCCATTTTGAAGCTATGTTTCTCACAGAACTTCGCCAATTTTGCTTAATATTAGTAGCCAAAACTCTTTGATCACGTAGAGTAATGTTTGAGACCCGACCTCTGTAGGCAGTATTATTGCGAATGTTGGCATTTTTATAGCTTTGCACGAAATTTCGCAACGTATATTTGAATAGATTAATATTTTTTGATATATTGACATAGCTGTTGCCTAAATTTACTTAAATAGTAATCAAGGCTCGAATTTGCTCACACACTGGCCTACCACATGACATCGATCACAAAGTAAGACCAAAGACTGTTTAACAACAAGATATCCAACGCCCATACAATGAATGGACAACGAAATTTTAAGTGTGGCTTTTCAGGTGGCTTTTCGCTCAGCGCGCTCTTGCTCTCGGTTGCTTAGGTGGCTTTTCGCTCTGCAGTACTTAGCGCGCTCTCGCTCTCGATTTCTTTCATTTATTTTTGTTGTGGCTTGCGCTGCACTATAGGATAAATGGACACATTTTGTGTCATAAATTTTTAACTGAAAGATCACTAAATATCTTGGGTCGTGTTTCTTTGTTAACGTCCGAATTTTTGTTAGAGCTTTTGAACAAAAAATGGACGTGACATTATCCATTTTTAAAATTAAAAACCACAATTTAATAGACAAATTATTGATACTCGGTACAAAAATTTGTCTCATGCCAAAAAAACTTCATTTTTTTCCATAGTGCTAAGGGAGATTGTATTTTCTGAACGCGCACATGGTGCATTGTGAACTAAAAAATACCCTGTACATGTATCATTATATAAGGGAAAATAATTTCACATGTAGTATAGTATATAATGCGCAGAATTCCCTACATTTATCTACTCTACAAAACAAAACATAGTCCGCGTCAAAAAAAAAAAATATTCAATTAATCGGACGGCATGACAATAGTATTAGAATCAATTTATTAAATCCAGGGTACAAATATGTCAGTGCCGACACCAAAAGAACACGAAAATTGGACTCAAACTGAAATTGAATTGTGAAACTCGCTGGCTGCTTTCAATCGAAAAGTGCCACCGAATCGAAAAGTGAGACAAAGTAACTATGAAAGAGATCGAATGCGTAGATATGTATACATACGCGCGCTAATCTGGCATTGCATTTGGGGTTTGAATTGTGTGCAGATTTTTATCAATACGCGGTGAGGCGGAGAGCGCATTATATTTTTAGAATTTTACGCTCCCAAAGTAGAGCGGCCGATCGCACGACCATTTCGAGCCCAGAGAGCGGTTTCACGAAAAACAAGCGTTCCCTTGTGCCTTTTTTTGTTCCTCGTTGGATATCTTGTTAAATAAATTGTCTTTGGTAAGACCATTAACTACTGAATATACATAGATGCGTCAAACAAGTATTTTTCTAAGGCCAGATGCTTTGCTGACCGTGCACCCCCAGTTCTCGGCAAAAAAGCAAAACTACCAGAACCCCGCTCGTATAGTATTGCCAAGCTACAAAAGCATCTGCTCCGAACAAATATTTAGTTTTAATACTAAATTAAAGATAATTGAATAATCTTTTAAAAAAGTATAAGCTTGTTTGTTCAATTTCCACTTAGACATAAATAGGAGCCATTCAAAGTTGAAAAATAATACAGAAGCTTGCCGTGCCAATTAATAGTGGTTAAGGGTCGTAGCTACATGTAGATGGCCCCGCTCATTCTACGACATACACTAAAATATATGCTGCAAGCACGTGATTGTAAAACTAACATTTACTATCTTTAAAGGCGAGTTAAGCTGTAATGTACACATTTTGTTCTATTTTTCAGTCCCAAAATAAAGCGAGAACGGCCACCATTATACAACTTAAAGTTTTCACAAATCGGCATGAAAGATAATGAAGATGACTTAAAAAGACGGATTGGAAAACTAGGGGGCAAATACGATACTAAACTAAGTGATGATACTGTTGCCATAATATCTACGGATAAAGAAGTTGAGAAGTTCAGTTCTCGTATGAAAAAAGCAAAAGAGCTTGGCATACATATTGTTCCTTTGAAGTATCTCGATTCAGTTGAATCTGATGGCTCTGGTGCCCTTAATTTTATATGTAGTCTGACTCTTTGTGATTGGGGTACAGACCCATCTGCGCGTGTTCCGCTTGAAGAACCAAAGAGCTCTAAATCAAAAAGTATTTACACCAAATCTGTGCCGAAGTCGGTGACCCTTAAAGTTAAAAATGGACTAGCTGTTGATCCTAATAGTGGTCTGGAGGATATTGCACATGTGTATGTTAAAGGCAATGATAAATATAACATTGTTCTTGGACTGACAGACATACAGCGCAATAAAAATTCATATTATAAGCTACAACTTTTGGAAGCCGATAAACAAAATAAGTACGTCCTCACAATCAATATTAACATGATATAATTGTCTTAATAGTATTTTTAAATTCTCTTTTTATCCAAATCAACAGGTATTGGATATTCCGCTCTTGGGGTCGTATTGGCACAACTATTGGAGGCTCAAAAGTAGAAGGCTTTAATACAGTTTTAGAAGCTGTACATTGTTTTCACGGTGTATATGCAGAAAAAACAGGAAATGAATTTGAAAACAGAAATCATTTTGTTAAAATACCGGGTCGTATGTACCCAATCGATATTGAATATAATGATGATAACGAATTAATACCCGCTAGCAAGGAAAATATTGATTCTAAACTTGAATCTTCGGTACAAAACCTAATAAAGCTTATATTTGATGTCGACTCTATGAAGAAAACAATGATGGAATTTCACATAGATATGGAAAAAATGCCCTTAGGAAAACTGAGCTTAAAGCAAATTCAATCAGCATATACCGTTATAGCTGAAATTTATGAATTAATTCAAAAACATTCCACAAATTCTAGATTTATCGATGCCAGTAATCGATTTTATACGTTAATTCCGCACTGTTTCGGAGTTAATGCTCCACCTTTAATTGAAACAGTTGAGCAGGTTGAAAATTTACGCCAAATGCTAGATTCGTTAGCGGAGATCGAGGTTGCTTACAATTTAATAAAGAATGAAGATAACATTGAAAGCACCAATCCGTTAGACAAACATTATGAGCAATTAAAAACAAGTTTGGTACCAATTGATAAAAAGAGTGAAGAATTTTCAATTCTAAACAAGTACGTGCAAAACACACACGCCGCTACCCATAGTTCATATGAGCTTCAGGTTATAGACGTATTTAAGGTAGCACGTCAAGGAGAATCACGGCGTTATAAGCCATTTAAAAAACTACATAACCGAAAATTGCTATGGCACGGTTCCAGACTTACAAACTTTGCTGGGATATTGTCGCATGGTTTAAAAATTGCTCCACCAGAAGCACCACCCACTGGTTACATGTTCGGTAAGGGCATATATTTTGCAGATATGGTGTCCAAGTCGGCAAATTATTGTTTTACCAGCCAGCAAAACTCTACAGGACTTATGCTTCTTTCTGAAGTAGCCTTGGGCAATATGATGGAATGTACTGCTGCTAATTATATTGACAAATTACCCAACGATAAGCATAGCTGTTTTGGTCATGGTCGCACAATGCCAGACCCAAAAGAGTCATACACACGGGATGATGGTGTTGAAATTCCTCTTGGAAAGCCCTTCACTGATAAGAATTTAAAATCTTCTTTATTGTATAATGAGTATATCGTATACGATATAGCCCAGGTCAATGTCCAATATTTGTTCCGCATGGAGTTCAAGTATAAGTATTAATAAAAAATTGTTTATTAAATCTTATAAAAAAGTACAATAAATCATTTATGAATTGAACTGCTCTCATAAAAACAAGTAGGAACATCGTAGCCGGACGTACCCGACAGCATAATTTCAAGTCCGGTATAATTTGGTTATTTGTGGGGTGGGAAAAAGACTTGAAAAAAAACAGTAGTACGGCGTATTGGGGGCGTACTTGGTTATTTCCACACATATTCCGATGACTCTATTACTTCACAACTCGTGCTAGGGGAAACGGATATCTGCACGGTTAACTCAGTATAGAGAGACGCAGTCCGTCCACATATCTGCATACTTTATTAATAATACTAGCCGGTAATACCCAGGCCTTGCCCGGCGAAATATTAGATGAAAGTGCATTTTTTTTGAATTTGACTACTTTCGTCAACCGTAAGAAATACAACTAAATAGTTGAGCCACGTGACTAATGTTTTCAGTGTAGGGCTATGAAAATGTCTTAAAAAAAAACAACAAAAAAATGTTCCACTCATTTAGTCCTTGACTTCCATTTCCCGCCCGTGGCGACACGGAGTAGATTTTCCAAAATCACTTGGCATTTTAATCCAATTTCAACAATAATACTAAGAATCCAAATTAAATCCTTCCAACTGTTTTCCGCCCGTTGTATTGCCCGCAGAGTACCGAGGCTTTTGTATTTATATTTGGAAATTAGTGTAAAGCCACGTGTATTTTTCAAAACCGATAGCACATGTGACGAATTATTTAATGTGAGGTGCTTTGAAAATTAGTTTCAAAATGATTGAATGATAAACAGAAGATTAAAAATAAGTTTGAAGTCAATTGGACGATAATCAAAAAATTTTCATACAACAGTTTTCCGCGTATTTTCCGACCTTAGGGATAGATTTTCCAAAACCTTTGGACACCGCGCCTATTATGTGTTTGGGTAGAACAATGAAAATGAGATTGAAGCCAATCACATGAAAATTAAATATGTCGAATGCCACAGTTTTACACAAATTTTCCGAAATAGGGCTGAATTTCCAATAATCGGTGATACAAGTGTCGAATTATTTTATGTAAAGAGCTTTCAAAATGAGTTTAGTCATTCGGACGATAATCAAAAAAAGTTTCATACAACAGTTTTCCACGAATTTTCCGATTTTGGGGGTAGATTTTCCAAAATCTTTGACCACCGCGCCTATTATTTTTGCCCATAGAACCTTGAAAATGATTTTGAAGCCAATCGCATGAAAATTAAAAATGTCGAATGCCAGACTTTTCCACCGATTTTCCGACCATGTGGTCGACTTTCCCAAAATCTCTAATACACGTGTCGAGTTATTTTATGTAGAGAGCTTTCAAAATGAGTTTGAAGTCAATCGGACGATACAACAGTTTTCCACGAATTTTCCGACTTTGGTGGTTGATTTTCCAAAATCTTTGGACACCGCGCCTATTTTTTTTCCCCATAGAACCTTGAAAATGAGTTTGAAGCCAATCGCATGAAAATTATAAATGTCGAATGCCAAACTTTTCCACCGATTTTCCGACCATGTGGTCGAATTTCCCGAATTTGAAGGTGATCGGACTAAAATTAGACTTTCGCCCATACAACCTTCTGACCCTCATTTTCCACCCATGGGGGTGGATTTTCCAAAATCGATGAAATATGTGTCAAATTTCGGCCACCCGATTTGACACGAATGTCGCCAGTGTTGACGGATCTACCCGTATCCAATGAAGGGTTACTTCAGAACCAGATCAAATAACAGTCCGTTCAGTTGGTGATCTTATCAGAGCTTTGATTTGCGACACACAACTCAAGTCTAGGCAAAGTCCAAGCTGCTTATGCACAACTAACATTACCTTATTGTTTAAATTTTTTGTAAATAGTTGTCGATCGAGGTCAACCTTTCTTCCTGACAACTCAGATTGTCAACCTTGGGGGACTGGATTCAGTTGGCGTGTATCGTCCGGAGACAATCCAATCGAGTCGAGTCTTTTAAAGAATCGGACAGTCCGTATTGTGCTACGGAGAGCAGTTTGAGTTCTGCGGTTTGTTAAAGTACGGGTTGGAAAACTAGATTCTTAGGAATTATGCAATCACTGACATTGACACTTTTTTTCTGGTTGGTATCCTAAAATTGACTTCAAATAACATAAGTCAAGAGAGAACTCATTGCAATTAACTTACGACATCAACAACGTGTGTATCTTATCCCTGGGCTTTACATTCTGCAATCCCAAGCAAGCTGATAATCGATTTTTTTCTACGCAAGTGCAATCGTACTAGCTCTTCGGTCACGAAATTAATTTTCGAATCTGAATCTAGCAAGGCTCGAGACAAAACGATCTCGCCAGTTTTCGTTTTTACTTGAACGATTGCTGTGCCAAGAAATATCCGATCCGACACGTTCGCATGCATCGCATGTGAGGTGAATGGTCGATTTGTGATTGGAGCGGAGGAATTTTGAGGTAGGGGTAACGCGCGACTCTCAGCGACCAGGTATATGTGTAACAGCATAAGATGGGAACGACTGCATACACGACACTTGGAAGCATTTGGACACAGTGTGACCCTTCCGAAAACAATTTATGCATCTGCTCTTGCATAATCGAATCGTTCTTTCAACGATTGGGCAGCAAATTCGGCACAATTGGATATGAAATGGTCTTCGGAGTTGCAAAAATAGCAAAGGGTCTTCCGATCACTTTTATTTTTAGCCGCAGAGCACGAAAATTAACTTTTACTACGTTGCTTGGTGGAAACCATTTTATTTTCAGTGGCGCGTCAGTAGCTGAGCAGTAGTCAAACGCGCGATATTCAAAACGAAAACTACAAGCAACAACAACAACGTTTTTCGCTAAAACAATACACATCGAAAGAAATGAGCCGGTGCAGCTGCTCCTTGTGGAGGTGTATGAATGTACATACATTAATAATGTATTACACACACGAATAAACAAAGACACATATATACACAGCACAAGCGACAGCGCAAGCGAGGCATTTTAAGTGGCGGCTATGCTGCTTTTTTCCCCCGCACTGCAGTATTTGTTTGCTCAATAGCTTCCGTGTTTATTATCCGATCGACTTCAAATTTGATAGTAGACTAAGAGTGACCACAGTATTGTACATGCCAAGTCCCAAAGCTATATCTTGAAAATTGTTACTGCAAAACGGTTTTTATCAAATAGCGGTGGAATGGGCAGAAATATCTCGGATCTAAAATAAACTTGACCTGCTCCCGTTATTCACAAACCTATATTCCAAATTTGGTGTCTCTAGCTCTTATAGTTTCTGAGATGGACGCGTTCATACATACGGACAGACAGACGGACATGGCCAAATCGAAATCTCTTTTAATACTGTCAAGAATATATATACTTTATAGGGTCGGAGATGTTTACTTCTGCCTGTTACATACTTTGCAGAGATCCAATACCCCCTTTTTACCCACGTGTCAACACAGGACCCAAAACGCCAAATTGGGGAACTCCAGCAGAATTTGGCTTAATAGGGGACTTAGCATCCCGTATTTCCACTAAATATGTTCGTGCAATAATCCTAGAATGAGGAGCAGATGTAGTGAGAGGAGCGGAGTCAACTTGAACAAGGGGCTCTCGTGCCAGACTCGGTCGAACGCCTGCTTCACATCCAAGAAGACGGCAGAGCAGTATTTTCCCCGCACAAAAGCTTTCAAAATATGGTTGGTGACCCGATGCACTTGCTCTATGGCACTATGGCTACTTCGAAACCCAAATTGATGGTTGGGAAGGGCAAGCTCGTAGGCTTCGATGTTCATTAGTCTGCGCAGAAGCATTCTCTCAAGCATTTTGGAAAATGTTGGAAGAAGGCAATTGGGTCGGAAGGAATCGGGCTAGTGATGACTCAGCCCCTTCTTAGGGACCATAAAAATAAGCGCCGCATTCCATTGGGGGGAAAGTGAAAGAGCTGGAGCATGGCATTAAAAATATTCGCAAGTGCTGCGATAGCTTTATCCAGGAGGTATTTTATGGTCTTGCCATCTAGGCCGTCAAATCCAGGAGCTTTACTAGGCTTAGGCCGTTTAATTTGTTTGACTATTTCTGACACGTCAATTGGAGGTATTGAAACGGTCGGGCCATGGATAGTTCGAGCAAAAGAGGTAGTAACATCCACCTGCTCTTCAGTTGCCAATATAAATGGAGTGAACCTATCAGCAAGGTCACTAGCAAACTCCTCGGCAATGTCCGCGTCTGATTTGGACCAGGTTCCATCTCTCCGCAGTAAAGAAAATCGTCTCATGGGTTGCCTTTTAAGGCTACGAGTGCATTTCCAAAGAGCAAACCCTCTGTCCTGGTCGGGTCTATTAAGCGTAGCTTAGCCTCATAGAGCGCCATCCGTAGTAAAGTGGTAGCAGTCTCAAATTCAGCCTGATACAACGGGTGTCGAATACGCATCGATCGTCGTCTTGGCTCACGTTTACGTCTGACAAGGGCTAGGATCTCGGGTTTTAAGCCCCGAACTGGTCCAGAAGGGAGGATATTCCACTGGTTGACCATGGAGGCAGCAGCAGAAGTATGAATTTTGCGGATTAACTCCTTAGCAGCTGTTGCGGCTAGGGTGAGCTTTTTCACTAGCACCTCTGACTCAAATAATCAGCAAATTAATCCAATTGTCAAATTATTTCGCGGCTAGAGTGAACCCTTTCACTAGCACTTCTGACTCAAAATAGTCAGCAATTAATCCAATTGTTTGAACCACCAAATGCAAAACAAAAACGCACGAACACTGCTTCTGTTTAAAGCAAATACAATTTGGGGTTTATTGGCAAATGTTTAATAATGTTTGTTGCACAAAAGGTTTTTTATGTAAGTCAAGCGACAGGCCAACGTGCTTGCCGCTTGTTACAATTTTGATTCCGAGACGAACAATTCGATATGATAGATAATTTCACACTGAGAGCCGAATTCAAGATCGGCTGCAGCTGAACCAAAAGGGTCCAGCGCGGGCGACAAAACAGTAAGCTACAAATGAGCGCAATGAGTGCGTTTGTTCGAAACTACATTTTGTTTGTGCTGCCAATGCCTAAGCTGCGCTGCCTGGTGAGGCGCTGAACCGAACAGCAGCTTCGTCAATGCCAATGGTCGTAGTCAGATCACATGGGTCGTCAGCTAACAGGGAAGCCAGTTTGCTTTTGAACAAATTAATATTAGAGCATCGAGGGAGAAACCGGAGTTTGCCGCTATAGGTGGAGACTTCAGCAGTGAAGTGTATTATGAGCGGCAAGTGGTCCGAGGAGAGCTCATAACACTCATTTATGGCAAGATAAGCACCAGGGCTCCCAGTGAAAACAGCAAAGTCAATTGCTGATGGATTTCTATTTCTGTCACCAGGGAAGTGAGTATGTCCGCCGGTTGCCAGAAATTGGAGCCTAGAGCTAGAATTTGAGTGATGAGCATTGCAATCGCCGGCTATTATACACTTGTCAGTAACCTGTCCGAAAAGTTGGGAGAATTCATTTGCTCTCCTTTGCTGGGCGTGTCCCGGTGGGCAATAAAGTGGGTCTCGCTGATAAGCATGTCAATTTTGTTCGTTTGTAGGAACAGCTCCAGTTCACGCGCTTTTGCGTTGAAAAACTAGTCATGATGGACTTGAGAAGAAGCAGAAAAAGCAGACAATACTGCAGGTTGAGGGAGAGATGTTGCAAGATGGCCAGACAGAACAACCATGAGCGTGTTCATAACCTGCATGTCATCATCTGATCCAGTCGAGACAAGAGTCATTTAGATTACAAAATTTACTTATGAGTTAAAGTGTACTTAAACAAAACGAAATAGACGCGATTTGATGAACAGTTTCCGCGCTGACGATTGCTGTTCTTGGACGATTTCCAACTGATCGTCTCAGTTACAGCGGAGATCACGAGGTCTCGAGCTTGGGTTCCACAAAAAGTGCGTGCTGTTGGCAAATACAATGTATTCGCTATTTCCTAAGAGAGCAAGTAAAATCGCTCATTGAACATATGATTATCTGCAATTGGATTATATTGCAAGTCGGGGGTCAATGAACTAGAGCCATAAAGTTCTGACTTGAAATTCCGATTATTACTTGATCATAAATACATATTTTTAGCAGATATTGTCAAAATGTTCCGTCAAGTTTGGGTTACCGATACCCACCGCAACTATCAACGCATCGTATGGAGAGAGCACCCTGCTGAGCCACTCAAGCACTACGAATTGCGCACGATCACATAGTGTTCTGCCTGTGCTCCGTGGATGATGTGTTAACGGGAGGAGGAGCAGCTGCAACACCGAGATGAACTCATTCAACTCATGTCTCTGGCAGAGCTTTAACTGGTTAAATGGGTTTCAAACAGCAAGCGCATCGACAACCAGGAGTCAAGTCCATCTGCAGACGTTTTTTTTTAAACCACAAGATGCCACAAATAAGGTTATTGGAATTTATTGGCAACCAGGCAATGACACTATTGTTTATAGTGTGAATTTAACCGATTTGGTGGAGCGTACAAAACTGCAAGTACTATGTGATGTTACTCGTATCTTTGACCCTCTCGGTCTATTGGCACCAGTTGTCGTCCAGGTCAAGTGCTGTTTCAAGAATTATGGCTCCACGAGTTAGGATGGGATTCTCAGCTCCCAGAATTCAACACTCGGTTTGGGTGAGTTTGGTGAGGATATCTTTATGATCAAATAAAAGTTTAATACAAAAACAGTTGTCGCCCGATCATTCCTATAGCAGCTATACGTTAGAGTGGTTCGAACCGGCCGATTCCGACATATGTAATGCCTGCAGCAGAAAGAAAGAAAACTGAGAGACTAGATTGCATAGAAACAGACGGACATCGCTACATCGACTCGGTTATTCATGCTGATTCACAATATATATACTTTGTTTGGTCGGAAACATCTCCTTCAGTCCATTACACATTTCGAGTCAAAATTATAATACCCTCTGCTAGTGTATAAAAATCAATTGTGTATTTGTGCTAAAAAATTTTTGGAGAATTCAAAGTCGCTCCACAGCGTCGCCGTCGCTTTTGTAGAAGCCGTAACTTATAAGGTACATAGAGAAAATGACGCGTAATAAGGGAAAACGCCGGAAAAAAAGACAAGTGCAAATGTAATAAAGACAAAACAAGGAGAGACAATAGCAAATTTGCATTTAGTTAAAAGGGTTTGCAGAAGTTGAACTCGAAACGCCTCCCGCGATTGCAAACGCGATGGTAAACCTTATTTTAGATAAAAGTGTTGAGGAAAAAACAATTAAGAGTTATATAGTCGAGTACACCCACTATAAAACTTCCTGTACCTAGGTCATAAATTTCCGATTGCATCTTCGTACACTTAGGCATACACACACACACATACACAAAGATGCACACTCAACCTTGCAGCTCTGTCGTGGGCCACTGGCCCGCCGGGTTAGCCTACTGACTAACCCACGTTGACTAGTCAACGGGTCAACCCAGCAGGTGCAGAGAAATACACTACAGCGGTCCCATGGGTAGTCTGGGCTGGGGTCAAAATGGCTAAAGCAAAACAATGCCACTAGTGGCCCTTGACTGTTGCGTGGTGGCCCATGGTTGACCCACGGCTGATTCATGGGCAGAAATAGAAACAAAGAGATGATGCGAAAAGATAAAAATTCCACAAAATCCAAGAGGGCTTGTTGCTTGTGTAATTTTTATTCCTCAAAAAACAAGAGGGCCTTGCTCTATTCTTACTTTATTTTCTGCTGTTCGTTTTCTAGCACGCGGCAAAATATTTTTCGTGTGTCATTCTTGTGTCGCGAGTGGAAGTGAACTGTCTACAATGAAAAGAAATCATTTTTAGAATTATTGATAAGTAGTAATCTACACAACCTGGGCTAAAGAACTCGTGGCCTTCCGAGGTAAGCTGCGAATAGCGAGACCCCTCGTAAATAAGCAGTCCCCGACAAACAGAGGGTCGCTAGCAGTAGCTAGCGTACCGACAAGACGCTTGTGTCGCCGTCTTTCAAACATAGCCTCACACAACCCCCTTCACCCACACTATCTACCTACCACCATCCTATCAACCACATCTCATCCCGGGCCGGTCTAAGGTGTCATCTGGACTGTGCCGAGAGTCAGCTTGGCTGGGGGCCCGGGTTAAAAACTAGCTCAGTCTTGAACGTGTGGGCTCAGGAAAGTGGCGACCGCCTGTTCTAATCAGCCTTACCCGGGTACGGCGGATCTCTGCCAGGGTGGACCTTATATATCTCAGCAACTCGTGGGAACTATGAGCAAAAAAAATAATTATAACAATTTGAAATCCCCGCATGATATCCCAGCGGCTGATGTCGCAAGACATTTTGAGGACCGACTCCTAGACAGGGAGAGGCCTCCACATCCAGCTCCGACCTATCGGAGAGTGCCGCAGGCACCGCAGGGTCATGCGCGTGGAGCACATAGCCAACAAACATGGCAGGCCACTGCGTCGGCAAAAGCGCGCGGAAGCTCGGCGGGGCCCTCCCGACCGATACGACCGTCGCTGAAAGCCGACAGACAGGGGCAACAACAGCCGCAGCGCTCAAAGAAAAAGGAGTTCCTCTTTCCACGCGGCCAACCGGGGGGGCTGAATGACCCGAACAGACGCAACTTGTGTGGTTCGCGAGTGAAATTGTACCTGAGGTACCTCCAGCAGGGGCACCCTCCGGACGAGGCCCTCAGAAGAGCTACAGAGCCAAACGCAGCGCCGGAGCAGGCTAGAGCACCCGCTCCAAAGCGCTCAAATAGTAGCCTTACGCCACCGACCGGGACGCCAAAAGGGCGTGCACCACGGTAAAGGCGGAGCTGCGCAGGTTGCTGTGAAACACACCAGCACATCCCAAGCGGCAGCTGCTGCGGCAGCAGTATCACCTCCCCCAACAGCGCCCACCCAGCCTCGCAGGTCGTACGCGACGATCGCGAAGAAGGTGAAGGTGGCTGTGTTGCCCGTGGACTATCCCCAGGTAACCCTCAGCCACAGCAAATTATCCGCACTAGAGGAGGCCATCCTCGACGAGATCGAAGTCGCAGGATGGGATACTGCGCGGAAATTTTTTTCCGAGTAGGACACCTAGTCGTCGATTGCACCGTCGAGCGGTCAGCCGGTTGGCTGATGAGCGCAGCGCCGAGATTACACTCCTGGAAGGGTGTACCCCTCGACGCCAGAACGGGTGAAGGTATACCCTTATCACATAATATCACAGTCTTCTGTCCGAGAAGCGCGGATCGGTCAACCAGTGCCTTGTTGAGTTTGCTGAGGAATCAGAACAAGATCGAGACCGATTCGTGGAGGGTATTATCCCAGAGAAATGAGGGGGGCGGAACCCTCTTCGTCATAGAAAATGACGAGATATCACGGGACATAATCGCGGAAAGGGGGCACCAGCTCAATTTCCGCTTTGGGACGATCCCCGTGAGCGGCCTAAAGGCCAAAGAGAAAGATGGAGGAGGATGCCAATTAATTACACTATCCTTTCAGAATTTCTGACCCGGGACTGCGTCCCAATCACAGTCCATGCGTTAGGAGTTGCCACCACTACGGTAGTAGCGTCGGCTAACTTCGCAGGAGATAAGCCCTGCCCACCCCCAGAAGTGTGCGGTCTGGTAGAATACTGCAGGACGCAGCGACTGTCCATCATTGTGGAATGCGACGCCAACGCGCACCACGTCGTGTGGGGAAGTAGCAATGTCAACCCCAGAGGTGAGTGCCTACTCGATTTTATATTTAAATATAACCTGGAGATAGGAAATGTCGGAACTTTACCGACATTCGTAACTAGGGTCAGGGAAGAAGTATTGGACATCAGCCTGATAATCCGGTCCCTCTAGCCACAAAAGGGACTGGTATGTATCACCAAAAGAGTCCATGTCGGACCACAGAACAATCCTATTCAACCTTAAGGCAAATGTGGATATCAGCGCAGCTATTCGTAATCCTAGGAAAATTAACTGGGAACTTTACAAGGGAAACCTATCTCTCGAGCTAACCAGCGACGTGACTGGCACACCCAAACACCCACTGGAGCTTGATAGATATGTTAATAGTATCAATAGTAGCATATTACATGACTTTGAAAGTAGCTGTCCCCTAGGTAAACAACGTAGGGAAAAAGACGCCCCATGGTGGAACGATCGCCTCGAAAAACTGCGTGAGGGCGCTCGACTGCACAAAGTACTTTCAAAACGAGCCACTGAGGCCAATTTGGCCCTGAAGATGAAGGATGACTCCTTCACCTCCAATAACATGCACAAACTGGAACTACTTTTCGAAACGCACTTCCCCTTTTGTGGATGACAGCGTCAAACTTGTCGTTCAATCCAGGCCAAGTACTATAGACTTGGCAACTGCAAGATCTATAGTCACGACGGGGAGACTAAAATGAGCCCTTGGAATTTTCCAGCATTACAAGTCACCAGGCCTGGATAGAATCTCACCTATCTTTCTACAGAAGTGACAGGATCAACTCCTATCAAGACTAAGGAAAATAATGACAAGTAGCCTAGCGCTGGATCATATACCCAGTGCCTGGAGCAGAGCTAGGGTGGTCTTCATCTCCAAGGCCGGGAAGAAAGATATCACCAACCCCAAGTCCTTCAGACCCATCAGCTTAACATCGTTTTTACTGTAAACGCTGGAAAAGCTGGTGGACAACAATATAAGGAGCACTCCGCTAAGGCAGAGTCCGCTACACCCAGCACAGCACGCATACAGACCAGGTCGTTCCACAGACACAGCATTATATCAAATGCACAGAACGCTGAGGAAAGCAGTTGATACCTAGGAAGTGGCTATCTGCGCCTTCCTAGATATAGAGGGCGCCTTCGACAATACGTCTCATGACGCTGTCCAGGCATCCTTCCGTAGGAAGGGGGTAGGTAAGGTGATTAGCAGATCGATTCATTCACTGCTTAGAACCAGAAAGGTCACAGCAACAGAGGGGGATAGCACTGTTACAGTCACAACCAAGAGAGGGTCTCCCCAAGAGAGCGTATTGTCTCCCTAGCTATGGAGCATTCTAGTAGATGAACTACTGGATAGGCTCTCTAGCAAAGGTGTACAATGCTAAGGGTACGCCGATGAAATAGTCATCATAGCCCAAGGCAAGTATGATGAACCACTCTGCAATATAATCCAACTAGGATTAAGGACGACATACGACTGGTGTAAGGAGGTTGGTCTGAACCTGAACCCTTCCAAAACAGTCATAGTCCCCTTCACAAGAAGGTACAAATTGTGGAGGATGAAGCAACTAGTACTAGCAGGAACTACCTTAGCAACTAGCAGGGATGTAAGTACCTAGGATAGCAAATTAAACTTTGCATCACATGTAAAGAACACAGAAGATAAGTGCTCTAGGGCACTATATACCTGCAGTTGTATAGCCAGAAAATCGTGGGGCACAGCGCCCCGCATATTAAGAGGGCTATATCTTATGATAGTTAGTTCGATAATCACGTATGGGGTCATCGCCTGGGGGACAGAGCACAGCTCGTCACCGTGCAGAAGCAGCTACAAAAACTGCAGAGAATGGCCTGCGTCTGTATGACGGGAGCAACGCGCGCCTGTTCGACAGCGGCCCTAGAAGTCTTCATAGAGCTAACTCCACTCAATCGCACGATCGAGCTCCAACGAAAGGCAACCCATCTTAGAATATCATCCAAAGGAGTGGGTAAGTATGGTATCAGCAGGGAAGATGCTGACAGACTAGAAAGAGAACTCCCCTACTCATGCAACCGAGGGATGAAATGACCGCCCGTCTACTTTTCGAGCGTCACTTCGAAGTCCATCTTTGTAATAAAAAGAACTGGACGTCGCTAGAGGACGTGCATCCCATGGAGAGTCACACAATCACGTGGTATACCGACGGCTCCCTAACAAACCAAGGCACGGGCCTTGGGGTGGTAGGCCCTCGGATTAAATACCATGAACCCCTAGGCAGATACACCAGCATCTTCCAAGCTGAGGTATGCGCCATCGGGAGATGTGCTGAATTCAACATCCTACGAAACTATCAGAACAAAAGCATAGCCATACTATCTGATAGCCAAGCAGCAATTAGCGTTATAAGCAGCCCAATAAACTCATTAAAGTTGGTTCGATAAGTGCGAACCAAATTAAACCAACTAGGCAGGAAAAATAGGCTTGTCCTCAGATGGATCCCAGGGTACAAAGATATACCCAGGAACGAAGCAGCTGATGAACTGGCAAAGTTAGGAGCAGGAAAACCTCTGGTGGGTCCAGAACCGTTTTGTGGCATAGGAAGACGCACAATACGAGAACATCTTAGGATAGAAGAGGACAACAGAAGGCAGTCAAGCTGGAGAAATGCACCAGGTCCAAGACAGGCCAAGTCACTCTTAGGAAACTACGAAACTACATTATTAATAAGATTTAAGTGTAAATAGTACATTTATAGTTATCTATATATATGAAAGAGTTCGTGCTGACTGACTGACTGCCTGATTGGCAATCATCGCACAGCCCAAACCATAAGAGGTAGGATGCTGAAATTTTCACAGTAGGTTTCATCTATGATGAAAGTGCACACTAAGACGGGATTTTGGAAAATTCCATCCACAAGCATGGAAAATCGCGGAAAACTGTGGTATGAAACTTTTTTGTTTACCATCCAATCGGCTTCAAACTCATTTTCCGAGATCTACACAAACATTAATTTGACACATATTTCATCGATTTTGAAAAATCCACCCCCATGGGTGGAAAATGGGGGTCTGAAGGTTGTATGGGCGAAAGTCTAATTTTAGTCGATCACCTTCAAATTCATTTTCAAAGCTCTTTACGTAAAATAATTTTTTTTTTAAACCACCAAAAAAAGACACAAGTTGAATAAAATGATTGGCAAACATCTCACTTCATTATAAAAATGTTTAAACCATTTGGGAATTACAAGCACAAAACAAACAAAAAACAATTTCAAAAAAAACATCAGGCACTTCATTATAAAAATGCTTGAACCATTTGGGAATTATAGGCACAAAACGATATAAAAACAAATTCAAATTCAATTCGACACGTGTATCTGCTATTTTTGGAAATTCGACCACATGGTCGGAAAATCGGTGGAAAAATCTAGCATTCGACATTTTTAGTTTTCATGTGATTGGCTTCAAACTCATTTTCAAGGTTCTATGGGAAAAAGATTTGGTCAAAGATTTTGGAAAATCTGTCCCTAAGGTCGAAAAATAAATTTTTTGTTGTTTTTTTTTTTCAAAGACATTTTCATAGCCCTACACTGAAAACATTACTCACGTGGCTCAACTATTTAGGTGTATTTCTTACGGTTACAAAAGTAGTCAAATTCAAGAAAAGAAATGTATTTTCATCTAAATATTTCCCCGGGCAAGGCCGGGATATTACCTGCTAGTCTATATATAAAAGAGTTCGTGCTGACTGACTGACTGATTGGCAATCATCGCACAGCCCAAACCATAAGAGCTGGGATGCTGAAATTTTCACAGTTGGTTTCGTCTATGATGAAAGTGCACACTAAGAAGGGATTTTTGAAAATTCCACCCACAAGCGTGGAAAATCGCGGAAAACTGTTGCATTTAACTTTTTTAATTACCATCCAATCGGCTTCAAACTGATTTTCAAAGTACTACACAAAAATTAATTTGACACATATTTCACCGATTTTGGAAAATTCAACCACATGGTCGGAAAATCGATGGAAAGCTCTGGCATTCGACCTTTTTCGTTTTCATTCCATTGGCTTCAAACTCATTTTCAAGGTTCTATGGGAAAAAATAATAGGCGCGGTGGTCAAAGCTATTGGAATATCTACCCCCAAAGTCGGAAAATTCGTGGAAAACTGTTGTATGAAACTTTTTTGATTATCGTCCGATTGACTTGAAACTCATTTTCAAAGCTCTTCACATTAAATAATTCGACACGCGTATCAGCGATTTTGGGTAATTCAGCCCCTTGGTCTGAAAATCGGTGGAAAACTCTGGCATTCGACATTTTTAATTATCATGCGATTTGCTTTAAACTCATTTTCAAGGTTCTATGGGAAAATATTATAGACGCGGTGTTCAAAGATTTTTAAAAATCTACCCCTAAAGTCGAAAAATTCGCGGAAAACTGTTGTATGAAACTTTTTTAAATATCGTCCGATTGACTTCAAACCATAGCTCGCAAATAACTGTTGACCGATTCGTACAGTCGCAAAATAAGTGTTCTTCGATCCGACTTTGAGCAAAAAGTCCGAGAGCAACCGATTGCGTTTGCTCGTGAAAGACGATTCAAAATGTCTTTTACGCATGTGTGTGTGTATGTGAAGTTTCGTGGGTTTTACGCGTCACTTGGCTTTGTGAATTTCGCTTGTAAACACTGATATAATTTATTGGCGAAATGGGACGCGAAAGTAATAAAAAAGTGCATCCTTGAGTGCGCTGGCACAGGTAGTATTGGCCACACCGGATACTCAAGTGTCCGTTGAAAGAGCATTTTCAGCCTTGCATTTTATTTTAAGCGAACGACGGAGTTCAATCAATTCACAAAATTTAAACTCACTATTAGTTGTTAAGCTTAATTCAAAATAAATTAATTAAAAAGAAAACTATTCATTTTTTAATCAAAAAATTACTTTGAAATATGAAAAACTCATGTTTAAAATTTTAGGAAGATTTAACGTGAAAATTGAATGTCACAATGTTACACAACGCACCACTGTGCATCGAAAAGAAGTCTACTTTTTCAGTCAATCGGTCTTTAAGTAAGTCTCTCTGTGCGAGCGTCACTCGTATCTCTCATTGTGCGATGTTCGGTAAGAGAGCGTCTCACGAACAGCTCAACGTAAAGCGCACAACAGAAAATCAAAACGAAAAGAAACGAAGTCTGCTGCTCAGAGAGAGAACGAGGTTATTTTTTCATTTTTCTCGGTTGTTCTCGCGAGCAGAGTGTAAAGAAAAAAAACGGTCAACAGTTATTTGCGAGCTATGCTTCAAACTCATTTTGAAAGCTCTACATAAAATAATTCGACACGTATATCACCGATTATTGGAAATTCAGCCCTATGCTCGGAAAATTTGTGGAAGTCTGGCACTCGACATTTTTAAATTTAAGGTGATTGGCTTCAAACTCATTTTCAAGGTTCTACCCAAACACATAATAGGCGCGGTGTCCAAAGATTTTGAAAAATCGATCCCTAAGGTTGGAAAATTCGCGGAAAACTGTTGAATGAAATATTGTTGATTATCTTCCAATTGACATCAAACTCATTTTCAAACTTCTGTTTTTCATTCAATCATTTTGAAACTAATTTTCAAAGCACCTCACATTAAATAAATCGTCACATGTGCTATCGGTTTTGAAAAATACACGTGGCTTTACACTAATTTCCAAATATAAATACAAAAACCTCGGTATTTGCGGGCAATACAACTGGCGGAAAACAGTTGGAAAGATTTTATTATATTCGGACGTTGATGTACTAAACGGGCAGTACATTCAAGTGGCCCAAACGACACCAAGCACGGGCTTGTTAACGCGCGGACCCAGGCAAAATGCAAACCCACCTCCCGCCCAACCGACCGAGGGGCGCGCCGCATAACGTGCGGTAACGAAGATCGCGAAACATATAAATACGAACAGACTAAATAAAAGTTCTACATAAATTAAACAATATACAAAAAACTATAGATTACACAGATAACATAAAATTGAAGTTCTAAGTAAGGAAATAGAACTAGCATTACATATTAAATGATAAAGGTTATTACAATTAGAACATAGAATACGAAAAGGGTTATGGATAGCATAGTTAGTATTACAAGCTTGAAGACAAAGAGGAAGAAAGTTTCTAGAATTTCTGATCGGAACTGCAAAATTAATTTGGCTGATTATTTCAGAAGAATCAATTTCTCCTTTAATTAGTTTGTGTGGGAAATTTACACCAAGCATGGTTCTACGATCAGAAAGAGAAGGAAGATTTATTAGTAAAAGTCTACTACGATAAGAAGGTAAGCAAGTGTAAGGACTCCAGTTAAGAGCCCGGAGTGCAAAGAGCAGAAATGCTTTTGTACCGATTCTATTCTAACCTGATGAACCTTGTACTAGGGACACCAAATACAAGACCCATATTCAAGAATAGGTGGAACAAGAGAAGTATACAGAGTTTTAGTAATGTAGAGATCGTTAAATTCTTTAGACCAACGCTTAATGAAACCAAGGACATCAAAGGCACGATTAGCGGTGGAAAAGATATGCTTGTCAAACTTAAGTTTGGGATCTAAAAGGATACCCAAATCATCAACCGACTCAATTCGAACAAGGGGCTTACCATTAAGAATATAACTGTTAAAAAAGGCCATTCGTCTGTAAAAGGACATTACGTTACACTTACCACAATTAAGATTTAATACATTTACCCGACACCAGGCTTGAAAACTGTCAAGATCAGTTTGCAACCTTTGACCAGACAGGAAATCAGTAGATGACAGACAAAGTTTAACATCATCGGCATACATTAGCACCCGAGAGTGATTTACGACAGGAGGAAGATCATTTTTGAACAACTAGCAGGTAATATCCCGGCCTTGCCCGAGGAAATATTTAGATGAAAATGCATTTTTTTTTCTTGAATTTGACTACTTTCGTCAACCGTAAGAAATACAACTTAATAGTTGAGCCACGTGACTAATGTTTTCAGTGTAGGGCTATGAAAATGTCTTTGAAAAAAAAACAACAAAAAAATGTCCCACTCACTTGTCCTTGACTTCCATTTCCCGCCCGTGGCGACACGGAGTAGATTTTCCAAAATCATTTGACATTTTAAGCAAATTTCGGGAATAATACTAAGAATATAGAATCAATCTTTCCAACGGTTTTCCGCACGTTGTATTGCCCGCAAAGTACCGAGGTTTTTGTATTTATATTTGGAAATTAGTATAAAGCCACGTGTATTTTTCAAAACCGGTAGCACATGTGACGAATAATTTAATGCGAGGTGCTTTGAAAATTAGTTTCAAAATGATTGAATGATAAACAGAAGTTTGAAAATGAGTTTGAAGTCAATCGGACGATAATCAAAAAAGTTTCATATAACAGTTTTCCACGAATTTTCCGACTTTGGTGGTAGATTTTCCAAAATCTTTGAACATTGCGCCTATTATTTCTGCCCATAGAACCTTGAAAATGAGTTTGAAGCCAATCTCATGAAAACTAAAAATGTCGAATGCCAGAGTTTTCCACCGATTTTCCGACCATGTGGTCGAATTTCCAAAAATCGCTGATACACGTGTCGAATTGAATTTTAATTTGTTTTTATTTCGTTTTGTGCCTATAATTTCCAAATGGTTCAAGCATTTTTATAATGAAGTGCCTGATGTTTGACATATATTTTATTGAAATTGTTTTTTGTTTGTTTTGTGCTTATAATTCCCAAATGGTTTAAACATTTTTATAATGAAGTGACTGATGTTTGCCAATCACTTTATTCAAATTGTGTCTTTTTTGTGTGGTTTAAAAAAAAAATTATTTTACGTAAAGAGCTTTGAAAATGAATTTGAAGGTGATCGACTAAAATTAGACTTTCGCCCATACAACTTTGAGACCCCCATTTTCCACCCATGGGGGTGGATTTTCCAAAATCGATGATATATGTGTCAAATTAATTTTTGTGTAGATTTTGGAAAATGAGTTTGAAGCCGATTGAATGGTAAACAAAAAAGTTTCATACAACAGTTTTCCGCGATTTTCCATGCTTGTGGGTGGAATTTTCCAAAATCCCGTCTTAGTGTGCACTTTCATCATAGATGGAACCTACTGTGAAAATTTCAGCATCCTACCTCTTATGGTTTGGGCTGTGCGATGATTGCCAATCAGTCAGTCAGCACGAACTCTTTTATATATATAGATGTAATGTAATGTAAACAATGTAATAGGGGGCCAAGATGACTTCCTTGTGGTACTCCGGAATTAACTTAAATGGACTTAGAGACTAAGCCTTTGAAATAAACTTTTTGGGTTTAAAGAGTTAAATAGTTGGAGATCCAAAGAATTAAATTATTTGGAAATCCCAGGAGATGAAGTTTGTGAAGTAAATGAGAATGATTAACAAAATCAAAAGCCTTACTGAAATCAATGTAAATAACATCTGTTTGCATTTTAGATTGAAATCCCTTAATAACACGAGAAGTAAATTCCAATAGGTTAGTTGTAGTACATAGATCTATATTTTTACGAACCCGTGCTGACAGGGTAAAATAATGGATCTACATAAATGTTGAAGTTGAGAAGTTATTAATTTCTCAAAAATCTTAGAAATAGCAAACAATTTAGAAATGCCTCTATAGTTCTCAACATTCGACTTGTTTCCTTTTTTAAGAAGTGGAATAATAAATGATTCTTTCCAAATAATGGGGAAAGAACACAACTCCACGGACAGTTTAAAAAGAACAAATAATGGCTTAAAAATACCTTCAGTACAGTACTTGAGCACGCAGCCTGGTACTCCATCAGGTCCCGGTGAAATACAGGCTAATTGGCTTTTAGACCACGTAGAAGCGAACGTTCAGTGATTAAAGGCCCGAAAACTCAATTGGAGCCATTTACATGATAAGGATAAGGCGAAACCATTTGATAAGGTTGTGAACTATAAGTCATTTGAAAAAATTCAGCAAAAAGATCGGTGATAGCCTGTTCTGAGTTAGCTGTCTTTTTTTTTTTTTTTTTCGAAAAATACAGTTGATGGAAGTGCTGATGACCTACGCTTCGCATTAACTAAGTTATAAAACCTTTTGGGATCCAAGCATAAATGCAACCCGCCTCCCGCCCAACCGACCGAGGGGCACGCCGCATAACGTACGGTAGCGGAAGATCGCGGACAATGAAAATACAAACTAAATACAAAAATAACATTATACAAAAAGACTCTAAGGATTACATAAGTAGCGTAAGACTAAAGTTCTAAGTGTAGAAATTGAAGTAGCATTACTTACCAAATGGAAAAGATTGTTATAGTTAGAACATAAGATTCGAAATGGGTTATGAATAGCATAACTAGAACTACAAGTTTGAAGAGAAAGAGGAAGAAAATTTCTAGAACTTCTGATCGGAACTGCAAAACTTATTTGGCTGATTAATTCAGAAGAATCAATTTCCCCATGAATTAGTTTATGTAAGAAAATTACACTAAGCACGGTTCTACGATCAGAAAGAGAAGGCAGATTTATTAGTAAGAGTCTACTACGATAAGAAGGTAAGCGAGTATTAGGATTCCAGTTAAGACCCCGGAGTGCAAAGAGCAGAAATTGTTTTTGTACCGATTCTAATCTATCCTGATGAATCCTGTATTGGGGACACCAAATACAAGACCCATATTCAAGAATAGGTCGCACAAAGGAAGTATAAAGAGTTTTAGTAATGTAGGGATCGTTAAATTCTTTCGTCCAACGCTTAATGAAACCCAGGACACCAAAGGCACGATTAGCGGTAGAAAAGATATGCTTGTCAAACTTAAGTTTGGGATCTAAAAGGATACCTAAATCATCAACCGACTCAATTCGAACAAGGGGCTTACCATTAAGAATATAATTGTTGAAAAAGGGCATTCGCCTGTAAAAGGACATTACGTTACACTTACCACAATTAAGATTTAATAAATTTATCCGACACCAGGCTTGAAAACTGTCAAGATCAGTTTGCAACCTTTGACCAGACAGGAAATCAGTAGATGACAGACAAAGTTTAACATCATCGGCATACATCAGCACCCGAGAGTAATTTACTACAGAAGGAAGGTCATTGATGAACAGAGTAAATAATAAGGGGCCAAGATGACTTCCTTGTGGTACTCCGGAAGTTACTTGAACAGACTTCGAGACAAAGCCTTTCAAATAAACCTTTTGGGTTCTAAGAGTTAAATAGTTGCAAATCCAAAGAATTAAGTTATTAGGAAATCCCAGAAGATGAAGTTTGTGAAGTAAAAGAGAATGATTAACAGAGTCAAAAGCCTTACTGAAATCAGTGTAAATAACATATGTTTTCATTTTAGATTGAAATCCCTTAATAACAAGAGAAGTGAATTCCAATAGGTTAGTGGTACTAGATCTATATTTCACAAAGCCATGCTGTCAGGGTGAAATTATAGATCTACATAAATGTTGAAGTTGAGAAGTTATTAATTTCTCAAAAATCTTAGGAATAGCAGACAATTTAGAAATACCTCTATAGTTCTCAACATTGGACTTGTTTCCTTTTTTATGGAGAGGAATAATAAATGACTCTTTCCAAATATTGGGGAAAGAGCACAACTCCACGGACAATTTAAAAAGAAAATATAATGGCTTGAAAATACCTTCAGCACAGTACTTGAGCACGCTTCCTGGTACTCCATCAGGTCCCGGTGAAAATACGGGCTTAATAGCCTTCAAATCACATTGAAGCGAGCTTTCAGTGATTAAAGGCCCAAAAATGCAATTGGAGTTAATTACCTGATAAGGATAAGGCAAAACTAATTGATAAGGTTGTGAACTATAAGTCGTTTAAAAAAATTCGGCAAAAAGACCGGCGATAGCCTGATCTGAGTCAGCTGTCTTTTTATCAAAAAATACAGTTGATGGAAGTGTTGATGACCTTCGCATTAACGAAGTTATAAAACCTTCTAGGATCCCGCTGAAACTGTAACCTACAGCTCCTGAGGTAGTGTTTATAACAGTGTAAATTAAGTGCAGAGAAGTTAGATCGGGCAATCAAATAGCGAGAGAAGTCCGAGGAAGAGCCAGATTCCTTGAACTTTTTGTACAATCTCGACTTTCTATTTTTTAAATTTATCAAACCACGTGTAAACCACACAGGTTTGTTGGACCTATGAGGGTTACAAAACGGGACACAGGAATCAAATAATGAATTTAAAGTAACATAAAAATATTCGATTGCACAATCAATATCTCTACACATGTACAGCTGGGACCAGTCAGTCTGAGATAGGAGCTGAGCGAGTTTAGTAAAATCGGTTTTCCGAAATTGACGAACTCGCTCAGCAAGTTTTCTACCTGGGCTTGGCACCCTGGCTGGTAAGTCAATCAACACTTCCAAGGATGGGTGGTAAGGATCTTCAGGAGTGGACATGGGTACAGTACGGGAGACAGAATAGAAGGAGGAATCCAAGACAAAAATAAGATCAAGCATTTTAAGTAAAGAATTTGGGATACCATTGATTTGACACAATGACATCCCAAACAAATTATCAATAAAATCGTGCTGAGTCGTGGGAGTCAACACACTTGAATCAGGACTAGAAATCCAGGTAGCTTCGGCAATATTAAAATCACCAAAAACTACAAGAAAATCACGATCAGAAAGCATAGATGAGACAGAATGTATAGCAGAAGCATGGGAAGAATAAACAGATAAATCTGAAGAAGGTGGTATATACGAACAAGTAATAAAAAACAAACACCACAAAAACTAAGTTTAACAGCAATAAATTCAATATCTACAGAACTATCAGTTATTACTATCTCGGAAGACAAATCAACGTCAACAGCAATAAGTACACCACCAGCGCGACGATGAGTGCGATCTTTTCTATATATAGAAAATTTATTACAAAGAATTTCCAAATTAAGAATGTCGGGCCTTAACCATGTTTTAGAAAAGGCAACGACATAGAAAGGAAAAAAAAAGGAGATTACTAAGTTTACTACAAAGACCTCTTACATTCTGATAGCCCAGTGAGACGGAGGATGTTAGTTTTTTTAACTATCAGATACTACAAGAGGTGGATTAGAACTACCACCAGAAGAAGGAAGTGAAACCGGAGGCCGATTTTTCTTTTTTACAGTGTATTCTTTAATTATTAAGTGATCCGGCCAAAATTCTTTAGCACAAATATTGTTAAAGTTTTCGGCCGGAACACTTATTTTGAATGACGAAATTTCCCGAGCATATGAGAATTTGAATTTTTCCACCGTAATATGAGCTTTAGATTTGGCCTGTATAAATGCCTTAACATCGTCAGATGTAGTATCAGGGGCAAGCCTAGAAACAAAAATTTGTTTCCGTGGTGGAACTCCTACAAGGGTCGTATTAGCAACCATAGCATGAGCAACCAATGGAGCCGTAACAATGGTTGATTGACCAGATAATTCGAGTGATTCACTGGCACTATTGGTGCTAGGTTGTTGACCTGCATCAACAGTGCCAGCAATCACCGAATCAAGAACCTCTTCGGGGTCAGAAGGAACAACCTCCATGGTACGATGCTATTTTCGTCACTTCTGATTATGAAATTATTAGGAAAGGGGGACGGTAAATTTATCAATTCTAACTGTTTATTAGTTACGGATGTAGTGGAAGCATGTGTAGGAAGATGCAGTTCATTGGAGCCAATAGACAGTCTAAAATTAGACTTCTTCCGTTGGCAGACTCATTTAAAAGTTTCATCCTTTTAAATTCGTTCTCAAAGTCGGAAAAACCGTCCGAATATGTCGCCAAAGCCTTTCTTAGTTTGCCTCATGAAACCCATGATGTCCCTTTCAACATCCCTACAGGATAGACAATTCTGCCGTTAAGGCCAGCACATTTTTCGTGTGACACATTATCACACAGCCAGCAGCAAACAAAGCCCACCATAGAGTTTGCGCTAACCTGGCAATTTTAAGTATAGCAGACAAACATTTTTTATCAAAAGAAAAATTTAAAGAGTATGAAAAATAAAATATAAAGGAACTACTGCACAAAAAATAGAAAGTACACATAAAAAAGAAGGCACCCTAGGGTAAAATTTGTTGACGCTGATTTGTACTTACGCACAACAACAGCAATTACAAAATATTAAGGTGCGGGCGCGTCGACCAAAATCAGCACAACGGAATACAAAACAAAGAGAGGAACCGTAACCAACACCAACGATAGAAGTGCGCGAGAGCGTTAAGCAAACGTTAAGAGCGCGAATTAGTAGAAATACAAACACAAATATAAGCACAATGCAAACTGCTCAAATCAATTCACACAAGCAAGCTCGCCTCAACGGAGCTCCTTCTCTCACTATAGGAAGGAGCCGTCGACGTAGCCTTTTTGCAGGAGCCCTGGATATCGTCGGAAAACGGTATCCGGTATAAAGTCAAACAAATACGCAACATTCATCCCGACAACCGTAAGTAGAAATATAACTGCCATTCTAACTAGAAAAGGCAAACATAGCTACTTATTACCTCATTACAGTACTGATGATCTAACGGTGGTGGCGCTGGAGCACGACGACACTGATAGAGTTCTGCTATATGGCGCACAACTATCCCGCACCACCCGAGGAGCTGCACATGCATGAGACAGTAACCGTCACTCGCTGGTCATGGGGGCCGACGCCAACGCACACCACACAGTGTGGGGCAGCTCGGACATCAATGACAGAGGTGAGTCCGTATAAAACTTTACTATTACTATTACCAACTAACAAAGGTGTGGCTAATACTGGCGAAGAACCCAAGTTTGTGGGACCAACCTCTTCAAACGTTAAAGACCTCACATTATACACTGTTATCGATACTAGACTCACAGATTGGAGAGTACTTCAGCAGCCCTCCTTCTCTGACCACAAATATATTAGTTTCAATATAGAATTTAATTACCGAATGCTATCGAAAGTCAACAGGAACCCCAGGAACATAAACTGGGAGCGTTTCAAAAAGTTGACAGAGATGGCACTCGATAAAACAAAGGAAATTACGAGTGAGGCCGAAATAGAAAAATCCATAGAGTCTAGCGAGCCAACTCCTCCTAGCATACCACTCTACTTGTAGGCCCACACGGACTAAGCGCAAGACTAGACCACCATGGTGGAGTCCCGAGCTTGCAGTGGTTAGACCTGAATTCAGAGAATTCCTCAAGATAGCTAACGCAGCTGACCACAAAGTTATCTGGGGGAATATAAACACAGATTTTGATTAGATTAGATTTTAAAAAATAAGTACGAAGAGCGAAGAGGCAATCTTGAATCAATCGAGAACACCTCGCAAACATCCCAACTCAGGAAACTACTATCCAGTCAGTCAACCACGCAGAGCCCTCTGCGGAAGGACAATGGATATTAGACCGAAAGCAGCAAGGAATAACTGAATATGCTCATGGAGGCACACTTTCGTGGCATCGCTTCCAAAACCAACGATAAAGACGCGCATATACACAAGAAGAAATAGTAACCGTAAGGAAGATCGACTGGGCGATCAATTCTTTTGCCGGCTGCAAATCGCCTGCATTAGACGGTATATTTCCAGCCATGCCACAGTTAAAGAAATCGCAAGTCACACCATGGCTTGAAGAAATATTCAAGGGTTGTCTGAACTTAAACTACGTGCCCGAGTCCTAGAGAACAGCTAGAGTTGTATTCTTGCCGAAATCAGGCTAAGGCAACCATCTGTATCCGAAGGATTACAGGCCGATTAGTTTAACTTCCCTCCTCCTCAAAACACTCTACAAGTTAATCGAACGAAGCTTAAGGACAAGCACTAACCAAATCCAGCTCTCGAAACATCAACACGCCTACACAAAAGGGAAATCGTAGAATCTGCGCTGCATTCCCTGGTAGCCACTATAGAGAAAGCACTCTACCACAAAGAATATGCACTGGGAGCGTTCCTGGACATCTCAGGCGCATTTATCAATGTCTCCAAGCACGCAATTCTCGAAGGACTGCGCGCAACAAACCCCACAACGGCAATCGCCCTTTGGATAGACAACCTTCTGAGTTTCAGACGGGTCCAAGCTAAGTGGGGCCCAACAACAACAGTAAAAGACGCGCACAGAGGCACTCCGCAAGGACGTGTACCATCGCACCTTCACGTAATAGCACGGACTACATGACCCCTGTGACGAACCTTAACCATAAAATAAAAATGATGATTGGTCCCAACGACTGGATAACCGGCTCGGAACCGAAGCAGTGGACCATCAACATCTACACAGACGGCTATAGGATGCGAAATGGAGTAGGCGCGGCGGTTTATTGTGAGGAGGTCAATATAGAGCGACCATACTATAACTACCGCACTACTGGAGGACTTCGCCATCCAGAAGGCGTCTGAAGATACCCTAGAGCTCAACACGCACCACACACATGTCAACCAATTCTTTGGCAGTCAGGCAGCCATAAAATCCTTATTCTTGGACGCCATCAAATTCAAAAATGTTCTGGCAACCAGGGAAGCAGTGGATGTATAAAGCACTTCTAAGAGAATGCGCATCTACTGGGTTCCCAGTCACGGGGGCATTAGCGAAAACGAAAGGGCAAACGAGTTAGCTAGCAGTCAGCCGCAGATGAAGAGCTGCGACGACATGCCGAACGGCAAAGATAATGTGGAACGCGCGAAACGCTAATCAATCCCGCTACATCCTATCGTTCCCACGAAAGGACTGCAGGACGCTGCTAGGTGTTCAATCGGGACACTGTATGACAACGGCCCATGCGAAGAAGCTTGACATCACAAATGACGACAACTGCAGAAAGTGCAAAGAGACGGGGGTACCCGAAACTCTGGAACACCTCCTCTGTACCTGTCCGGCGCTCATGAGAAGCAGACTCAACCATCTAGGATCCCATACCGTCATTTCCTAAGAGAGTGTATCGGGGACACCACTGAACTAACTTTGAAGATTCGCGAAAGTTATCTTCAAAGCATCTTAAACGTCGTAAGACTCAAATATGCGGTAACACTAAGGACCAGATGGACTATGTGAAGCCACCAGTGGGGTGACCTGCCGTCTTAACCTAACCTAACCTTGTACTTATTATTCCGTGAAATATCATACCGAGACGATAAAACCCACCAAAGGTATAGATGGAACCAAGGGCGGCCGCGACCATAAATGCTGTGCTTTCATTGAATTTTATATATTGTTGTTGTGTTTGTTTACATATATGAGCTGGCCAGTGCACAGATTGATTAACTCCATTTAACAAATAGTTGATACATGCTATGGAATAAGGTCAAAGTTTTTAAAATTCCCTTTGTTATATTGTGTTCTGTTATCTATATATATATATTGTAAAAGCTATAAATACAGAGATAATTTTCATCTAAACCAACAAAAATTAATCGTCAGTAAAGTTATAATTTCTTTGTGGCAGATGGAGTTAATCAATGTGTGCACTGACCGGATCATACACTACATATATGAGTCGAGTATACTCGACTAGAGCATTCTTATTTGGTTGTTTGAAAATCGCTACAAAATATTTTATTTTTGGATATTTTAGTTTTTCTTGTACATGTTAATACATAAATTGATATCAGTGCTGTCGAGATTGAGGCAATTATGGGTTTTTAATGAAATTGGTAACTTTAATTATTCACATACTCAGTTTACACTTTTTATAGATGAAAATAAGTTTTATAAATATTAGCAGTGCAGCTAGAAGGAATGAATCAAGTAAACCCTTGACTTTAAATTGTGTACAAATCGATCCCATAATATTCATATGAATCGTTCCATGAAAGTGTCAATCGATTTATATAAATATAATATAATAAATTACATAAAAATTGTATCATTGTAGTTAATCCTAATTTCCGGTTGTTTGCTTTTTCAGCTTAGTTCTATCTTTCCGATTTAATGCTCGTACACACAATTGTTTAGAAAATCTTAAACAAGAAATAAGCGAATCTTACGTGCACACAGGCTTAAAAATTATATGTGACGTCTAACTTACGGCATTCAGCAAATATTTTTACCGCAGCTCAGTCACTAATAGTCATTGTTTAGCAATATTTTGTTTCATTTGTCTGAAAATGGGTATATATGCATATATATGTATATATATGAATATATATATGAGTATATATATAGATATATATACATATCATATTTATTCAAGGGTTAGTGCATACTTTTGGCAAATCTCTTGATGTCGACAGTCCGGTTCTAAAACGCACATCACTTTTTAGTTGCTCAGTACTAAAATCCCTTTTATTTAACCTTGTCTTTGTTGAATGGCTGTGTTCGCCCCTTCGATTGTTGGACCCATGACGTATTCCAAAATGATTCTCTCTATCACTTTGCACATTTTCTCTGTCTTTTGAAACATAATCCGCGGTAAGTGGTCGTTGACAATCGAAGCCCCGTCGGTAGTCGCTATAGCTGCTGTGAAAACTTCCGGATCCCGCTTTATGTGCTGGAATGCGATCTCGAAAATTATTTCCAGCACAGAAAAAATTCTTTTGAGTGATACTGATGGCTAAGCTACGACTATCGCCATCGCGTTCTTGTTCTCTATTGTCGTTTTGACGGATAAACTGTCTGTTGGTTGGTACTTGAGGTTGGCTAATGGCATCGGAAACGGGATTTGTTGGTCGCTTGGACGAAACTTCTTCTTCTTGCTTCTTTTCGTAATGGAAAAAGTCGTCGAAAATGGATGTCGAATGCTTATAAGAGTGTAATATCTGTAACACCTCTATGCCTTTTGTATTTGGTATCTCCTGTGTATCTCTTGAATTCGTTACTGATTTATTGTCATTATTTTCGAGTCGAATGTGGCGGAGCTTTCCATTAGGCACATCTTTGACGTATATCCATTTCACTCTGAACTTCCCCTTCCACTTGTCTTGAGACCAAACACTGGATGTGGAGTTATAATCCACCGAAGTCATCATTTGTGCCATGCCACAAAAATGGCCAGAGCCATTTACCGAGAAAAAAAGCAAAATATTACCGCCCTCTGTGTACCGTTCCTTAAAAGCGTCATCCAAGCGCTTATTACCGTGATCTGTAGAGCACCAGATCTCATATTTTATACTGCGATGAATGTCATCTTCAGAATATGATTTGATGACAAAAAATCTAAAAAGAAACAGTAATTTAAATTTAATTAGAATAATATTATTAAATTTCAGCCCAAGTTAATTACCGTGCAGTTTTTGCCTTATCCAAATCAATTTCTGAAGGGTTATAATTGTTTTTGTCCTTCAATTCGTTCAATAATAATTGCGGGTCAGCATTTATCTCTTTAATTATAGGCACACTATGTGCAACGCGTGAATTACTTTCGTCACGACTTTCTAACTTAATATTTTTCTCAAAGTCGTTTCGAAGACCAGTGAAGTTTCCTCTACGATCGTTATACCGAATTTGAGTACCAATAGATAAAGTTCGCCTTATTGGCACAGAGGATCCGCTTGCTTTCCGTGATTCTATATGCTGAGGTGGCTGCTGAGCAACCCAGGTTTTACGAATTTGCCCGTTTGGAGATGGTTTAGCACCGCCAACATTACTGTTACTGGTCAACCCATGACACTCATCCTTCTCAGATCGTGTACCTGGAGATGATGCTGGCTCTTCGGGAGTAGTTACAGAAAAATGAAGTTCCGAACAAGAGACATCGATTGGTAAAGGCGGGGATGGTACTGGCGGTGGGTTACTATTTGGCAAGTCCCATACATTAACATCTAAATTATGTTTTCCCGGTACCATCGGTGGTGGTGGCATGCCAGGACCTTTCTTCTTATGGCTGGAAGTGGTAAATGTTGTCTGTATATACAAATAAGATAACAGTATAGTTAAAAAATTACTTTGAAACAACTAGCTTGGATACTTACTTTCGAAGTTAGTTTCGCTGGCTGGGAAGCAATTGAAGCCCATGTTGTCTTTTTAGGTGCTACGGATACTGTGAGCATTTTACTATCATCAGATTCACTTGTGCGGTTGTCAAATTTTGAAGACTGTCCATTGTCATTTTGGATCATCTACATGTATATAATTATTAATTCAAGTAAAATTTAATTAATCAATTTGCTTCATCCATTAGTTGAAACTACATTTTTTTTAAATTAACATTTAACAACATTATTGACAGAATTAAAATATTATTGACGGTGAAAACAAAACAAAAATGTAGAATGTTTTGAATCCATCATTACAATAATGATGAGCGTTGACGTTAATAAAGTGTTCCCCAATATTTAACAAGTAAGAATGCTATAGTTTAACATTCCCAACTACAAAACTCCCTGTACCCAGTCAAAAATTTCTGATCACATCTTCGCACACTTACACATACACACACGGATACACAAAGAAATACATTTAGAGCGACTACCGTATTGCACATGCCAAATACCACAGCTATATCTTGAAAAGTTGTGCTGCAAAACACTTTATTGAATAGCGGGGGAATATTTCGAATCCAAATTTTATAGTTTCTGAGATCGACGCGTTCATACATACGAACAACCAGACGGAAATGGCCAAAGCGAAATCCATTTTAATACTGATGAACAATATATATGCTTTATAGGGTCGGAGATGCATTCTTCTGCCTGTTACATACATTTACACAGATCCAATACCCCCTTTTATAGGTACAGGGAGTAAAAACCGCAGGCAGGAGAAGGCCGTGGCATCGGCGAGGAAGTATGTGATAATTCCAGATTACGGCGCTGTGACACTGAGTGTGTGTAATGGAGGAGCATTAGAGACGATAACGTGCGTATTGAAAGATAATCCAAAAATGTTCTTTGGGAATAGCACACGCCGCCCAATATTTTTCTTTTTTAACGCAGTGGGTGTGTTAACCTATGCTGCTCTGGCCAAAGCACTAGTATTCACTATCAATTTAAATTTATTTGTCTCACGATCTTCATTACCGCACGGTACAGCGGTAAGAAGTCCGTACTGCTCGTCGGAGCAACCGGAACAATTACTAAAATACGGTAGATTTAAAGCATCGGAGAAGTTCATAAGTCTTAGTAAAGAACTGTATAGGAAAAATCGCCTCTATTTGGATTACACACACTGTAATAAAAACAAGTAAGTAAGCTATAGTCGAGTATACTTGACTACAGAACTTCCTGTACCCAGGTCCAAAATTTCCGATTGCATCTTCGTACACTTACACGTGCACACACACAGATACACAAAGACGCACACACTCAAGCGACAGCGCAAGCAAGGCATTTTAAGTCGTGGCTGATGCAGATTCGTCAAGGGTTCAACAGTAGTGTGTATGCCAAATTTGGTGACTCTACCTGGTGTGGAAAATATTGATTTTGCTCATTTGTGGGGGAGGGGGTGCGGGTGCCAACAAATTTTTGATGCAGATCTGTCGGGAATCTCAAGATAAGTCTGTATGCCAAATTTGGTGACTATAGCTTTAAAATGTAGAAGATACAGGTTTTCCCCAAAACGTGGGGGAGAGGTTGGTGGTGAAGGGGGCATTTCGACACTTCATTAATTGGGGTTATACACCAACATGTGTGGGACTGTTAAAATTTTCTGATGTAGATTTTTCCAGGGGAAAATAAAACTGTAGAAGATATTACCCTGTGAAAAACGTGTGTTGGGGATACCATTTGCCGATTTGCGGGGATTTGCGTCAATGAACATGAAGAATAGTTTCTTTCAGGTAGATATAGACGAAGAAGGTACCAGCAGAAACTGAACAAGACGCCATAGCTAACATCAAAAAAGTCCTACATCGATTCGCAGACTTCGGGCTAGTGAGTAAGAAATGTCACTTTCTAAAAACCAGGATCGAGAATCGGGGATACGTTATAGGGAAGCAAAACATAAGCCCATCTCTATCGAAGACACAGGATCAACCAAACTTTCGTATACCTCTCAACTTAAGGCAGATTCAAAATTTTCTTGGCCTAGAAGAATTCTTTGGAAAATGTATTTCCGTGTGGCCAGTGGTCATCAGATGCCAAGCGGAATCTCACACGTTCTGAACTTTAAATATTAGCAGTTGTAGAAGCCATACGAAAGTTTCATGGCTATTTGCTTCGTTTACACATCACTACAACCCATTATGGATTGCAACGCCATGACTAAAACAATGGCGAAAAAAGTGTGCATACGTGTAGCTTGCCCTTTGCAGGAATTTCATTATGATGTTGAGCACTGTGCCGGCACCCGCGTTCAACAAACTGCAACGCGAGGGGGAGGAAGCAGCACAACCAGCTATTAAAATGCCGCGCTTGCGCTGTCGCTTGTGCTGTCACTTGTGATAGGTTTTTTTTTCATATTTTGATAGAACAATATATTTTGTAGGTTAGAGTAATTTAGGATAAAAGGGTGAAGTAATAATAAAGAAACCGCTACCCGCGGAACACACCGCCAGGCTCTACTTCGCGGGACGGCAATTTGCTCAGTCTTCTGTATTATATCGGCCGCCATGTTTGCCACCGCGGACCAGCCTGATTCACTCGTGACCATAATGTCGATTATGCTCTCCACCGTGGGCATTCTTCTGAGCAGCACGCCATTCTGAAGCCGCACTCGTTGTGTGGCGAAGCTTAGGCAAGTGAAAAATGCATGTTCCGCATCTTCCCCGACGCCCGTTCCGCAGTGGTCGCAGAAAGGGTCGTCTTCATGTTTAAACCTATGGAGGTATTTTTAAAACAACCGAGTCCTGTAAGCATTTGGGTCAGATAGAAATCTATCTGGTCGTGCTTCTGGAACCGGACTGCAATGTTGGGGATGAATTTTGGCCAGGGCCCACCTCTCCTGCCACCGCATCAAGGTTGCGTCCCGTTGTACTCGGTCCCCTGATCTCCCATTTCTCCTTTCCGCTGCGAGAAGATCAAACGGGATCATTCCAGCCACCACGAGTGCTGCTTCCTCTGATACTGTGCGGAAACAGCGGGAAATAGCGATGCCCAGATTGCTGAGTCGTCAGCAATTAGCCGCCTGCCCTTTTGCTTTGGTCCTCGCGTGTTTGCCATCATCCGGCTGATTGCAGACACTACTTGTGCTGCTTCCCGCATACGACCTCCAAGTGTTGCTTGTAGCAGAGCTATGGTAAATTAAAACTCCAGGGTACTTGATGCTCGGCTTGGACTCAATTACGGTTGAGCCAACCCGTAGCATTGCCTTCTCTACAGTCTTTCTGCCGCTAATCAGTACGGCTTCCGAATTATGTTCGGCCAGTGACAAGCCGTTTAGGCACAGCCAATAATGTCGATAGCCACCGAGATGATAGCAATGTCATCCGCAAATCCTACTATCTCCGCTCCATCTGGAAGAGATACCTGCAGTACTCCGTCGTACATCGCGCTCCATAGCGTGGGTCCAAGTGCGGAACCTTGAGGTACTCCTCCTGTCACTGCGTGGAGTCGCTCTCTTTCGTACGTGTCGTAGTGTCCCAGCTCTATCATGTATGAAGGCTGCAAGTGTCCGTTCAGCGCGTCTAAAACTCTCGAAAAATTTGCGCGAGTTGAAAGCGTTCTTCACATCCTTTATGGTCTCTAGACAGTATCGTTTGGTACCACTGTCCCATCTGGTTCCTTCAATCGCTCTGCATGCTAGCTTGGTGGCCGCTTCTATGGCGTCAACTATGCTTCTTTGCTTCCGGAAACCATATTGGTTTTCGGACAAGCCTTGTCGGGCAGTGAGCACTTTCTCGATGTGGTTGCAAACCTATCGCTCTAGAATCTTAACCGGTGTATCGAGCATGCACAAGGGTCTATACGCAGAAGGATCCATCTTTGCATGCCTTCGGCAACAGCACCAACCACTGCAGTTTCCATCTCTTCGAAATAGCTCGATCCTTTAGGCAGCCATTAAAGAGTTCGACAAAGTCCGATGGGTGCGGTTGAATGAATAATTTTAGTGCTGCATTTGGGATACCATCCGGGCCTGGCACTTTTTTTTGGCTTAATTTTCGCCGCAATGGCCTGTGAATGGACGAGTATACTAAAATAAAATTGACTACAAACCGTCAGACACAAAGCGAGAATCACCAAGGGTAGATAAAGATACCGCCGATTTGACCCAAGTTCAGTCAAAGATGCAGATGAGCTAGTACTATTATGACTCTTCAACATGTTTTTGTAGCGTATTCAACTGCTGCAGCAACGTGTTAACGATTATGCAGCCAGCTATCTAATTCGAGGTACCCATTCCACTTAAAGCACGCAAGTTTGCGTTCCAATGGTCTGAAAATGCACGCAGTTTTGTCGTTGCACCCAAATCCATTTTATTCTGCCTCAACATGTCAGCAATATGTGCCCGGAAATTAAGGCGTTTATTGCTTAGTCGTAGATTAAGCTATTCCTATGCAACGAAATATAGCTATCGCTCCCGATTTCTGTACAGCGAACTGCATTCAAAGAAGTGCTCTTTAGGCAAGATCGTAGGTTCTGCAGTTTTTATACTATGTTCTCGAAGGGAAAAATAGTATATTGGGTTTGCGCAATGTCCGTCTGTCCGTCTGTCCGTATGAACGCAATTTTTTTGCCTTTATCTTTGAGCTAGAGCAACCAAATTTGGCACACATGTTGGTGTATATCGTCAGTTTATAAAGTGTCAAGATCAGCCCCCCACCCCCACCCCCTCCCCCAAAATTTGGGGAAAACCTGTATCTTCCACATTTTTAAAGCTAGAGTTACCAAATTTGGCATACACACTAAAGTTGAGATTCCTGACAGATCTGCATCAAAAATTTTTGGACCACCCCACCCCCCACCCCCCCCAATGGAGCAAAACCTATATCTCCCACACCAGTAGAGCTAAAGCAACCAAATTTGGCATAGAGACTAATGTTGACCCCCTGGATAAAACTGCATCACAAATTTTTGGACCCCCCCACCCCCATCCCCCCAATGGAGCAAAACCTATATCTCCCACACCAGTAGAGCTAGAGTCACCAAATTTGGCATATACACTAATGTTGACCCCCTGGATAAAACTGCATCAAAAATTTTTGGACCCCCCCACCCCCATCCCCCCAATGGAGCAAAACCTATATCTCCCACACCAGTAGAGCTAGAGTCACCAAATTTGGCATAGAGACTAATGTTGACCCCCTGGATAAAACTGCATCACAAATTTTTGGACCCCCCCAACCCCATCCCCCCAATGGAGCAAAACCTATATCTCCCACACCAGTAGAGCTAGAGTCACCAAATTTGGCAGACAGACTAATGTTGACCTCCTGGATAAAACTCCATCAAAAATCTTTGGACACCCCCCACGCCCCCAAAGGAGCAAAATCGCGTTTCTTTCCGAACTCACAAATAACCATATTATATACATAGGACTGGGAACATAGTATTCTGCAGTCGGGTGCGTCCGCCGTCAGACGCCACCGCCGACTGCAACGTTCTTACTTGTTCGATTTGTGTTAGGTACGAATCCTTATAAATGATAGTTAAAAATAGAAAAACGAAGTTGCATACTCAATGTAAGTACCACTGAAAGTAGGCAAATTCAGCTCTAGTAAATGCGGTCAGATTGGAATGATGACGGAGTGAGGCACTGCGATTGATCTAGACCGAAGTGTTGAGTTAAGCGACGCGAATCCTTTTAGCTGATACCAATTGTGAGACTCCATGGTACCCACATCTCACTTTCAATTTGTGTGCGATCGCGTCTTTCAAGGCTGTCGTGTGGCTTGAAAAATATGGCTTTATATTGCTCAATCAAAGTTAATTGTGCGAGAAGATACTGCTCACTTAACAAGCCCACATTGTCGTTTGAAAAAGCTTTGTTGATTTGTCAGAAAGCCCATAAACTTGCGATGACTCGTAAACAGATTCGAAAACGAATAATATTTATAACAAGAAAGAATGGTTATCTTCGGAGTGCCGATGCTATATACCCTAACAGGAATTAATTTTTATACAAATTTTTTTATTTTGATAAAATTTGAAGTATAATAAAGCTCTCACTTAGTTTGGATTCAAATATTTGTATAAACAAAAAGTTTGATATAGTGAAATAGTGGTCCGATTTTGACCAAATTCGGACAGATTGTATAAACACTCTAGAGACTCTGTTTGGGAAAGCTTGGTAAGGATACCTTAATAAACACAAAAGTTTTTCATACAAAAACATAGTTGTCGAACGATCATTTCTATGGCAGCTATATTTTATAGTTGTCCAATAATAATATAATCAACCTTTTTCAGGACTATCTGTATTAGGTATGGGGCAAACGCAGTTTATATTACACTTGCAGAGGCGTGCTAAAAATATTCTAGATTAACATGACTTTGTCATCTTGTTCTGCCTTATCTGTAAATTTTCGAATTTCTAGCTTGTTAGATAGTTTAAAACCAATTGAAAGAGTTTTACAGGACCAACAGACAAAAAAGCAAGTCAATAATACATAAAAAACACATACCCGAATTGAGGGTGCAGAGGTTTCCGTAAATAATCGTCTAGAACTCCAAGCATTTATCTGGTGTTCGTCAGGTTTTGGGTTATTGTAAGAGCCCGGATTTCCATAGTTTTTCTTTGTATCTAAAAAGTATTAAAAATTGTGTTTGGTTCCTTTATTACACTTGTCGATGAAGTAATAACAAATTTTTTTGTGAGTTGTTTTAAAAATAAAACCAATAATACAAATTTTTAATGACAATTTTATGTTCTTATCAGATCTTAACAACTTATCAAAAGAGAGGATATACCAATATCAAATATATTACGTTCATTCTGGCAGAGGAGCGGAAAACATAATATAATAATAACATAATTAAAAGGGGGTACTTAAAATGTGCAAATGTATGTTACAGGCATATTAAGCCATTACCATAAACAGCCGAGTCAATCTAGCCTTGACTGTCGGTTTGTTTTTTGACGATAAATTCGGAATGTATTTTGTACCATACGCATTGTTTCAATCTATTTGCGAATTTAGATATTTCGAAAAAAGAATGCGTTCATAAGGACAGACAGACATTTAACTGAATACATATGAAACAATTATGCAAATGGAATGTTTTAATTGCGGACGTGGGTGATCAGAATCAGCATTGGTAAGTCCGATTGTGTGTGTTTATGGGAAGAAAGTTAGGTGTTAGGAAAAGGGCTGATAGCCGTGGGCTCATTTTCATTTTGTTCGATTTGTCGAAATTATCTGTTATTAATTATTAACTTTAAAATTAATTGCCGTATGTCAATTCTGTAATATTTCTCATATAGACAACAGTTTATAAAATAATATAAAAAAATTACTTTTTACTCCCTGTACCCATAAAATGGGTAAAAAGGAGGTATTGGATTTGTGCAAAAGTATGTAACAGGCAGAAGGAGACATCTCCGACCCTATAAAATATATATATTCTTGATCAGTATCAAAAGAGATTTCGATTTGGCCATGTCCTTCTGTCTGTCTGTCTGTCCGTATGAACGCGTCGATCTCAGCAACTATAAGAGCTAGAGACACCAAATGTGAAATGTATCTTCCTGTATACCATACGCAGATCAAGTTTGTTTCCGATCTCAGAAGTTTTTCCCCGTTCCCCCGCAAATCGAACAAAACGTTTTACAGCCACACTTTTAAAGATATAGCTTTGCGATTTTGCATGTGCAATACTCAAGTCACTCTTAATCTACTGTCCAAATTCAAGTCGATCGGATAATAAACACGTATGTTATTCAACAAACAAGATTCAGTATTGGAGCGAGGGGGGAAGAAGCAGCACAGCACGACTTAAAATGCCTCGTTGCGCTGTCGTCTTGTTGTTGCTTGTGTGTTTGCGTCTTTGTGTATGTGTATGTCTATGCATAAATGTACGAAGAAGCGATTGGAAATTTTGAACCTGGGTACAGGGAGTTTTGTAGTCGGGTATACTCGACTATAGCAAATTTGGAATTTTTTTTTGACATTTCACGATCACAAGGACACATTGATTTATAAAATTGCAATTGGCTTGAATCCTTCTGAATTTTAAAAGTGGCACTCCATAAAGACCCATATTATTTTATTTTATTGGAATTAGCTTTTTAATTGTCAAAATGTCACTTCACTTCTCTTATTTTTTGACAAAAATCACACTGGCGTGCAAAAAGGCGGGAATCTTTTGTGCAGCAAGGGTTGAAATATATGTTAACTTTAAAAGGTCACAGCTGATCAGCTATCAATAGGATATCAGTTATAAAAACAAATATTCTGGTAGTAATCTTTACATTAAATTAAATGCAGCTAAGTCGATCGTATCGACCACTGTGCACTGTAGGAAATGGGGCTTTAAATGTTGTGCGTGCGAAAGTCTATTTTTAATCTGATCTGCATCAAACTCACTTACAAATCTTTTCACATAATTTAACATAATTTAATTACACAAGTCCCACCAATAATAGAAAGTACACACCCGTGGTCGGAATTGGAATTTGGAATAAAACTTTCTTGGCTTTTGTATGTTTTGTTTCAAATTTATTTTTAAATTTTTTGTCAGGTAGTAATTTATTATACTGTTTAAAAAAAAATTTGTTAAATGGTATATTGGGTTTGTGCATTATCTGTCTGTCCGAAAGTTTTTTCCACATTATTGAAGCTAGAGTTACCAAACATAGTAAACGTGTATACTCTCATTTTATAAAATGTCAAAGTCGACCACCCACACCCACCCACTCCCCTGCAATTTGGCGGACACCTGATTTCCAAATTTTATTTAAAGCTAGAGTCATCAAATTTAAAATTTTTTTTAACGTTTCTTTTATCCATCGGACTTAAAACAGAGAATTCCGCTGTCGGGTATGTTGGACTGCAACGTTCTTACTTGTTAACCTTGTGGCTTTAACCTAATTTCCAAGAGCCTACACCAAAAATAATTTTTTTAAATGTTAACGGATTAGAGTACGTCTCCACAGCCCGTCGCGACGGTCGGCAAGGCCATGGTCAAATGTGTGAAAATGTGAATCGCTTCATTTGACTGTTGAAATGATGTTTCAACCCGCTCTGCAGTACTGATAGTTTGTTAAATAACTTCTGTATTTATAATCCGAATGATGAGAAATTTGAGTTCGGATCAAGAGTAGAGCGTGGGTAGAGTGAACGAATTATGTATGCCAAAAATCAAAGCTTTATGCTTTAATTGTCCCTACAAATCGATTTTATTAATTTGGTGTCTGAGGTCTTATAATTACCGATATCCTTGCGTTCATACATGGACAGACTCGGCTATTAATATTGATTACGAATTTATGTACATATTGCAGCAAGCATTCTGATTAGAAAAAATAAAATTTGCTACTAAAAGGAAACCGCCACCCAAACAATCTCCTTCCAGACTTAATGCTCCTTCAGATGAAGTTGATCCTGCCCGATAGCAGTTGTTTGAAGAGCCGATGCCCGGAAGGAGTTCGCTATTGCCGAAAAAACTGTTTTCGATCAAAAGACTCCTTCAAACGAAGTGGAAACTGATCGATTTCTTTTGTTGCATACATTTTTCAGACGAGATTGTCACTGCATTGTCCCAGTCGGTCGCCGCCAGAGAAAGGATATCCAAGCCACCCCTCACATGCATGGGAATTATGGAATCGGTCCCAAAAATCTTGTATAATAAATGGGCCCAGTGCAGGGCCCATCTGTCAATTAGTTTGTGTCCAATGTTACAGCCACATCACGCTTGGCTATAGCGAAATTCTATTCAAAGAAGGCGATATTATAATATAAAGGTCGCAAAATATGTCAAACTTTGGGACATGCATAGGCTGCCTTTCATATTTCTAGACTAGGTTAATTATTGCCTTTTAAGGCCACATTTAAAGATACTACCAAGGTATACTGCACACGACATTATATATGCAGGGAGTGTGGTGACAACCTTCCAACCCAGGACTGCAAGCTCGGAAAAGATGACCCTAGGTGTTGCTATCACCCCCACGAGGCCAATTTTAAAGGCAGCGAAAAATACCTCAAAACTGCGTTTAGCCACCCAAAGGCCAGCTATCCTATTGCCACAGGTTTCACTAACCATCCACCTCGACTCAGCCCACCTGCCTACAAGATTGGCAAGCAAATGTTCGCGACCGTGGCCAGAGGCATTCAGCGCAACCAGCCCCACATAAAGGCAGTGAACCCGCCGCCCTCCTCGCTCACCAGTGCTACCCTGGATTCCAGGCTGACTCTGCTTTTCACAAGGCTTGATAGGATGATGTCCCTAGTAGAGACCCTCCTGCAAGAGCTTCTACAGACGCGCACCTCCCCTCTCTGCTCTTTACAATGGGTGTCCCTAAGATAGAAGCTTGGAATGCCATGGGGCCTTGTCGAAGAGCAACGAGATTCTCGCCTTCATCGAGCTCCACGACCTCGACATTCTCCTGCTGTCAGAATCCCACTTCTGCTTTCGGTCCACCTTCAGGGTCCCCGGCTTTATCCTACATACTGTCAACCACCCGGATGACAGTCAACACGGAGGTGCGGCGATCCTCATAAGATCGTCCATCTCCCATCAACCCTCCACGCTCTCGGAAGATCATATCCAGGCAGTCACCATTCAGCTATCTGCGAGCAAAGGTAACTTTAACGTTGACTCGGTGTACTGCCCCCCTGCCTACAGGTGGACAGAGGCCGACGACGTGACATTCCTTACCCAACTCGGTACTAAGTTCCTTGCGGCAGGTGACTGGTGGTGGGGCAACTACAGAATGTGTCTTAGAGGCAGGGTTCTGTTTTCTGCCCTAGCTGACGAGTATCGACATCGTTGCAACTGGCGAATCCACGTGCTACCCCTATCGTGTAAACGCGACTACCTCCCGCTGCTCTTTAAGCTGGACGAAGACGCACAATTTTTCAAAGGAGTAACCAAAATGCTGCCACCGCATGCTGACATAGAGGCCTTTAAAGTGCATTTAGAATCTTCTGTAGAACTCAACGCTCCCATCAACATTTGCAGCGAGCTGGAGGCTTACGTCGACTGCTTTGCATCCAACATTGCTGAGGCTGCGCGGTGGGCTACGCCTACCCCACACCACCGTAAGGAGGGCGCCCATTCTGAGCCCAGAGGCAAGTGCTCAGCTCAGCTACAATAGGCGCATCAGAAGGCAGTACATCGCGTCAAGTCCTCTCAAGCGTCACAAATAGACTGCTAGCCAAGAACCGCCAGGAAAACCTTGATACCCTGCTAGAGGGAGCTGGCCCAGACAATAACAGCGACTTCTCAATATGGAAGCTCACGAGAGGAATCAAAAGACAGACGGTGTTCGAATCCCCCATCTTAAGACACAGTGGCCTCTGGCTCAAGACGGATGATGACAAAGCGAACGCTTTTGCTGCGCAACTGTCTTCGACTTTCCTGCCATTTCATCTTACGGAGATTCCCACCATGACGAAATTACAAACTCTTTGGATGCTCCAGTTCTACCGGCCCGCCCTATGAGACATAGCACGCCGCAGGAGGTGATGTTACAATTAAAATCGTTCCAAATCAAAAAGACAGTTAAAATCTTTAACACCATGTTCAGACTAGGGCACTTCCCAAGGCAGTGCAAGCGTGCGCAGATTTTTCTGATCCCCAAAGCCGGCAAGCCTTCAACGAAGGTCGACTCATACCGTCCAATTAGCTTGCTAGCAACCTTTTCCAAGGTTTTTGAGCGCATTCTGCTAACTCAAATGATGGAACTGCCACAGGTATTAGGCCACATACCACAACACAAATTTGTCTCTAGGAGATCCCATGGTTGCCCTGAACAAGTGCAACGCTTGGTCAACCAGATCACACTCGGCTTCGAGCAAAAGCAGTATACTGTCGGCGGTGGTGCTCTTTTTGCTGTTGGCACTGATTTATCTTTGGAGGTTGCAATAACCGATAGTTCTATAGATATTGAATTTGTTGCTATAAAGTTGAGTATTTGAGGTCTTTGCTTGTTTATTTCTTGTTCTTATATTCCACCTTCTTAAGAATCTTCTGTATATTCTTCGCTTGCTTCTACTCTACATTCTATCTTCTCCATGCTTTCTGATCCTAATTTTCTTGTAGTTCTTGGTGATTTTAATATTGCTGGAACTACATGGATTTTATTGATAATTTAGTTGGGATGTTATTGTATCAAATCAAAGGTATCCCAAATTCTTTACATGAAATGCTTGATCTGATTTCTGTTTTGAATCCCTCTATCTTATGTGTTCCGTAGTGAATCTATATACTTCCCTGATCCTTATCACCCACCTTTGGGGGTGTTGGCACTAAGCCCGCGTAATTAACCTTCTTCAATTTCGGAAAACCGAATTTACTAAACCAACTTAGCTCTTAGCCCAGATAGACTCGTCCCAGTTTTTATTCCACTTTAAATTCATTATTTTATATACATATATGTATGTCCCGTTTTGTAAGCCGCTGACGTCTAACAAACTTGTAGGGTTTCCACAGGAAATAATAAACTTAAGAGATTCTATAGGAAATGCAAGGAATCTGGCTCTTTCTTGGACATCTCTCGCTATTTGATTGCTCGATCTAACTTCTCTGTACTTAATTCCAATAATATAATAACTACCTTAGAAGCTGTGAGTTACAGAATCAGCGGGATACTAAAATGTTTTATAGCTTCGTTAATGCAAACACTTCTATAAACCAATCAAAGTTGTCTGCTATTCCTAAGATTTTCAACATTTCATATCATCATTTCTATAATTTCATCCTACCAGCAAGGGTTTGTAAAATAAAGATATCACTAACCTATTGGAATTCACATTCCCTGTTATTAAGACAATCCAAGATAAAAGCACTGATTTCAGCATTTGATTCTGATAGTCACTCTCTTTCACTTTACAAACTTCATCCTTCTTTCACCATTTTTACTCCCTGTACACATAAAATGGGTAAAAAGGGCGTACTAAATCTGTGCAAATGTATGTAACACGCAGAAGGAGACAACGCCGACTCTATAAAGTATCACAGTTGATCTCAGAAACTAAAAGAGCTAGAGACACCAAATTTGAACTATAGGTTCCATACGCAGATTAAGTTTGCTTTCAATTTCAGATATCTCCCGCCGTTCCCCTGCAAATCAATATTAACGTTTTATACAAAAAATTTTGAAGATATAGCTTTGAAATTTAGCATGTATATTATTTTCGTCACTCTTAACGTACTATCCAAATTTAAAGGGCATAAGAAAGGGCGAAAAAGTTATTACGTAATATGTGTACGAATTGCAATGTGTAATTTAATGTATTTTTATAGGCGAATGCCCTTTCTAAATAACTATATTCTGTGAGGAGAGTCCTCCCGGATCCCCTCACAATATCTATTGTTTATTAATATTACTCGATTATCATTATATAAATATTAAGCACAACCCGTACTAGCAACGGGCAAGGAGCGCTAGGTTATATTTAAGTAATAATGTTGAAAGGCGCACGGAGCGCATAAATGTAAAGTAAGCAGTTAGCATATAATTCAAATTCGAATCTAACGGCCTGGGCCGCAGTAAGCACTATTGATCGGTTGCTCGATCCTGCCACTAGAGTGCGTCTACCAGGAGAGCGAAAGCTCTAAGGCAGAGAACGGAAGCTGCCAACCGTTTCAGATTGGCGAGGCCAGCGCGCGGCTTAGCCGCGAAGGGCTCGAGAGAGTAAGAGAGAGAGACTTTTGAAGTGAACGGACGTGCGTGTGAGAATCGATCAGTAAGTCGCGTGTGAATAGTAACAGAAGAGAATAGAGAAAGCAGCGAAATAAGGCGAGAGGACAAGTAAGCGATCTTTACTTGTACTATAAAATTAACCTTGTTAAATAGTAGTTTATAATTTAAGTAATAAAAGCTTATTGAACTTGCTTACATATCTGCCTAATAACTGTTCTAACCCCCCGCCCCCGCATAGCAATAAGTAAAGTAGTGCGCACCGGCGGCAAAGTGCAAGTGGAAAAGTGTGTGTCTGCGGCTTTGCCCGGCCACCCGTAGGCAGTGTGCGTCTGAGGCCTTTGCCCAGCCACTAGTGAGTGTAGTGCGACTGAGGCTTTTGCCCGGTCACACTTAGGTGTAGTGCGACTGAGGTTTTCGCCCGGCTGCTAGAAGGTAGTGTGTGTCCGCGGCTTTGCCCGGTCATTAGTAGGCAGTGCGTGCCCGTGGCTCTAGCCCGGCCATTATTAGGCGGAGTGCGACTGAGGTTTCGACCCGGTTTTTAGGTGTAGATTGTGAAGAGTAGCATAGCCAGTGGGATAAGAGTATTCAACTTATCTACGAACCCCGTTTCTCAGTGCCCCAGCGATTTACAAATATTCTTGTAAACAGAACCTTGGCTAGACTGAGATTTGTACCCCGGCCAAGAAACTTCTTTACAATTCTTAGTGATAAGCCGTTTGTTCGAATTGAGTCGAGCGCTGTCCTTGAGTCTTTCAACATTTGCTCTACGTGTCCTAGTGTCTAGAGTCGTCTCTTGCACAGCGACCTTGGTTGTCCTTTACCACCATTACTTTGGATTTTTACGACTTGATTTGGTGGCTCCGTGTTTGGCGACAATCGTAAATGAAATTAATCATGGATTGAAGTGATTTAGTGGTATCCGATAATAAGACCATGTCGTCCGCGTACATAAGCACTAGTCATCGACATACAGGGCGAACAGTAATGGGCTTAGAAGACAGCCCTATTTGACACCCAGATTTGACGTGAACAATGGTGATAGATCATTACCATCCCACACCGCAACATTATTCAGGTCGTACTTGGTACTTAAGATGTTAAGTAGTTTGGTTGATATTCCGGTGTTGCTCGGATTCAGGAAGAGGCTTCGTCTGTCTATGGTGTCGAAAGCTGCTTTAAAATCAATAAAGAATGTGTAGAGCATAATTTTTCTGCTGTGAAAATTATTGGCAAATGTCGTTAAAACAAATATAATGTCCACTGTTGAATGACCTTTCGTGAAGTTGGTTAATCGTGCCAGTAAGATTGACGCAAACAATTTCATGGCTACATCTAGAAATGAAATTCCCCTATAGTTTTCTACTCTATATGCACTCCCTTTCTTGAAGATGGGGTACAGTAAATCTTTTCCAAAATTGTTCTCGAAGATGATGTGAAATGCCACATTAAGTTTTACTAAGAAAGTTGTTGAAGCGTTCTTAAAGAACTCAGCGGGGATTCTATTCACTCCTAGTGGCTTTTTACTCCCTGTTCCCATAAAATGGGTAAAAAGGGGGTACTAAATCTGTGCAAATGTGTGTAATAGGCAGAAGGAGACATCTCCGACCCTATAAAGTATATATTCTTGGTTTTGGAAGCAGCACAGCCACCACTTAAAATGCCTCGCTTGTGCTGTCGCTTGTGGCATCACTTGTGTGTGTGCGTCCTTCTGTGTATGTATGTATGTACGAAGATGCGATCGAAAATTTTGACCTGAGTAAAGGAAATTTTGTAGTCAGGTATACTCGACTATAGCATTCTTGTTATTTTTGGAACACAGTATACGTCGGACTCGGAAATGGGTCTGTCCAGTTTTAAAGTGGATCTGGATCGAGTGGGTATCTTTTAGAGCCATTTTTGCCATTCAGGTTTCTTACCAAGTCCCAGAAAGATTTGCTGTCGTTTACCCTGAATATTACAAGTTCCTAAAATACTCTTGCTGCTTATGACTGCAGAGGCTTTCTTTGCTGCGGAGTGGATAACTTTATTTGTTACAATGGCCTCTTTCTGGACCTCTTTGAGCGCTTGCATCCATTTTTTCCTGGCTACAAGACAATCTTTGTCGAACTAAGGCTGCATATTGCATGGTCTAAAGGGTTTTGACATACGTTTTGACGCTCTTACAATGCATTTTGTCAGTTCTTCAATGTCGACTATATATATACCTATAATTTTTCGGCAAACGGAAGCAGCTGAACGTCACCCTAGACTTTATGGAACCTAAGCCATACAGATATTCAGCATAATCTGGATGTCAGGACTAGAAACGAGTTCGAGATCCAGGCTAGGTCGTGCCTGCAAACAGGTTGACTGTTAAAATACCAAACTGCTAAAATACGACCTAGGTCAATTAAACTACTTTAAAGACATCTACAATATACAAACAATTGCAGTCATATGTTAGGCAAAGACCGAAGTCTAAAATGTTAATTTTCTCCCTCAGAAGCGGGAAGACATCATGATATTGTGAAATGAAATTAGGGTCCCTGCATCAACAATGACAACAATCACCGAATCGGGAACCTCTTCGGGGTCAGAAGGAACCACATCCATGGCTAAGATGTTGTTCTTGTCACTTCTGATCGAAATATGGGATTAAGGGGATGACAAATTAATCAACGCTAACTGTTTAGTAGCGGATGTAGTGGGTAAGTGAGTAGGGAACGAAATTCGATATTCAAATCGGAGAAACCATCAAACAGTCTTTTAAACCGAGCGAATATGCCTCCAAAGCCTTGTTAACGCTGATTTCTACTTACGCACAACAACACCAATAACAAAATATTAAAGTGCGGGCGCGTCAACCGAAATTAGCACAACGGAATATAAAACGAATGGAAACACCGTAACCAACACCAACGATAGAAGCGCGCGAGAGCGTTAATAGCGCAAATTAGTAAAAATACAATTCAAATATAGGCACAATGCAAACTGACCAATCAACCAATACGTCCGTTGCGAATGCGAATCATTCGGAGTAATTTGAAAATAGCAAGCCATCCAGCAATGATTTTATCCGATTTAACATCTTTTCTCGAAATTTTTGATGTTTGTGACAAAAACGTTATAAGCGGATCCAGTGATATAAGTAAATCTTCTATCGTATTACATCTCTTCTATTACGGGAATGGTTCTGCCGTATATCTCGGAAAACTTTATTCCTGACGTCAAGGGCTTCTTCAGACATCATAATAATAGGTTTATAATATATTGTCGCTACTTGATATTAGTATATCCACCAATAAGCCCATGGGTTTTCTGAGTTACAGTTGAATTTCAGATTTTCGATATTCTACCTCCGGCTTATCTTCGCTTATCTTCTATACACAAAAAAATCATAACCATGCATGAAGAATTGATAACCCATATTTAAAAAGATCTGCATCAACTGGGAAACTTTACAAAATTGATATTATTTACATTTTTTGGCACTGCTTTACAAATTCTACATGTCTGTGCAGATGCTTCTGTAAGGGCGCTAACTGTTTTGCTATCCAGCATGATCATATGAAATTCATGAAAAATGATAAATGAGTTGATAGTTGTTGGTTTAATTGATAAAATTTGACTTTGTATAATATAATTCCCTAAACGAATTTAATTTTATAAGTCGATTCTTTCTGGCAAACTAGTTTTATGAGCTGACAATATCAATTTGATAAAGGTCCCGTATTTTTCCATGGTATGGTAACTTAGATAAATTTTCTGCTTCTTACTGGAAGCCAGTTGCTTATTTTTGTCGCAAATAAGCAATCCCGGACAATCAGCGGATACTGCGGAGATATCCACGGTACTGACAAGGTCTGACCGCTTTTGAAACATAGTCTCACACACACCAGGTTCATTAAAAATTGCTCAGTCGTGTACGGAGGGCTAAGGTGCTTACCAATCATCTGTTCTATTTTTGCCTTACCCGATTACTGCCGATTTCTGCCCCATTAGCAAAATGAACAACAATAATACAACAACATAACATAAAAATGAGTCCGGCCGTCAAGGAAAGCCGGAATGAGTCACCAGCTCCGACATGAAGAGCGGCTTAAGCCTCCAGAGCAAGCCGAAGCCACCAACGTGCTCCTACCGAACCGCGCCTCTCCAAAGCCACCAGCAAGCCCTCGGCTTCTGGCGTGTCAGTTGGAAAGTGGTCGGGTGCGGTTCCGGGGAGAAACCCGTAGGAAGTGATCTACCACTGAATCACACTAACTCTGCCGTAGACCTCAGCTAGGCCACCAAGCAGGAGCTTCAGGGCGAAACAATCTTGGAGCTGACGCTGACGAATGGGAGTGCTGTCTTCTGTGAGGCAGGTACTCCAAATCAATATGCACCACAGTAAGGCAGCCTCCGCTGCGCTTCTGCTGTAGATGCTGTCCCAGTCCAGGAGGCATGGATCCCTGATGACAGGATCTGTGGCCTCAGGATGCCCAAATACATCCTTATCCACACAACCGGTAAGGGTAACATAAGAACCTGCTTATTAATAAACAAACGATATAATGCTTTCCTACTCTCCCAGTTCAGTGATGGAGACATCACGGTACCCAGCCTTGAACTAGGAGGGTACCACTACGAGAGTACCACTACTCACGAGAACCGAACACCACACACCTTATTCCGTGAGCTTGTGACGCAGAGTACAGCCACTCATCCTGGTAGGAGATGCCAATACTCACCACTTACACACAATAGGAAAGTACTGATATCAACGATCAGGGTGAGTTACTTTCCGATTACTTACTTGGAACCAATCTAAATCTATGTAATAGAGGTAATACCATTAACTACTGAAACATAGACGTGTCAAACAAGCATAGAAACGAAACATCGTTCTGGTGTCGATCCAAGACTAAATATTCGTTCTGAACAGCTGCGTTAGCAACTCGGCTGGCAAACCACGACGGGGTTGTCTTGAGTTCGGTTTTTTTGCCGAAGTGTCTTTGGGTTGTCAGAAAAATGCTTGTTTGACACGTCTATGTTTCAGTAGTAAATGGTAATACCCGACCTTCATCACTAAAAACAGAAGTGAAGTCTTGGACATCACCCTTATGTCAGATAACATTTCTCAGCGGGTTGTTTCCTGAAGACATCTACCAGAACACTTTTTTTCGGATCACTGCTACATCGAAATAGTAGTATCACATTCGCGTCCAACCTCCAATAAGAACCAGAACCCCAGGAAGGCAAATTGGGGGCAATACATGAGACTCGTGAGGAAGACTTTGGAATTAAATCCGCCTCCAATCCCGGAAAACATCGAACAGGTGAATTCCTTAGTTAACACCTTAACAAATGTATGTAATAATGCTTCAAACAAATCCTGTCCAAAAAGGACTCCAAAAGAAATATTCAAACCCCCCATGGTGGCCCCCTAATCTCAAAGCACTCAAAACAAATTGCAGGCAAACCTTCAATCACCCCAAAAACACCGCTCTAGACACCACTCGGCCGAACTAAACAGTAACAAATAAGCTCTAAGAAAGGCGAAGCGGGCCTCGTGGGCCAACTTCTGCAGCAACATTCAGACTATTTCTGATGCTTCACAACTCAGGAAGATTTTAGCCTCATCCACCGGGAGCAAAGGAGCGACGGTTCGTGGACAAACACCAGTTCATAGACCCTCGACCTCCTGATAGACACTCACTTCCCTGGGTGCTCACACAGAAACCAAGACCACTAATTCAACCAACACGAATATCAATCAACCGAACTCGTGAAAAAATCAGCGATCAGAAGATAAGATGGGCTATAAACACCAGTATAAACTAGCCAGAGTCTGAATTTGGTTTTTCATACAAAAATATATTTGTCGACCAATCGTTCCTATGGCAGCTATAATATATTAGTGGTGCGATCCGATCGATTCCGAAATATGTACGCCAGCAGCAAAAAGAAGGATTTGCGCCAAGTTACATCACGATAGTTTTAATATTGAGAGCCTAGTTTGCATAGAAGCAAACGGACATACTATATCGACTCAGCTATTTATGCCCATCAAGAATACATATACTTTTTGGGTTTGAATGAGTTGCCACATGAATCTAATCAGTTTAATAAATATATACAATAATATGTATATTGTATACCTATATACGTATAGCAAAATATACAACAAAATATAGCGGTATAGCTGAATACTGTAAATATACAGTGATCCGGTATTTAACTGTCACTTTCTTTAATATATAGTATGACAAAGTATGATCAAACCCAAATTGTGTACTCGTAAATTCCCAAAAACACATGTAATTTTTGGAAAACGTCAAAATTAGATATACACTATGGAGGAAAAAAATAATGAAATCGATGAAATTAAAATTGGGATTATTGGTGAGTCTGGCCTTGACACTCCTATTATACTAAAGGATAGAAAGGAATGTGCTGTGTGTACGCCCTTCGGAAAGCCTTCAGACATTATTATTGAAGGGAAAATTGAAGATGTCAACTGTGCTCTACTCTCACGAAATGGACGCCTTCATGATATAATGCCCTCTAATGTCAATTACAGGGCGAACATTTGGGCCATGCGTAAGTTAGGATGCACACATATCTTAGTTACCCATACCGTCAGCTCGCTGCGTGAAAATATTAATCCTGGAGACATTGTTGTTCCACACGATCTAATTGACAAAACAACAAGACGTACTCAAACATTTTATGACGGTGCTGTGGGCAGCCCTTTTGGTGTGTGTCATCTGCCTATGTATCCCACCTTTTGCGAAAGAACGCGGTATCACCTTTTAAAAGCAGCTAATGAGCTGGAGTTGCCCATACACCCCAAGGCAACTGTGATTACTCTAGAAGGGCCGCGTTACTCTACAATTGCAGAAAACAATATATATCGCAACTGGGGGGCAGATCTTGTCAGCATGACATTGTGTCCTGAGGCAATATTAGCTAAGGAAGCTGGCATCTTATACGCATCTTTAAGTTTCGTAACCAACAAAGAGTGTTGGTGCGCTAGTCAGCAAATAGCAACTACTCATGAAATAATATACACTTTCAAGAAGCAGGTTGATAAAGTCCAGAGAGTTCTGATTAATGCTATAAAAGGGATTTCCAAGGAGGACTGGACAGAGGACATACTAAAAGCTAAGGTCTATTATTACAAGGAATACTCCAATTTATTTACTTATTTTAATTTTCATTCCAGATATTGGTGTGCAGTAATTTTTCGAACCGTAACCAATAATTAATAAATAAATGCAATGAGTTCGAACACTAAAAATATTACCAAATATTCGCTAAGATAAACAAAATTATCTAGAAAATTTAGTTTTTGTTTTTAATAAAAAATTATTGGGTTTGTGCAGCAAAGCTATTTTGAAATACGAGTAGTTTAACTCTGTTGACAAATTAATACAGTTCTGTCAAGACCGCTGACTTGAAGCATAAATATACCCTTAAGGCCTAAACTAATTCCCATACCCTTTGAAAGATATGGAAAAACCATTAGGCCTCTTTAGACACACTGGCAGTAGGCCGAATATTCGACCAATTTTGCTGCCAGACATGTGTAAACACCTGCCAGATAACCTGCCAGAACATTCCGGCAACCCTTTCGACAAAAGCTTGCCAGAAGTTATTTGCCCATGTGTAAACACCAAAAAAAAATACATCTGGCAGCTTTCAATAAAAATTTTTATCTGGCATTCCTGTTGACCAGAGCTTTTTGACAACTGCACATTTGTGACAGGAATTAGTGCAACACAATGGACGAAATAAAATCTGCTGACGATAGTCAAATTGCTGCAGTGGATAGGTAAATATTTGATTGGTTTCAATTTATTTCATAATATATTAATCTTATTTAATGATGCAATATAGCTCTCCACAAAAAAAAAGTCACACGAAAACCAAGGAAAGTTGAACGGCTTGTTGGCCTGGCGAGTCGCATTTATGGGACCCGAAGCATGTTAAATATGAAGAAAAGCAATGCCGAAAAACCTCATTTGAGACTATCGGAGCGGAGCTCCAAAGAAGTGGCAGCGACTACAAAGCGAAGGAAAGGAAACCGAAAGATATATGAGCAAAGCAATGGCTATTTTAGACAAAAATGGCGAATTTTCTCAAATTTTCGGAGATTATGTGGCTGACCGGATACGTAATTTGGAACCCGACAATGCCCATAGTCTTTGGGAACGCATTGCGGAGCTAGTCAATCAACTTTTAAGCATCAAAGAGAGGCAAAAAATAAAAATAAATTAAATATTAAAATACCTTTAAAAAATCGTGTTTTAAAACGTGATAAATGGTATTTTGGTATTATTCCGGAAATTGTACATTTGGCTATTCTAAGCAGAACAGCCAAGCTTGAATAGCTATCGCCTGTAGCCAAAAATCTTAATGTTACTGCAAGTTGTCACCTGCAGATTTTGGCATTCGCATTGGCGTAGTTTGCTTCGTAATTAACGAAGACAAGCGGCCTAGCAAAAAATAAAAATCAGTTGCGTTCATGCGAATAAAAGTGCTGAAGAAGGCAGTTTCCTCCCGTTTCTCAATCCATGGCCGCACCCACATTCTTTTTCTTTCAATACATGTTTTTTTTTTTTTTTTCATTATTTGAACTTCGACCAGTGCAGCAACAGCATGTTGACGATTCATTTTTTATAAAAATAAATTCTACCGAATATTGTTCGAACTGACCTGTCATGAAGTCTAAACACCCAACGAAAATATTGCCAGATACAAGACTGAAATTAATACTGCCAGACTAAAATTAATCGAATATTGGCCTGTGTGTAAACAATGTGCCAGGGTTTCGGAATCGAATGTTCAGCCGACTGCCAGTGTGTCTAAACAGGCCTTTACAGAGGGTACTATAATATTACCTCCATGTACGTATATATATTCTTGACCGGCATTAACAGCCGATTCGAACTAACCACGATATCTAGAGACATGTCCGTTTTAGGCCTATCGCAATGAAATCTCATAGAGAACCTTCCCCAGCCTTGTCAATAAAAGCCGTTAGTCCCGGGGGCGGAAATTTTGGCGTATACCGTCCCGAGGCACGCCGCAGAGGTACTGCCACACACAAGTATGAACGGGGACAAGCATCGACGGATACCCATACAGATACTCGTGTCCCGGCAAAGTGCCTGATTGTTTCAACTTGATAAATGCAAGCATGATCCTTGACCCATCTTCAAGTCGAAGCACTACCTCCACGTGGTTTCCCCTGGATTGTCACTCTAAAAAAGGTTATCCTTTCAATGAAAGGTTTTTTCTGGTTTATAGAACCAATGTCAGACGCACTCGACTGCAGAATACTATGTTCCCAGTCCTATATAATCTTGACACTTTATAAATTGACGATATACACCAACATGTGTACCAAATTTGGTTGCTCTAGCTTAAAGATAAAGGCAAAAAAATTGCGTTCATACGGACAGACGGACATTTCGCAAACCCAATATACTATTTTTCCCTTCGGGAACATAGTGTAAAAACACCACCGGTATTGTAATGTTCATAGTACGAGGATGTTAAGATGTACGCTGAGTTCTTAATCAGCCACTTAATTTAGCCACGCACAGGAGAGAGAGTTGGGGTTCGTGCACTATAGTGCGCTCTGTGCTATTCCCTACCTATCCCTATTCTCTACCTGGTACTCTTAATAAAAAATAACGATACAAATAAATAGTAAATAAAATAAAAATAAATGAAATAATCAAATTAATTCTTCCTAGATGACCCACGAATCAAGTACGCAAGAATAAATCTTTAGTAAATATGAACGAGGTGTATTTGCTCAAAGGCTCATCTCAATCCTCCCAACCATGGCAACTATAGAGCGATGTTTGAATTGCCCCAAAAATGAGACAATTTAGTTTTTTATTGTTAAAACATACTCATGACGGTATACGTTTTTGTTTTTAAAACTATTTTGTGTTCATTATCTAGCAACGATTTCATGATCACTAATGTTGCTCGTATTTGATTCAAATTTTCATATCAATATCAAAATATAATAAATAAGGGAAATAAGGGCCTCAAGGTTATATGGGTCAAAGTCTGATTTTAGTCTATCACCTTCAAATCCATTTTCAAAGCTCTTTACGTAAAATAATTCGATAAGTGTATCATCGATTTTGGGAAATTCAAACCCATGGTCGGAAAATCGGGTGAAAACTCTGGCATTCGATATATTTAATTTTCATGCGTTTGGTTTCAAGGTTCTAGAAAAGGACATTAAAGATTTTGGAAAATCTACCCCCAAGGTCGGAATATTCGTGGAAAACTGTTTAATGAAGCTTTTTTGATTATCGTCCGATTTGCTTCAAACTCATTTACAAAGCTCTTCACGTAAAATAATTCGTTACAAATCTCACCGATTTAGGAACTGTCAGCCCCATGGTGGAAAACTATGGCATTGAATATTTTTAATTTTCATGCGATTGGCTTCAAACTCATTTTCAAGGTTCTATGGGCAAAAATAATAGGCGCGGTGGTCAAAGATTTTGGAAAATCTACCCCCAAAGTCGGAAAATTCGTGGAAAACTGTTGTATGAAACCTTTTTTGATTATCGTCCGAATGACTTTAAACTCATTTTGAAAGCTCTTTACATAAAATAATTCGACACATGTATCACCGATTATTGGAAATTCAGCCCTATGGTCGGAAAATTTGTGCAAAACTCTGGAATTCGACATTTTTAATTTTCATGTGATTGGCTTCAAACCCATTTTTATGGTTCTAGCCAAACACATAATAGGCGCGGTGTCCATAGATTTTGGAAAATCTACCCCCAAAGTCGGAAAATTCGTGGAAAACTGTTGTATGAAACTTTTTTGATTATCGTCCAATTGACTTCAAAGTCATTTTCAAACTTCTGTTTATCATTGAATCATTTTGAAACTAATTTTCAATGCACCTTACATTAAATAATTCGTCACATGTGCTATCGGTTTTGAAAAATACACGTGGCTTTATACTAATTTCCAAATATAAATACAAAAACCTCGGTACTTTGCGGGCAATACAACGGGCGGAAAACAGTTGGAAAGATTTGATTTGGATTCTTAGTATTATTGTTGAAATTGGCTTAAAATGCCAAATGATTTTGGAAAATTGACTCCGTGTCGCCACGGGCGGGAAATGGAAGTCAAGGACAAATAAGTGGGATATTTTTTTGTTGTTTTTTTTTTCAAAGACATTTTCATAGCCCTACACTGAAAACATTAGTCACGAGGCTCAACTATTTAGTTGTATTTCTTACGGTTGACGAAAGTAGTCAAATTCAAGAAAAAAAAATGCATTTTCATCTAAATATTTCCCCGGGCAAAGCCGGGATTTTACCTGCTAGTATATATATAAAAGAAAGACTGACTGGCGAATTTTGTGCAGCACAAACAGTAGAAGCTAGAAGCCAGGAATTTCACAGTACCTTTTTAAGGTGGAACTGCCGAAAAAAAAATGGTTAAATATATATCGGGAAGCATTGGGACCCATACACAAACCAACTCAGTTGCCCAACATAAGTGAGCTTTCTTGCTACCGTTCATAAGCGGCATTGTTTAGCAGAAAATAGTAAAATTAAAGAGAATTCAGATATTCCTTTTGTTAATAATAATAATAACAATTAACAAAATGCAAAATTTTAAATAATTGTTCTGAATTTTTGTATTTTTGTTTTATTAATATATTCGAAAAAAACCAATTAACTGCAATATTTAGTTTATTGTTTATCAATTATGCATTTACCGACGCCATTTTTCGAGTTTTTCTACGAAGTTGGCTGATCTGATTGCAGCGAGTGAGGCAAAGACCCAGTTTGAGTGACAACTGGTTGCCGCAACCGACTGTGCTAAAATTGGCTCGTGTATGGTCCGGGTAAGACATTGTATTTGAAAATTGTATGAAAATCCATAAGAACGTGAAAGTGTAAAATAGATTAAAAATCTCTCTCTTTAATCGCTCTCTCGGCCTTAAAAATTATAAGTGCGAATGAAGTCGCCATATTGCGTATGACTCTGCCTATGCTTTGCTATCGATCTACGGTAGATGGCACGCTGCTGCCCTACATATGTTTTGCGGGTAATTCGTTAGCATAGCGCCCCTATATAAAGAACACGTCAAAATGTCAGACTTTGGCCTTAAAAAACGCGTCTCAACATTAGAAAGCAAAGTTTTATTGTCAAAATAATTTATTAACGCAAATAAAAGTTGACCGATATGCGTATATCGACACGATATTTGTTCGTCTTAGTGTTAGAAAACATCAAATATTTGCCAGAGTTGCCAGACTGTCATATAAAACCGCACAGTACCAACATATTATAAATTTGCCGCCAAATTTTTGACTTTTGAATATTGCTGACGCGGTGCACATTTCCGCAATGTACGTGATTTACGCTAAAAGAATGCGGGAAATGTGAGATTGCGTTATACTTTAGCAATTGGAAAAATTGTTCTAAAAATATTCACTAGAATAAAATACAGACTTCTTCCACTATTTTCTGGAACTCAATCAAAAATATTTTTAAGGAATACGCCCACCTGTCGTCAAAGTCAAATGAGTGAGATTATTTGTTTAGTTATATAGGCTTCAAAATGATAGTCACAGCCCTACACCACAAATCACGCTCAACTATTGATACCCCCACGGGAGGGATAATTGTGATACAATACTTCTTACGGCTTACGAAAGTTGTCAAATTCAATAAATATTTCGCCGGTAAACGTTGGCATTTAACCAGCTAGTATCATATATGTATTTTTGCTATTACTTGTGTGCACATAATGCATTAAATGCACTTAAAATATCACTGTTGTTTGTTTGCAAATAATGCACTTAAAATGTTTTGCAGAAAAGTGTCTCTATCTCTTCCTGTTTCCAAGTATTCCTTGCGTTCATACGAATACACGACTGACATATATACCCCATTTACTATTAATTATGAACATAGGGCGTAAAAATTATATTCATACGGACGGACGCGTGGATACTTCGAGAAGAGTATCACGAAGTTTTCCATTGATATGAATAATACTTGGCTTATCTTCCGCTAAATCGATATGTTTGAGGCAGGCTTATTGTTTGGATTGGATTATTATCTGCCTGCTATCCGCACATATAAATATGTACTTGCACACGATTATGTATGTACATAGTACTTATGTAAAGTTTATCTGATTGATATATTTTGACCTTATCGTGCATTATACAAATACTCAATTCAAGCATGGATCGGTTGAAAGGCTTGGTTACTTACCATGGTTTTGAGATATTTTGCGTCCTTTGCCTATGTTACTCAATGATGAACTACTATTTTCTTTCACATGAAACGGTGGAAATTGGAATTGCATCGAGCTTTGAATACCTGTTTTAATGATAAATCATAAAGTATACTAGTACATGTGAAAAATTAAGAAAATTTAACAATACCAGAATTATCATCGTTCGCTGGAGAAGATAGGTTTTCATATGAGGCTTCATCAACTTGTTGGCTCCATGGTATATTACGCTCCTCAACAGATTTTGCTAATTTAGTTATTGCATCGAAAAAATTTCGTTAGTAAATAAACAGACAAATAGCTTAAATATTGTTGTTTTAAATCACATATGGCAACATTTAGATAACATATAAAATAATATGTAGTTATAAATAAATTTACATTCCTATGTACATACCCTGCAGTACCGTTGCCACTGGACCACTAGCTGGTACGAGCTTGACTAATGCATAAACACTGCAAACGGACAAAAAAAAAACCAGTCGCACGGAAAATGGGGGCCAAGGTCAAATGAGTGAGACTATCTATTTAGTTAGATCAGCTTCAAAGACATAGCCCTAAACAAAGAGTTATGTGGAATGTGGTTCAACTATTTAGGAACATCTATCCCCGTGGGCGGTGACATAAGTAGTCAAGCTCAACATAATGCATTTGAATCTAAATATTTCGCCGAGCAACGCTGGGGTTTTACAGTTAGTAATATCATAAGGATGCACTCTGAAACAAGCCCAGGGCACTTGAAAACGGTCTACGTAAAAAGGGACAATGCACATATGGGTGCTCGGGTTGCGAGAGGGGTAAAAAAGGCGACCGGTGCTCAACGGCAAAGCTAGGGAATAATTAATTTAATAACAATAATACCCAGACAGCGGCGTTGGACAGGCAGACGACGTGGGACAAAATATAATAAAGAACCAGCGACGTTGGACGACTGGGAAATCGACGTGGGATCTGCAAAGGAAATGGACTAACAGGGTTGGACAACGTAAGAACCAGAGCTAGAACACCAAAAACAGGAAGCGTCAGCGGAGGCTAAAATAAAAACGACAACTAACGACAAAGCGATCGATAGTAGCGTTGGAGCGCCGTAAACAGCGACGTTGGACGACTGGGAAATCGACGTGAGATCTACAAACGAAGCGGACTAGCGGGGTTGGACAAAGTAAGAACCAGATCTAGGAACCTAAAAAGAGGAAGCGTCAGCGGAGGATACAGAAGCGTCATACCGCGGCTAAAATAAATTGAAATTTTCTATTTTGTTTAACAAATATTGCAAAATGGTGCTAACAAGAGAGCATCTAATTGCCCTGGCAGCAATCCAGAACAACATTTACCTACAACTGAAGAAGTGAGATGAGGAGTTGAGTATTTTTTACAGTCAGAATTTGCAACTGATGACGGAAGTACACAGTCTATGGGAGCTTTTCAAAGGTAATGAGAAAACATAGAATCTCAAAAACAAAATACTGTCGGAATTAAAGAGAAAGGCAGCTGATCATACGATGAAAGCATCGATTTAACAAAACATTGAAGTGCGTGAAAAGAGAATACTGAGATTCAAAATAGCTACAGCGGCTCTAATAAAATAATTGAGAAAAACGGGGTAAAACCAGTACTCCTACCAAATGGACATCGAAGAAATTAAAGATTTCGATCAACTGACGGAAACTTACAAGGATCTAGAAAAGAATGGTCTGGAGACTCCGTCAATTCAATCAAAATAAATAACTTAAAGCGATAAAAATAGAGGATGAGATGGCTGGTGTAAAACAAGCCAGCGGAACAATATATAAATCTCAAACGAATAGAGATACCACCGTTTTTGGCGACATTTCCACATGGTCAAATTTTTTTGACATGTTTAAGGCAAAATTAGCAAACAACAACAGTATCGCACGTTCAACAATTGCTAGACACCATACAAAAAAGTATACAAGCTATTCGTGGAATGTGAATAAATCTAGATGACACCGATGTATTCATGGCAGTAATATTACTGAAAAAACGTGATCGTCAATACGAACATACATCCACTAAGACGAAAGATGATCAAAATCTAAAATACATTATACTCTTCATGGAAAAGCATCTACAAGCAATAAAAGCCATGAAACCAAAGTCATATAAAGAAAATCAAAAAAAAAATCCAATCAAGTGCACGCATTGCAATATATCAGGCCACAGGATTGCAGGAAATTTGGCAATCTAACAACGCATGAGAGAAGGAAATTTATACTATCGGAAAATATATGCTTTAGATCTATAAATCATAAATTTATACCAACTAAATTCTGCAATGAAAGATTCATAGAATGTAAATACAAATTTCATGAACTATCACACTATGAAACAGAATCGAAGTCAACGTTGACAACAGGAACAGCTCAAACCACTCTACCAACAACTCAAGTTGACTTGCAAGTAATAACTGGAGAATGGATCAAATCTCGAGCACTTGTGGATCAGGGATCACAGATAACAGTGATATCCGAAGAAGCCGCGAAAAGGTTAGGGTTACCAAAAAAGAAAAAAGTGACAGAAATTTATGGACTTGACGACAATCCATTAGGAGTCTCGAAAAGTATAATGGAGCTTAGGATGCGGCCCCGATTGCCAAGCAGCGATAAATTCTAAACTGAAGCAGTCGTACTGAAAGGGATTGTGAATCCTCAGCCTGAAAATTCAGTTGGTTACAACAACAAAATCAGGAAAAATGAAGTCCTGACAGGTCCAACATTTAATAAAAAATGCTGAGTAGATATTATACTAATCGGAGGAAATCTGCTCATTAAAATTATGAAAAAAGGAAGAAAACAGGAAGAAAACGTGCTTGGACAGTGCACTAAGTTAGGATGGATCTTATCGGGAGTAGTCGATATACCAGGAAACAAAAGTATCCAGTCAGCAGTGAACATGGAGAAATTCTGGGAATTGGAAGAAGTCCCAGACACTACAAGTACCACAGAAAATGAGAAATGTTTAGATATATATAAAAATACAACTCAATTCAATGTTGACGGCAGATTTGTAGTGAAAATGCCATTCCTAGAAGACACTTCACTAGGTAAATCAAGGAAAATAGCAATGGCAAGATACTTAAATCAAGAAAAAGCCTGGTCAAAAGATGTTCAGCTTAAACAACAATACACATCATTCATGAAAGAATATGAAATGAAAAATCGCATGGAAGAAACGAACTTCATTGGAACAGAGTAATGACTAAATACGAAATTTATACAAGCCGTACAACAAAATAGTATATCTCAAGTGCTAACAGAAGAAAAAATATAATGGCATTTTATACCGCCGCCGAATCCTCATTTTGGAGGACTATGGGAAGCTGGAGTGAAATCAGTAAAACATCACTCGAAAAGAATCATAGGCGACAGTACACTGATCTAAAAAGAAATGAGTACATTAGTGCAATTAGAGGCAATATTAAATTCAAGACCGTTATATTAAATCAACCATAGCAGCGAGCTCGACGACGTTTTGACGCCGGGTCATTTTTCAATCGGACGACGCAATCATGCGTCCAGAAATGTAAACGATAAGGTTGTATCAGCATTGGATCGTTGGAAGTTAATGACCAAAATGAAAAACTACTTTTGGCAAAAATGGAAAGACGAGTACATCATTAAACTTCAAAAACGACTAAAATGGCAAAAGGAATCAACCAATCTGGAAATAGGCCATATAGTATTAATAAAAGAAAAGAAAAGACTAGCCCAACAAAATGGCCTTTCGGATGAATTGAAGAGACGCACCCAGGGAGCGACGGAAAAGTCAGAGTTTTATCAATCAAAACTCAAAATGGAATCATAAAAAAACCGATCCATAAGGTATGCCCATTGAGATCAGAATTGGAAGAGGAAAAGCCAAAGCGAGAAACAAAATCGGTGAAACCAGCGGTCATCCTGAAACGCCTTCTAATATTATCAATGATACAAGGAGTATCAACATCAGAAGCACAGACAAATGAAAATGAAGTGACGCCATTAGATATACATGGATAATTTGGGCTTGGTGGATATCGTATCTTAAAGATGGGATATGATCATATATTACAAGTTACATCCATACGAAACAGAACTAAACCAAATCGGGAAATATATTGAAGAACTAACAATTAATTGCAAAGCATTGGTACATTGGTATTGCTTTGAAGGAGCATGTCTGATCATGGCAACGACAATGAAGAACCGTTACAATCAACTCCAAGCAAACAATGAACTTATATTCTATAACAAAACAAGTAAGATTGATATAGTCGAGTATACCCGACTACAAAAGTCCCTGTACCCAGGTCAAAAATTTCCGATCGCATCTGCGTGCACTTACACACACACACATACACAAAGCCGTACACACACAAGCGCAAGCAAGGCGACAGCGCAAGCAAGGCATTTTAAGTCGTGACTGTGCTGCTTCTTCCCCTCCTCGCTAGAGTACTGAATCATGTTTGTTGAATAACTTCCGTGTTTATTATCCGATCGACTTGAAATTTGGACTGTAGATTAAGAGTGATAATTAGTGTATATTCCAAATCCCAAAGCAATATCTTTAAAAGTGTGGCTGTAAAACGTTTTGTTCGAATTGCGGGTGAACGGAAGGAGATCACATCTGAGATCACAAACAAACTTGACCTGCGCCTGCTATACACGAACCTACATTCCAAATTTGGTGTCTCTAGCTAGTTGCTGAGATCGTTGCGTTCATACACACGGACGGACAGACAGACGGACATGGCCAAATCGAAGTCTCTTTTGATACTGAACAGGAAAATATATATTTTATAGGGTTGGAGATGTCTCCTTCTGCCTGTTACATACTTTTGCACAAATCCAATACCCCCTTTTACCCATTTTATGGGCACAGGGATTAAAAATTAAGCGCGCACCACTCGAGTTTGTTGGAACATTACATCACATACTATTTGAGACAACGGATGCCGAAGACAGGAACATGATGGAAACGAACATAAGGAATGCTTTTGAAAACCAGCAAGACGTAGGTCTAAACCTACAAAAATCAAACATCACTGATTGACTCCACACTCAATATAAAGGAGAACCAGTATGTAAATAAGATGGCACTATTCAATCAAATAGTATTATCACAAATACCCCAGCTACTAGAAAACTGTCAAAAAACACAAGCATCAATCAAAAATTTTCTCATCGATTTGAACCATGGGGGAGTAAATCTACAATTACTTAAATCAACATAAATAAAAGACGAAATTAGCATTATCAATGAAAAGCTAAAACTAAAAATACCAGGAATAACATCTGGAGCCCAAATTAGAGAAATGTACAATCTTATGAGTGCACAAGCCATCATTGTGGATAAAAAACTTTTAATATGCGCAGACATTCCGTTATTCAGTCAGGAATCCTCCAACGTATATAAACTAATTCCCATACCCTTTGAAAGATATGGAAAAACCATTACGTCCTGTTTAGACACACTGGCAGTAGGTCGAACATTCGACCAATTTTGCTGCCAGACATGTGTAAACACCTGTCAGAACATTCCGGCAACCCTTTCGACAGAGGCTGCCAGAAACTATTCGCCCATTCGTAAACACCAAAAAAAATATATATCTGGCAGCTTTTCGAAAAAAAATTTTATCTGGCATTCCTGTTGTCCAGAGTTTTTTGCCAATTGTACATTTGTGACAGGAATTAGTGCAACACAATGGATGAAATAAAATCTGCTGACGATACTCAAATTGCTGCAGTGGATAGGTAAATATTTTATTGGTTTCAATTTATTTCATAATATATTAATCTTATTTAATGATGCAATATAGCTCTCCACAAAAAAAAGTCGGAAGAAAAGCAAGAAAAGTTGAGCGCGAGTGGCCATCAAACCAGAGACAAAAATAGAAATAAATTAGTGTAATGTAATGTAATACAAAACATCCATGTTTTTACATCACTAAAATAAACGAAATATTTAAATACCTTTAAAAAATAGTCTTTTAAAACGTGATAAATGGCGTCACAAACTTTTGGTATTATTCCGGAAATTGTAAGCTTGGGTATTATAAATAGAACAGCAAAGCTTAAATAGCTATCGCCAGTAGCCAAAATTCTAAATGTTACTGCAAGTCGTTCACCTGCAGTTATTGGCATTCGCATTGGCGTAGTTTGCTTCGTTATTAACTGAGACATACCGCCTAAAAAAAATTAATATCATTGGCGTTCATGCGAATAAGAAAAAAGCGGGTCTTCTGCCCACAGATCGCGTAGCAATATGCTGAAGAAGCCAATTTACTTCCGTTTTTCAATCCATGGCCGCACCCACATTCTTTTTCTTACAATATGTTTTTTTTTTCATCATTTGAAGTACGACCAATGCAGCAGCAGCATGTTGTTGACGACTCATTTTTTAGATAAATATATATTATCGAATATTGTTCGACCTGACCTGTCATGACAGTCTAAACACCCAACGAAAATGTAGCCAGATACCAGACTGAAATTTGTGCTGCTAGACTAAAATTAGTCGAATAGTCGCCTGTGTGTAAACACTATGCCAGGGTTCCGGCATCGAATATTCGGCCTACTACCAGTGTGTTTAAACAGCCCTTTACGGCCCAATTAAAGATTGACTTGCTAAACTATAACTTCAACATGAACACCTACACACTCACAACAGCTACACAATTAAATACCTGTTCACGTCAAACGAACAAACATTTACTGTGCCGCGGAAACTGGGTATGGAAAACCGCCTCAGACAATTCATGCGAACTATCCGCCCTTAAACAAAGTTCGGATCCGTCATGTGAATTTCAACAAATAGCATCTGAGAACGTGTGGATCAAATTAACCACACCGCACACTTGGTTATTTATAACGGCAAACCATCTGGTATTAGAATGAACAAGTGGAGATGACCAGATGGAACTCCCCGGCCAAGGAGTACTAAAGTTGCTCTTATTATTATTATTAATTATATGAAAATGTAAAACAGACAAGAAAAAAATTAAAATCGAATTTGGAAATCCACCAATAAAAAAATAAACTATGTCATAAGGTCTTCCGCAAAATGTTTAGAAACTAAACATACAGCCCTCGCAACCCTCAAGAAGAACACCCAAAAAACCAAGTCATAAATATACACATGCATCCGGTCCTCGCTAGCCCAGGCCACTTAAAAACGGTCTAGGTAAAAAGGGACAAAATATATATGGGTGCTCGGGTTGCGAGAGGGGTAAAAAAGGCGACTAATTAAAACTAATAATCCAAATGTACTATTTAGTAAGTAAGGACAAAAAATGTATATCTGTTTACTCACACAATTAATAGAATCCACATAAAAGGTTATAAAAACCCATGGATTCTCAATAAAAGATCAGTACCAACGAAGTCGCGACATAAGCGTTTGAATATCTTAGGGAAAACGAACTAACTAACTAATAGCTGCAATTCTTAGGAGGTGCGCCACAGTTAAACAAAAGTTGCACCTAGCATTATATATTGGTTTCGACCCATTTATATTGTGCATTTTTAATAATACGTCCGGAATTGGGTAAAAAATGCATTTGGAAATTGTATAAAAATGTTGGCATACGCTAGTTGATGTATAAGAACGTGAAAGAGCACAAAAGATAATAAATCTCCCACTTGAATCGCTCTCTCGGCTTTAACAATAATGAGTGAAACTGAAATATCTATATTCAGGCCTATTCCCAATTTCCACTCAAAAGTCGTGAAAACGGAATTACAAATAGTGGTTTGTGTTCCAAACTCGTCAACTAATTTTTTCGTTTTAAAAACGTATTGCATTATTACAAATTACATAGTAAAAAAATAAAATATTTATAAACAAATTTTTTCAATATTCTTTATTATATTTATCAGCTCATTAACTCATTCTATTACAAATCCATTACATTACGGGCACGAGTGCTTTAGAAGCTACTTATGCGCTACTTTACACTATTGGGATTTATACGTATCAGATATCAAAGATTAGTCAAATATCTTTCGAATCGTATAAAAATTATCAAAACCGGCGTAAAGACGAACTATGTGCAAATGGCACGTGGCTTGGACAATATAAGCAAAATACTAATCGGTTTTTTAATACTGAAAGAAAACACGACCCATCATACTGAACATAAATTTTTGATTCTGCCAAATTACAAGTTGAAATATTGCGCGCTGTTGGGGTATGATTTTATTATAAAGTTTAAGTTATTTGTAGATTCCAATTGGTTTTCTTGTCAAAGCAGTGAGACCAAAAGTCGACAGATGAGTACCAGAGAACTGCAACGAGTCGAACCTTTTTGTTCATACTCGAGTACTGACGCATACTCTACCTGATTCTGTCAGTTTGCTTTCATGTACATGCATCGAACTGTTCGTCTTTAACTCAGCGTCGACGAATAAGTTTGTTTCACTAGTAATTAGCTCATACATGATTTGCTTACGAAAGTTCGCTGTCGTAAAAAATAACCTAAAATACATCATACTTATACTTGTATGTTTAAAATGGTGGACAATGTTACGGTTGCACATAACCCGAGCAATGACTTACTCGTGCACTTTCCGCACACATGTTCTCGCAACTTCTATTGTTTTTCTGCCAAGTGACGCGTGCTAAAATGTTAAGAAAACATTTGTGCTTTTATAAAAATGGAGGAAAACAATAAAATTATCGCCGACAAAATTCTGTGCGGTGCATATACATTATCTGGTCAACGCAAAGGGCGCAGTTTACTGTGGAACATTTTGGCGGAAATAAAAAATTAAGTTGACGAAATTGTGTCTGGTTTTGTTTTTTTCTCGCACGTGCTCGTGCTATTAAAGTACAAAAACGGACAAACCTCAAACTTGCACAGGCATAAGTGTTACAAGGCGACAAATAAGACGATTCTCTTAAAACAAGTGTCTGCTGAGGACAAAAACGAGACAACCAAAGTTTGCGCAAATTGGGTTACGGAAGATTATCGACCGTTTTCTGCAGTAAAAGGTTCTTTATATCAATGCAATTAAATTATTATTATTTATTAAATAATTTATTAAAAGGTTCTGGCTTTATGAAAATGATTAAGTTTTTTGAAAAACTCGGGGCATTTTACGGCGAGAACGTAGATGTGGACGACCTTGTTCCGGATCCTACAACAGTGTCGAAAAAACGTGCAAAAGGCAGCAAAGGAGAAAAAAAGAGAGCTGCGAGGGGAGATATCGGAAATTGTACGCAGTGGAGGTGCATCAGCCACAATTGATATGTGGACTGACAATTATGTACAGCGGAATTTTTTGGGCGTCACATTCCACTACATGGGCGACAACAAGTTTAATGATATTGTGAGTGGGATGAAATCAATGGATTTCGAAAAAACAACCAGTAACAACATTATTAAAAAGCTGAATAGCGTGTTTCAAGAGTTTGGAGTGAACAACATACAGCCAATTAAATTTGTGACTGATAGGGGCTCAAATATTATTAAGGCTCTAAAAAATATTACCAGAATTAATTGTAGTCCATTTATTATCTAATGTCCTGGAAAAATCATTTTCGGTAGCCACAGAGCTGTCAGAGACCATTGAAGCTTTTAGCAAAAAAGGACGAAAGTGACGACTTCTCAACATTAATATAACAGTAGTTAAATCTTTAGTAGAAGTTTGTGAGAATATTAAAATTGTTTTTAAAAAGCTTCAGTTAACCAAAGCACCATCGTTATGCTATGTAATTCCTTTCATAGTGACGATGAAGCAAAATTTAAGCCTAAACCACAAAGACATACCATCAATAGCTAGCTTAAAACTAAATATTGACAAAATATGGGTGGAGAATTTAAGTTTATGGCATAAAGTTGAATTTTTTATACCCTCCAGCTATTAGCATGCAAGCAACTGAGCTGGATACAATAAAATAATTTTGTGTATCGTGAATTATGTCTAACTCGTTTGAAAATGTCCCATTAACACCCTCAACTCCAACATCAACCTGATCTTGACACTTTATAAATTGACGATATACACTAACATGTGTACCAAATTTGGTTGCTCTAGCTCAAAGATAAAGGCAAAAAAATTGCGTTCGTACGGACAGACGGACATTTCGCAAACCCAATATACTATTTTTCCCTTTGGGAACATAGTATAATAATAGTGAAGACATTTAATTTATATGTAAAATAAATGTATTGGAAATCAAAATTATTATTATATTTTTATGTTAATAATGTTAATAATATACCAAATGGAATAACAAAATATGTATTTTATGTTATCTTTTAATTTTTTATAATATTAAATAGAATAGAACTTGTTATAAATATGTTTTCTTTATATTCTTTTAATATTTGCTTCAAATATATTCTGTCACAGATGTCTTAACACATTGTGTATACGCATCAAACCCTTCTTACATACACTTCATACCCAAAATCATACCATTTTACTCGAGTATGCCTCAGACGATATAAATCCATATAACATTACTCAAGTAAAATTGCCTTTACTCATGGCTTACCCATAGGCATACATTGGGTTCAATTCAATGAATCGTAGCGCAACAATGAGATGACACGGTTTGATTGTAAACGAAGCAGCCCATACCGTTTACGTCGTGATTGCCGAAGACTAGACGATTCGTGTCGAATCAAACAAGTTGACGATGGACAATACTTGTATCAATTGAACATGTTACGTCTGATGACTTGAGTTTATTTGATTTGCTTTTCGGCAAGAGTGTTTGATCATAATTAATCCTACTCGTTGCAGTTCTCTGATGAGTAGCCTATGAATGTATTAGCTGTTTCGAAAATTTCAATATCTACGGGAACATGGCAATAAGTAGACTGACAAAGGACGTGCAAGCGGTGGGATGATTCTGGGCATTAAAAAAACACTGCCACGCAATTAAGTGTAGATTCGCAGCCGTCGACAACATCATCGTTAAGATCACACTGTCAACTAAGCAACTTCTTGTAATTCCAGCTTATCTTAACTATAACAACTGGGCAGCTGATTTCGAAAATTTATATAACACCTTGAATGAGCCATATACCCATAACGTGTTATTAATAGGAGATCTGAATGCACGGATTGGAGCCAATCAGATTGAAATAGTCAATGGTTAAGCAGATTGATAATAAACAATGAAAATCTGACAGACAACAACAAAGGAAGAAAGTTGTTAGAGCTCGGCAAAGCCTTCCGTCTTAATAAACACATTTTTCCAATATTCTTTATAATATTTATCAGTTCATTCACTCATTCCATTACAAATCAAATTACAGATCAGTTGTTAAAGGTCTCGAGTCGGCGCATAGGCTATGCGCTATCAGGACAGTCAGCGCCTTTAGAACGGTATCGGACGAGGCTGCCCTGGTCATCGCAGGAATTATGCCCATTGAGGAGCTAGTTGCTGAAAACGCATAAGTCGTGAACGCATCGCGCGAACGTGAGACAATTATAAATAGCAAGAAGAAGTGACTTCTTGGAGCTCGCGCTAGAGAGGCATGTATGCTGCGCTGGCAACTTATGTCCCCAAATCGAAATCCCCAAAATCGAAGACTGGGTAACCAAAAACCACGGGGAGGTCAACGTTTATCCTACCCAACTTCTCAGCGGGCACGGTACGCATGGTACGTGGTTTGGAAAATATAAGAAAAATACTAATCGGTTTTTTAATGCTGAAAGAAAACTCGACCCGTCATACTGAACATAAATTTTTGATTCTGCCAAATTACAAGTTGAAATGTTGCACGCTGTTGGGATATGACTTTATTATTTGTAGATTCCAATGGGTTTTCTTGTCAAAGCAGTGAGACCAAAAGTCGGCAGATGAGTACGCTATGAACGTATTAGCTGCTTCGAAAATATCAATATCCACGGGAATATGGCAATAAGTAGACTGACAGGGGACGTGCAAGCGGTGGGATGATTCTGGGCATTAAAAAACACTGCCACGCAATTAAGTGTAGATTCGTAGCCGTCGAAAACATCATCGTTAAGATCACACTGTCAACTGAGCAACTTCTTGTAATTTCAAAGGAAATGCTCTGTTTGTCGTGTTATTTAATCCAAATTTATTTTCAAAGCTCCACACAAGAAACAATTAAACATGGTAGTTATCCATTTAGGAAACTTTTAACCACGCAATAGATGTGGAAAACTGGAATTTATCTGGAATTTTTATATAATTCTGGCTTACAATCCATTTTCAAAACTGCAACCAACAATTTTTAAAAGGATGCTAACCCATTGAAAGAATTTTCTGAAAATCTTCTACTGCTTGATAATTTAAATCAAATCGAGTCAAATTGAATGCCTTATGATTTCAGCGCCAAAATATAAAATGATATAGACATAATAGACAGACATCGCTACATAGACTTGGCTGGTGTTGCTGATCAAGAATATATGCATATATATATATATGTTATCTGGTCGGAAACGTCTCCTTCAATGCGCTACACTTTTCGTGATAACATTTTACAAGGCTTTAAGAATTATAATTGTGGTAAATCTTTTCTTTATCTTCGTAAAGATGAACACTGCCAAAAATAATGCATGCCAAAAATCATGTCCATTTCTTTAAAATTTATTATATTGATTTACGGGGCTGTATGGAGCAATAGTTTAGCTTTAAATAAACTTTATCTGCGACCGTTGTTTACGAGATCCATGCCTTCATACATACGGACAGACAGGGCCAAATATGCTCGGTCGATGTCTGATTATAGGACATACATATGTATGTAAAATATATAGAGGACAACATGGACAATATGGGTTGAAAACAATATAAGAACGTTAAGATGTGCAAGAAACAAAGCATTTATAGACCTCAAAACAATTGAAATTCTTGCATTTGTTCAATAAATGGGGTAAACTCAGAAGACAGTACATTACATTGAATTGTCTCACCAAAACAATAATCAAGAAAATTTCGATATTTAATAGATTTAATAGGAAACAAGTAAAATCGTTGCATTTGGAGGTACCCGACTCTGATCCAAGTCCGGAAAATTTTATTATTTGTAGGATCGGAAAGGGACGTGAAAAAACAGTAGTGTGTATTTCAAATTTAGCGACTCCATCTGTATTGTACCTGTATCATTTGCAAAGGAGGGGTGGCAAAGTTTTTTGAAGCAGATCAGTCAAGGTAAAAAGTAGTCTATGTCAAATTTAGTTCGGGAAATGGGTGGCAAAATATCTCCATATTTCATAAACTGAGGATATATACCAATATTTGTACCAAGCAATATTCTCCGGAGGATTGTGGGAGGATATGTGCGCAACAATACTATTTTAAAATCATCTGGGTGTATTGCCAGTATGCGCTACAATCAGACATTTTTCTGCAAGGTACCAAGCAAAACTACTGGCCCACACTACTCCTTGGCTACTCGCGTAGCAAGGCCGTATAGAAGCAGAAGCAGGACGCCGAAGAAAGGCTATTGCCTATCATGCTGGCCTCTTTCTAATATCCTCTGTTACAATCTGTCTATCCCTGCTTTGTATCCTATTATATGTATGAAAGTGGTTTAAATAAACGTAGCATAAGAAATAAATATAACCATATAAAAAATAAAGGTTTGGAAAAAAGTGCGTCCATACGGACATTGCACATACCTAAAACTCCTATTTCTAACAAAAAAAAAAAAAAAAAAAAACACAAGTAAGAACGTCTGACTGCAACGTTCTTACAGTAGTCTGTATTTTAAATTTAGTGAATCAACCTAAACAGGTGTTTGAGTGACCACGATTTCAGGTGTGAGGTGTGATTTTGCTCATTTGCGGGTGAGGAGGTGAAGGGTTGAAACCATTTTTTTCCTTAATTGTGCAGGGCGTCTACAGTACTGTGTATTTCAAATTTGGTGACACTAACTTTGAAACTCTAGAAGACATACCCCTGTGAAAAATGTGTTCTGGGGAAAGCTCTGCCAATTTGCGTGGAAGGGGGTGGGGGTGGCAAAAAATTTTTGATGGAGATTTTTCAAGGAGGTCAACATTAGTCTGTGTGTCAAATTTTATGATTGTAGCTCAAAAAGATTTTTTAAGATTGGGTTTCCGCGAAATTGTGGGGGAAGGGGTGGAGGGAGTCAATCTTGACACTTTATAAATTGAGGGTATACATCAACATGTGTACCAAGTTTGGTTGCTCTAACTTCAAAGGTGTGGAAAAAAATTAAGTTCATACAGACAGATGGACTTATCACAAACCCAATATACTCTTTTAAAAAAATTTTTTTTTTAATCGAGTATAAAAATACATATGTATATGCTGATGAATGAAAATGTTGTTTAATCGCGACTTACGACTTGATGGTCCGTAATAAGTTTATTTATTTAGGAAACGACCAAATTGAATGACAATGTAAAAGCAATTAATTTTCAGGTAGCTCTCATAAATTCCGATCATTATGGATGAGGATACCCGAATATACAAGAATGTGAATCATATGAGCATACATCAATATGATAATGGTGGACTAATTTCTTTGTTGTTTACTTTAGCATTCGTAAATTGCTGCCGCGGATCATTGGTGGGGACACCAAAACCAAAAAATGGTGCTGCGCATTCAACGTGCCATTTGCGAACTTATATATATATATATATTTATATATTGTGATATTTTAGCGCCCTTTTACAATAAGTGTTTCCAAGATTACTATTGAAATACAAAACCAATACTATATGTAGCTGTGGTCTAGTCAATGGCTTATGGGATGGTATACTACGGTATTGCAGGTTATGTACATTTTACACTGTATATATGTATGTATATATATGTACATATATTGAATTATATACATTTGTTAAAACGCGGATTATAATTGTATTATACATGTACCTGCAGTTCCTGATATTGTCTGAAATATAAAAACAAACATTTATTAAAATATTGCTCCGCACACCAAAATATACTCAAGTCTGTCAATCATTTAAGCATGCATTATTTACATACCCAGAAACATGCATACATATGTATGTATGTTCCTTTGTATATAAATACTTATATGAATACATACAAACATCATTACTTTTTAAAATGTATTCTGTGACAATAGAAATATAAGTCGCATGTAGACTTGTGTTATGTGTATATATAACTTCAGGAAATATTCCTTTAGCCTCAAATATTTAAATAGGCATATATTTATATGCATAGTATTTTGTATGTATGTATGTACATACGTATATACATAAATATAAATATGCATGTATACAAAAATGCCATTACCTGATCCACGCCTGACATTTGCTGCCGAATTCCGCTTCCTTTGTTAGCTACAATCGAAAAATTATCAAGTTAAATTATAACAGATTTTAAGGATCTTAATATATATCGATCTCACCACAAAAAATAATAAAGTAACACAACAAATGTAAAATTTGCAGTCAAAATTGCTTTAATGACTTATAGTCTGTATTTTCGACATACACTCATTTACACATGTAAATCATACACACACACATACAAACACGCATAGGCATCTCTTTGGTATAGCATCGAAATAGTACAAAGCCGGTTTCTTTTTACAACGCCGTTAAAATGTATAAGGGTTGTCGTAGTCAATACATAAACACTTAAGGTAAAACTTTAGCTACCCCTCATAAAGCTGCGCCGATATGTGTGACTTTGGTGTCAAAACACGCAGAGATTAATTAACTTTATTGCACAATTATTTACTAAAACACTAAAAAATGCGTCCCATAAGAGCGAGCTCGATTAGTTATGTTAACTAATAGACTAGTGCTGGAAGGTTCATATGCGCTAACGGAGTAGTGTTGGTAAGGACATTTACGCTAACAGGCGAAGTATGGTATTTGTTATGGAGCTGCCGGACTGTTCAATAGTTGAAAAGAATATTTATGCGCTAAAATTTTTATGTTAAAAATTTGCTAAAAATATAGCTCTAATATTATCGAAAAATTGGAGTAAAAGCCAAAGATTAGTGCAACATCTCAAATTAATTGAAAATTCTTGTCACTACACAATTACACGCATTTAAATAATATAATAATCCTAATTGAAGTTTAAAAACAAGTAAGAACGTTGCAGTCGGACGTACCCGAAAGCAGAATATTCGGTTTTAAGTCTAGTATAAATTGTTTATTGAAGGAAAGAAAATACATAGTAGTCTGTATTTCAAATTTGATGAATCTATTTGAACAAGTGTTTGAGATATACATTTTTTTCATTTTCGGGGGAGTGGGTGGCATTACCAAAATTGTTTTTCCCAAATCCGTCAAGAGAGTCTACTGTGCTAGCTTGTGTACTAAACTTGGTGACTCTACCTATACAGGTATGGGAGATATAGACTTTGCTCCTTCGGGAGGGAGGGGTTGGCATAAATTTCTTGATGCAGATCTGTCAAGGAGCTTAACATTAGCCTGAATGCCAAATTTGGTGAATCTATCATTACAGGTGTGGGTAAAATTGACTTTGCTTCTTTGTGGGGGATGAGGTGAAGGGTTGCAAATTTTTTTTTCTTAATTGTGCAGTGCGCACAGTAGTGTGTATGTAACTGAATGAATGCATGAAACTGTAGGAGATATACCCCTGTGAAAAAATTTGTTTTAGGTAAAGCTCGATTTACGCGGAAGGAGGTGGGGGTGGCAACAAATTGTTGATGCAGATTTTTCAAGGAGGTTAATAATAGCCTGTTTCCACGACAGCCAAAATATGTAACATCTCAAGAATGTGGATGATGGTGTTTCCACGGTCAAATGTGAAACGGTATATGAATTAGCCATTCGCCCGAAATAAATCAGCTGGTCGGCTTGTTTTGATGCAATTTTTTACGAAAAGTGAAAAATATGGCAAATAATGGCAGAATAGTAGTAGAAGCAGAGTTGCATATCAATAGGCAGATAGTTGCAATAAGTTTGTACAATTTAGATCCATTGGTGGATGACTGGGATGCGGAGATGGCAGAAATTTGCGAGTGCGAACCTGTGAAGTGCACAAATTTCACTGCTCCCAAAAGGCGGTGTACCTTGTCAAAATGTTACTATTTCGAAGGTGCACCTCCGGATAAACCTTCCCGTTTAACCTCATCCATAATAAATACAGAAATATTAAGATATAAGCAATTTACATTTTATTTTAAAAATTAATTTTGGCGCACAATTCGTCATTCTTTACCTTTTCCCCAGTTCATCGATAAACATCGTGAGTTCGATAAGAAAATACTAAAAAATGACGGGGCGAATGGCATCATATTAAAAATATGACGAATTTGTCATTTTTTTTCTTATGGGATTTTCTACAGGAAATATGTATCATATTTCCAAAATCAAAAAATATGACGAAAAATGTGAAAATATGATGTCGTGGAAACAGGCTATAACATTAGTTTGTGTGTTAAGTTTGGTGATTTTAGCTTAAAATACAATTTTTAAGATTTGGTTTTCCGCGGAATTGAGGTCGAGTGGGTGGGGGTGTGGGGACGATCTTGACACTTTAAAAATTGAGGGTATACACCAATATGTGTACCAAGCTTAGTTGCTCTAGCTTCAAGAGTGTGGAAAAAAATTGCGTGCATACGGACTGACGAACGGTCGGACATTATACAAGCCCAATATACGCTTTTTTAACAAAATTTTTTTTTTAAACCGAGTATAATAAGAATTGAAATGGAGCTAGCCACTGGTAACATATCCAAAAAACAAGATGCAAATTTTAATGTATTGTTATAAACTGTCTGTCGTTAGCACCAGTGTATCGCTGCGCCGGCTAACTATCGGCTCAGAGGCGAGTACGATCGCGATACACTGGCAGTTTGAAAAACTATTTCTATTTCTTTCACGAACTCATCAATTTCAGCTACCTCCGCATTCCTGTGGTGACTGTTTCGGTGTCGAACAGCCTGCGTGGCCCACCCTACCTTTATATTCCAATTTTTATGATTATGGATACCCTAATATCCACTTCGTCCGCTTATGCTACCCACATCTCACCTTAAAATTTGCTTATTTTACCATCCTGATTTCTTTTCTCTCTCAATAATTAATTTTATATAACATGGTCTCAATTTTAATATGTTAAGCCATCAAGTAAAGAACAAATAGAGTTACCATTCTTTGCGTAACGTTTGCACCTAAAATTTTCAACGCGGCAGGTCCCATACGCTTCGTATTTGTTCGGTGGGACCTGCCGCTTCGTGTGGGACCTGCCCACGATTGAGAGACAGTAGGTTACGCCATGCGCATGTCCGTTAGTCGCCGTTATTCGGCGACCAAACCTGTGACGTCACAAGTCATGGAATTCAGCGCGCGCTTTTGAATTTGTTCCAAAATCACTGACTTTTTTTTACTGTATCGGACCGTGAGGCTGTAATTCCAGTCCGCTTTTGAAAATATATAAGATATATATGTCAGATTTCAATGAAATTTGGTGAGCATAAGTAAAACATGATTTAACTTAAATTTAGTGAGTTTGGTTAGGGTACCTTCACAAACAAAAAAGTTTTTCATACAAGAACATAGTGTTCAACCTACTATTCGTATGGGAGCTATATGATATAGTGATTCGATCCGGCTGGTTTTCATATATGTACTGGCTGCATCGAAAATAAAGACTTGTGCCAAGTTTCATAATCATAGCTTTAAAATTGAGCGATAAGTTTGAATGCAAACATTCGGGCTGGCAACATTTTCTAAGTTTAAATACGTATTATTTAATAAGTATAGAACCTACAGAGCACCAAAACCACTCAATCGATGCGCAATATAGTTCTCTATCAGATTCTGAAGTGGATTTGACATCTGACTTAATTTACAGGCACAGACTAAGGTTTTCTAAACAAAGTCCCTAAATTTCATACATTTTTTAGGCGCGTTGGGTCATGTGACGTCACGCGCTCGCTCGCCGAATAACGGCGCCTAACGGACATGCGCATGGCGTAACCTACTGTCTCTCAACCGTGGGACCTGCCGCGTTGAAAATTTTAGGTGCAAACGTTGCGAAAAGAATGGTAACTCTATTTGTTCTTTACTTGATGGTTAAACATTAATTTCTCTTGTGTGCATCGTAAAGGTGCAGTCACACGATGTGGCATTCTGCCACATTAAGGGCAGTCGGCAGCTACCATAGCGTGTGAGTACGGTATGGCAGGCTGCTACATAAATTTTTTCATTGAGATACGTGCTCACACAATATGTCAAATCAAATATTTCTTTGGTAGAAACGTGCCATATGAGTTTATATGTTAAAATATTGACCATATTTTCTTACTTTACCATATGAAATTTTTGACGGCAGAATGCCATATCGTGTGACCGCACCTTTACAATAAATATTTAGTTAATTCAACAAATAAACGAATCAGTTCACCTGAACTAAACTAACATAACCAATTTTTGTATTTCACTCGTCTGGCAACTCTGTTCGCGCGTGGGTTTCAAAATGCGAAATTACATATATAAATATTTTAATTGTGGTGCAAAACTTACACGCAGGTGAGTAAATAAATTTAATAAATAATTTGAGAGGTTGGGTATATTATTTATAATGTGCATGTGCAAAGCAAAATTCTCCGGAGAATTGTGGACGCTCCATATTACGTGCGCAACAACACCATTTACAATGACCTTGGAGTATTGCCAGTATGCGCTACAATCAGCAATTTTGCTGATCGATACAAGGGAAGGCTTCTGGCCCACACCAACTCCTTGGCTACTCACCTAGCAAGGCCGTATTTAAAAAGAAGGCTTGTCCGACACCATCCATCGGATAATTGGATTTTTGGAAGGACGCCTGCAGGAAGGTTGTTAGAATTAATCTAAGCTTAATGAAATCTGGTAAAGGCTTGCCTAAAATCTACCGAATAATTTAATACACTGTTAGACCCCTGCATCTATCTGTTCCTTGCTCGAGATATTTATGAAAGTGATTTAATTAACACGTAGCATAAAAAATAAATAAATATAAGTTTATCAAAAAAAAAAAAAAGCCTTAACGGCAGAATTGTGTACCAGATTGAGTCAAAATCTGGCCTCAAGTGGACATGTGTATCCTGTAGGGATGTTGAAAGGGACATCATGGGTTTCATGAGGCAAACTAAAAAAGGCTTTGGCGACATATTCGGACAGTTTAAAAAACTGTTCGATGGTGTTTCCGACTTGGAGAACGAAAACGGAAGAAGTGTAATTTTAGGCTATCTATTGGCCCCAATGAATTGCAGCTTCCTAAACATGCTTCCACTACATCCGCAACTAATAAACAGTTAGAATTGATACATTTATCGTCCCGCTCTCCTCATAATTCCATAATCAGAAGTGACGAGAATAGCATCGTACCATGGATGTTGTTCCTTCTGACCCCGAAAAGCAATCTGATTCGCTGGCTATTAACACTTTTGATCCAGATCAACACTCTAGGGATAACATCCCAATCGAATCAACTGGTCTAGTAACCAATGCTGTGGCTCCATTGGATTCAACTGCTTTGGCTACTAAGAAGACCCTTATAGGTATTCCACCACGGAAACAAATCTGTGTTTCGAGGCTTGCTCCTGATACTACATCTGATAATGTGAAGGCCTTTATAAAGCCCACATTACGGTGGAAAAGTTCAAATTCACTTATTCTCGGGAAATATCGTCATTTAAGATAAGGGTTCTGGCAGAATATGTCAATAACAATATTTGTTGCAAAGAATTCTGGCCCGACCACTTAGTTGTTAAGGAATATACACTAAAAAAGAAAAATCGGCCTCTGATTGCACTTCCTTCTTCCGGGCGTAGTTCTAATCCACCTCTTGTAGTATCTTATAGTTTAAAAACTAACATCCTCCCTTTCACTGGGCTATCAGAATGTAAGAGGTCTTTGTAGTTAACTTAGTAATCTTTATCTAAATAGCCTAACTTTTCCTTTTCATGTCGTTGCCTTTTCTGAAACATGGCTAAGGCCTTAATTCTGAAATTCTCTCTAATAAATTATATATATATAGAAAAGATCGCACTCCTCGTCGTGGTGGTGATGTTATTTTTTCTGTTGACGTTGATTTGTCTTCCGAGATAGTATTAATCGATAGTTCTGTAGATATTGAATTTATTGCTATTAAATTTATTTTTTGTGATGTTTGTTTTTTTATTACTTGTTCATATATACCACCTTCTTCAGATTTCTCTGTTTATTCTTCTCATGCTTCTGCTATACATTCTGTCTTATCTATTCTTTCTGATCGTGATTTTCTTGTAGTTCTTGGTGATTTTAATATTGCCGGATTTACTTGGATTTCTAGTCCTGACTCCAGCGTGTTGACTCCCACGACTCAGCATGATTTTATTGACAATTTATTTGGGATGTCATTGTGTCAAATCAATGGTATCCGAAATTCTTTACATAAAATGCTTGATCTTATTTTTGTCTTGGATTCCTCCTTCTATTCTGTCTCCCGTACTGTACCCATATCCACTCCTGAAGATCCTTACTACCCATCTTTGGAAGTGTTGATTAACTTACCAGCCAGGGTGCCAAGCCCAGGTAGAAAACCTGCAGGGCGAGTTCGTCAATTTCGGAAAACCGATATAACTAAACTCGCTCAGCTCTTATCCCAGACTGACTGGTCCCAGCTGTACATGTGTAGAGACATGGATTGTGCAATAAATTATTTTTATTCTACCTTAAATTCTTTATTTGATTCCGTGTGTCCCGTTTTGTAACACTCGTAGGTCTAACAAACCTGTGTGGCTTACACGTGGTTTCACCTACTGATTTCTTAACTGGTCAAAGGTTGCAAAGTGATCTTGACAGTTTTCAAGCCTGTTGTCGGGTAAATTTATTAAATCTTAATTGTGGTAAGGGTAACGTAATGTCCTTTTACAGGCGAATGCCCTTTTTTAACAGTTATATTCTTAATGGTAAGCCCCTTGTTCGAATTGAGTCGGTTGATGATTTGGGTATCCTTTTAGATCCCAAACTTAAGTTTGACAAGCGTATCTTTTCCACCGCTAATCGTGCCTTTGATGTCCTTGGTTTCATTAAGCGTTGGTCTAAAGAATTTAACGATCCCTACATTACTAAAACTCTGTATGAAGTATACAGTCTTGTTTGACCTATTCTTGAATATGGGTCTTGTATTTGGTGTCCCCAGTACAAGGTTCATCAGGTTAGAATAGAATCGGTACAAAAGCATTTCTGCTCTTTGCACTCCGGGGTCTTAACTGGAGTCCTAACACTTGCTTGAATTCTTATCGCAGTAGACTTTTACAAATAAATCTTCCTTCTCTTTCTGATCGTAGAACCATGCTTGGTGTAATTTTCCTACTCAAACTAATTAAAGGAGAAATTGATTCTTCTGAATTAATCAGCCAGATTAGTTTTGCAGTTCCGACCAGAAATTCTAGAAACTTTCTTCCTCTTTGTCTTCAAGCTTGTAATACCAACTTTGCTATCCATAACCCTTTTCGTATTCTATGTTCTAATTATAACAACCTTTATCATTTAATATGTGACGCTGCTCCTATTTTCTTACTCAGAACTTCACTTTTATGTTATCCGCGTAATCTATAGTTACTTTTTATCTATTGTTTAATTTATGTAGAACTTTTATTTAGTTTGAATCTATTTATCGCACGTTATGCGGAGCGCCCCTCGGTCGGTTGGAGGTTGGGAGGTGGGTTGCATTATGCCTGGGTCCGCGCGTTAACATGCCCGTGTTTGGGCCACTTGAGTGTACTGCCCGTTTAGTACATCAACGTCCGAAAGAAGGTTGTACGAGTTGTCATATGTATGTACAAATGCACATATGGAAAAAGGTAAACAAACGGACAGATAAGGCACACGACGAAATTCAACAAACACATGATTTTAACTAACATAAACTCAACTAATGGGTGTTATCTTTCTAATTCTAGGTCAGATCGGGTCTCTTGGTGAATTTCGGGGTAGCTGTGTGTGTCCAGTGTGTGTTTCAGGGACGTTTGTGGGCCTCAGCTGCTAGCATCTCCGATGCTGTAGGTCAACGACCGGGCTGCAGCCGTCTGCGCAGATCAGTTGTCGCAGTGGCTGATTAGCGGGTCAGTGATAATTTCAGGCCAAGGGCATATACAAGGGCATTTGCAATGTCATACAATATTGCCTTTTGCAGGGCTCACAGCGGGACAAGGCCGCATTATAGTTGGAGTTGAGTATTGGAAATGCTGTCTACGTGGGTGCGCCTGTGCGCAGGTGCTTGATGCACAGTTTGTCACTCGCTGCTTCAAGTAAGTTGCGTTGGTAATTTTGTTGCAGGCGAGGCTATGTCGCCTTTTCTTTTGCTGCTGCTTTAAATCTGACTTGACACCAACACTTCACACACGTTTCACACGTGTTTTAATCATTCCTTTCTATCTCTTATTCTATCCTCACATTCACCTTAATCCTCGCCTATCCCAATTCCACTCAAAGTGCAGTGCCTCCCTTGCCACTCTCCCACTACTGCACTTTCTAGTTCCCCCGTTCGCCGATAGATGGCTTTGGGTTTCTTCCTCTTCTGCCTAACTATCGTGCGTATATATCGATATCAGTTAGCCGTACATAACAGTATGCTTGTATCCTTCAAAATTTCCAAAGAATATATATAGATGTATGTACATATATTTAAATGTATCTATATAGATAGAGTTCAACCTGACTGACTGATTGGTGACATTTAGGCAGCCCAAACGGTAGAAGCTAGAAGCCTGCAATTTTGACAGTACCCTCTTATTATAAAATTAGGTGGAACTGCCGAAAAAAATAGTAACATATACATAGGGAAGTATAAAAAAAATTGTATTTGAAAATTGTATGAAAATCACGGTATGTGCCAGCGGCTACATAACAACGTAAAAGTGCAAAGCGATAAGAAATCTCTCTCTTTATTCGCTCACTCGTCCTTAAAACTTATAAGTGCGATTGAAACCGCCATATTGCTTTTGTCTCTCAGACTCGGCTTAGCTTTGCAATCGATCTAGGCTAGATGGCGCGATGCTGATGACATTTTGGCTCTTCAGCCAATGAAAGATAGTATTAATATTATCAATGGTCTTTATTATATGTTACAAGTGATAGTCTTGATAGGCTACGTATCAGAGTTGTGTGTGTGTGTCGCAGAAGCCAGTTTTCAGGGCTGGCAGCCAATCTCAGGGCTGCTAGCGTAGTTGCAGCCCTCAGGGCTGGTATCGTAGTTACAGCCCTCAGGGCTGGTATCGTAGTTACAGCCGATTTCCGATAGCGTCTGGACAGGGCTGCCACAGTACTCCCCCCTAGACAAGTCACAGATTGTGGGGCGAGTCCGATGTTGCTTCTCATAGGTGCGTAGTAATGGAGCTCTGATTTGTGAAGGTACGTCATCAATAGGAACAGCTTCGTCATTTGCCATAAATGCAGGTTTTAGTCTGTCTATCGACAAAGCGGTATCTTTTCCATTAACGCGCACGACGAAGACCCGATCTGAGGGCTTGGATATAACCAGATACGTGCCCGAGTATGGAGGCTCCAAGGGCTGCTTTACTGCGTCGGTCCTGACGAATACGTGTGAGCAGTCATGTATGGTTTTGTGCAGAAAGAGTGTCGGCTTGTTGTGATGGGACGCTGGAGTCGGCCTTACCGCCTGCATGTTGCTGCGAAACTGATTGACAAACTGACATGGATTCGAGGGTGCATCCAGGTCATAAAAGTATTCATTGGGAAGGCGAAGCGTGCATCCGTACAACATTTCAGCGGCTGATGATTGAAGGTCTTCCTTAAAGCATGTGCGGAGACCAAGCATAACGGCTGGAAGTAGCTTGGTCCATGGAGTATGTGGGTTGCACATTAAAGCAGACTTCATAGACCTATGCCAGCGCTCTATCATTCCGTTTGATTGTGGGTGGTATGGTGTCGTATGAATGTGTTCGCTTCCCAGTAAGTTTGCCAGAGACTTGAAGAGTGCAGACTCGAATTGGACTCCTTGATCGGTGGTGATGATCAAAGGGCAGCCGAAGCGGGAAATCCAGCATGACCATAGTGCGTCACAGATTGTCTGCGCTGTCATGTCCTTCAAAGGTACTGCCTCTGGCCAGCGAGAAAACCGGTCAATCATCGTCAAGCAATATCTATACTCACCAACCAAAGGCATTACTACAACGTCGATGTGTATATGATCAAATCTGCGATCCGGAACTGTGATTTTGGTCGGCACCAACGAGTTATGCCTGTGTATCTTGGCCCGCTGGCACGACAAGCAATTCCTTGACCACTCCAAAATGTCCTTGCGCATAGATGGCCATACATATTTACACGAAATTTTCTTAAGTGTGGATCTGCCACTAGGGTGAGAAAGTCCATGTACATTTGAAAATATGCTGTATCTCAACGGCCGTGGAATGTATGGCCTAGGAGTTGCTATGGCTGCGTCGCAGTATAGAAACGTTTCCTTTTCGACTTGCATCGATTGTAGTTGTAGGGATGTCTCTCCGTTTAGAATACTTATTAGTTCGCTGTCTGTCGCTTGCGCCGTTTCAATGCTTTTCGTGTCAAGAGCAGTTGGCATCGTTATAGCATTGATCCTGGAAAGCGCGTCGGCCACCACATTGTCGCTGCCGCTAACATGCAGGATCGTTGTAGAGTGCTGTGAGATGAAGCCCAATTGGCTTAATTGACGCTCCGAAGCCTTTTCGGGTTTTTGGGCAAAAGCATATATCAGCGGCTTGTGATCCGTTTTTATGACGAATATCCTTGCTTCAAGCATGTGCTTGAAGTATTTGATCGCTTCGTATATCGCTAGCAACTCCCTATCGTATGTGCTATACCTGCCTTCGGTTGCGCTGAGTTTTTTTGAAAAGAAACCAAGAGGCTCCCATTTACCTCTGTTGTTTTGCTCTAGTACGGCACCGATAGCCGTGTCGGAGGCATCACAAGTCACGCTCAGATCTGCATGTGGACTTGGGTGAGCGAGAGTGGCTGCGTTTGCAATACTGCTTTTGCAATTTACAAATGCCTCGATGGATCTTGGCGTCCACTCAACAGGTCTCTTATCATTCTTTTTCATGTTGCGCGTCAAGTCATTGAGCAGTGCCTGCGTCTCTGACGCATGTGGTATGCAGCGGCGATAGTAATTCACTATCCCAAGGAAACGGCCCAGTTCACATATCGTTTGTGGCCGAGCGTACTCTGCGATTGCCTTGACGCGATCCTCTGGAGGTCTGATGCCGCTGCCGTTGACTGTGTAACTTAGAAACAGGACTTCTGTCTTTTCAAAATTACACTTGTTTCTATTAATGGTGAGACCGTTTAATTGCAGGATGCGTAGAATATTGTTTACGTGTTGTTTATGTTCCTCAACTGAGCTTGACATGATAAGAATATCGTCGATCGCTGGAAAGTTTGCTTTGCATTTTTAAGGCCAAACGGCATTTTTAGGAATTCAATCAATCCAAACGGTGTGCATACTGCAGTCTTCTCAATGTCATCTGGTGCCATTGGAATTTGATAATATGCGCGTTCCAAGTCTAATGTGGTGAAAATGTGTTTTCCATGTAAACGGTCAGCAAAATCGTGGATATGAGGTATTGGATAACGATCAGGAGTCGTTATCGCATTAAGCTTGCGGTAGTCGCCACATGCTCGCCAACCACCACTAGGCTTTGCTACCATGTGCAGCGGGCTGGCCCACGGACTTTTTGAATACCGACAGATACCCTCGTCGATCAGCAAATGGATTTGTGCTTTTGCCGATGACAGTTTCTCACCCATCAGACGGCGTGGACGATCTGCTACCGGTGCTCCAGCTGTTATGATGTAGTGGCGAACTGCATGTGACGAACTATTGTCGCCTGTAGTGATATTAGCTTTTACAGCATTGATGTCTCTTCCATGAGAAATAGTGCCATGCAGCTTATGTGCCGTATTCGAAGGTTCGACCTCCTGCGAGTTGCTTGAACTATCGTTTTCCGTGTACTCTGATCTAAGGATGAGTCGTTGTTGCTTGATGTCTATGAGCAATTGGAACTGTGCCAGAAAGTCAGCGCCAGCTTGTACATCAGCAACGATGAATGACCACTTGAAAGACCGACCCAGACCGAAGTCGAGTTCTAGATCAAGATTGCCGTATGTTTGTATTACGGTTTGATTTGCAGCATACAATTGTAGTTTGCCTTTTTGTAGTTTGCGCGGTGTCATTGTACGAGGCACAACTGACACCACATTCCTCACTGAATATGTCGGGCTCCATGTTTGATGCGTCAAAAAATTCTTCAGAATCGCCAGCAGGTTGACTTTTGCACCCAGATCTGAGAAAGTAGCGCTCTTTTGGCATGTGCTGTTTAATTTAAACGTTCGGGGTCACCACTTTGGCTCTTCAGCCAATGAAAGATAGTATTAATATTATCAATGGTCTTTATTAGATGTTACAAGTGATAGTCTTGATAGGCTACGTATCAGAGTTGTGTGTGTGTGTCGCAGAAGCCAGTTTTCAGGGCTGGCAGCCAATCTCAGGGCTGCTAGCGTAGTTGCAGCCCTAAGGGCTGGTATCGTAGTTACAGCCGATTTCCGATAGCGTCTGGACAGGGCTGCCACAACATGTGTTTGGCGGGTAATTGTTTAGTATAACGCTCACATATAAAGACTTCGTCAAAACGTCCGTGTTTGGTCTTAAACGACGAGTCCTAAAATTAGAAAGCAAATTCCGGCGGCAAAACAACCTTTATTGTCGAAAAAATGAAACGAAACAATTTGACCGATATGCGAATATCGACCAGTCCTGGTAAATGAGCTTCTGTTATTGGAGTAGTGTTGGTAAGTAGCGCAAACTAATTGGAGACGCAACCCTGTTGGAGGCGCGCCGGAGTTGTAACTTGACTTGTTATATGAAAAATGTATGCAAATTTACAACTTTTGATGGCAATGCTATTTAACAAGTCAAACGGGTAGTATTCAATTCATTTATTGTAGTTTTAGTTCGTTCTTCAGGCATTCCAGCACATTTTGCCGCGTTTTCATACAACTCCGGTCGCTCCCACGGTAGGTACAAGATATATTAGTCCGATTTTGATGAAATTTGGTGAGCATATGTAGAACATGATTAATCTTGAAATTGGTGAGGTTGGTTACGCTATCTACAAAAACAAAAAAGTTTTTCATACAAGAAGATAGTTGTCAACCTATTATTCCTATGGGAGCTATATGATATAGCGATTCGATCCGGCTGATTTTCATGTATGTACTGCCTGCACCGAAAATAAAGACTCGTGCCAAGTTTCATAATCATAGCCTTAAAATTGAGCAAAAAGTTAGAATGTAAACATTCGGGCTGGCAACATTTTCTAACTTTAAATACGTATTATTTAATAAGTATTGAACCTACAGAGCACCTAAGCCACTCAATCGATGCGCAATATATTTCTCTATCAGATTCTGAAGTGGATTTTACATCTGACTTAATTTACAGGCACAGACTAAGGTCTTCTAAAATTAGTCGTTGATTTTCATACATTTTTTAAGCGCGTTGGGTCATGTGACGTCACGCGATCGTTCGCCGAATAACGGCGCCTAACGGACATGCGCATGGCGTAACCTACTGTCTCTCAACCGTGAGTACGGCTGGTGTCAAAGCATACCAAATTTTAGTCCTTTGATGCATCACTAGTAGCTAGCAAAATCGTTAGCTTCAAGTAATGCACAATGGCACTAGGCAAATAAAACGAAACACATACCAAATCAATATAATTTTTGTTCTAGCGTAAATATTAGTTACTTGCACTAGCGAAATAGCCATGTAAGGCGTACTAACGCTATTACTAGGCACTTCTCATTAGGGGATTCGTTTGGCAATAGCCCTAGTCTAATAGCCATGTAGAGCATACTAACGATACTACTAGGACTTTGTTACCAGGGAATTCGCTAGAGCTATAGCTCTAGTCAAACGCGTACTAACGATTTTACGGCATCTTTAGTACCAGGCAAGTCGTTAGGCAATGGTAATGCAGCGCCGTACCGCCAGTTACTTTTGGCGGACATGCAGTTTCGAAATTCGTTAGGTAAACTGCATTGCTGGTGTTGCGGAGAGCACCGGTCCCAATCACTAAGTTCTAGCATTGAGAAAATCGCTTATAGAGTTTCCATTTGGTGCGAACAACATTTACTAAAAATTTTCAACGCGGCAGGTCCCCTACGCTTCGTATTTGTTCGGGGGGACCTGTCGCAGTGATATTACCTGGTAGTATTATATAAAAATAAAAAATAATTTCCAGGGTATGCATGTATCGACCACAAGTGCGACATTGTTCGAAACGAATATTGTTCAAGGCGTGCGTACTTTTCACAAGCGCGCTTGGCGATTCCATTTCGTGCACACACACATGCATCTGTGTACATGTGACTAGCATAGGATTTCGTTGCTGGAACAATATCGCACTTGTGCGTCGATGCATGAATACCCTGGAAATTATTTTTTATTTTTATATAATATAAAAGCTTAAATGCGTGTTTAATTTAAATGGACACTATCAATTTGTTGTATTTTGAGGAACCTGGAATTATTAATGTTATTTTTACTATTTTTATTAAACATAAAAGCTGTTATGCTCGTGCTATTTAAATGGACACTGTAAATTTGTGTTATTCTAAGGACTATCTATATTATTAAACAATTCTACCCATAATACTTGGTACTAAAAAACCAATTTGATGTACAGGGTATTTTATGCAAGACTCAATGATCTTCGCATGCATGCCAGTCGCGTCTTGCCAAACCATCAAAATAGCAAATAAGCGAAAACGATTCTCGTGCATGTACATACATATACATATAGCATGTATGTGTGTATGTATGCACGCATGCAACCGCAGATCAGCGCATACATTTATCGATGCGCTCGACTCGGCGGTCGCTAAGCATCTGCCACGATTGAGAGAGCTCATAGGTTATGACAAGACGGCTGCAACTTTTGGATCTCACTGTGCATGTACGTCACAAGTCATGGAATTCAGCGCGCGCTTTTGAATTTGTTCGAAAATCACTGACTTTTTTTACTGTATCGGCTCGTGGGGCTGTAATTTCAGTCCGATTTTGAAAATCTTGCCAGCATATTGTAGGGAACTTCTAGGTACAAGATACATTAGTCCGATTTTAATGAAACTTGGTGAGCATATGTAGAACATGATTAATCTTGAAATTGGTGAGGTTGGTTACGCTATCTACAAAAACAAAAAAGTTTTTCATACAAGAAGATAGTTGTCAACCTATTATTCCTATGGGAGCTATATGATATAGCGATTCGATCCGGCTGATTTTCATGTATGTACTGCCTGCACCGAAAATAAAGACTCGTGCCAAGTTTCATAATCATAGCCTTAAAATTGAGCAAAAAGTTAGAATGTGAACATTCGGGCTGGCAACATTTTCTAACTTTAAATACGTATTATTTAATAAGTATTGAACCTACAGAGCACCTAAGCCACTCAATCGATGCGCAAAATTTCTCTATCAGATTCTGAAGTGGATTTACATCTGACTTAATTTACAGGCACAGACTAAGGTCTTCTAAAATAGTCGTTGATTTCATACATTTTTTAAGCGCGTTGGGTCATGTGACGTCACGCGCTCGTTCGCCGAATAACGGCGCCTAACGGACATGCGCATGGCGTAACCTACTGTCTCTCAACCGTGAGTACGGCTGGTGTCAAAGCATACCAAATTTTAGTCCTTTGATGCATCACTAGTAGCTAGCAAAATCGTTAGCTTCAAGTAATGCACAATGGCACTAGGCAAATAAAACGAAACACATACCATATCAATATAATTTTTGTTCTAGCGTAAATATTAGTTACTTGCACTAGCGAAATAGCCATGTAAGGCGTACTAACGCTATTACTAGGCACTTCTCATTAGGGGATTCGTTTGGCAATAGCCCTAGTCTAATAGCCATGTAGAGCATACTAACGATACTACTAGGACTTTGTTACCAGAATTCGCTAGAGCTATAGCTCTAGTCAAACGCGTACTAACGATTTTACGGCATCTTTAGTACCAGGCAAGTCGTTAGGCAATGGTAATGCAGCGCCGTACCGCCAGTTACTTTTGGCGGACATGCAGTTTCGAAATTCGTTAGGTAAACTGCATTGCTGGTGTTGCGGAGAGCACCGGTCCCAATCACTAAGTTCTAGCATTGAGAAAATCGCTTATAGAGTTTCCATTTGGTGCGAACAACATTTACTAAAAATTTTCAACGCGGCAGGTCCCCTACGCTTCGTATTTGTTCGGGGGGACCTGTCGCAGTGATATTACCTGCTAGTATTATATAAAAATAAAAAATAATTTCCAGGGTATGCATGTATCGACCACAAGTGCGACATTGTTCGAAACGAATATTGTTCAAGGCGTGCGTACTTTTCACAAGCGCGCTTGGCGATTCCATTTCGTGCACACACACATGCATCTGTGTACATGTGACTAGCATAGGATTTCGTTGCTGGAACAATATCGCACTTGTGCGTCGATGCATGAATACCCTGGAAATTATTTTTTATTTTTATATAATATAAAAGCTTAAATGCGTGTTTAATTTAAATGGACACTATCAATTTGTTGTATTTTGAGGAACCTGGAATTATTAATGTTATTTTTACTATTTTTATTAAACATAAAAGCTGTTATGCTCGTGCTATTTAAATGGACACTGTAAATTTGTGTTATTCTAAGGACTATCTATATTATTAAACAATTCTACCCATAATACTTGGTACTAAAAAACCAATTTGATGTACAGGGTATTTTATGCAAGACTCAATGATCTTCGCATGCATGCCAGTCGCGGCTTGCCAAACCATCAAAATAGCAAATAAGCGAAAACGATTCTCGTGCATGTACATACATATACATATGCATGTATGTGTGTATGTATGCACGCATGCAACCGCAGATCAGCGCATACATTTATCGATGCGCTCGACTCGGCGGTCGCTAAGCATCTGCCACGATTGAGAGAGCTCATAGGTTATGACAAGACGGCTGCAACTTTTGGATCTCACTGCGCATGTACGTCACAAGTCATGGAATTCAGCGCGCGCTTTTGAATTTGTTCGAAAATCACTGACTGTTTTTACTGTATCGGCTCGTGGGGCTGTAATTTCAGTCCGATTTTGAAAATCTTGCCAGCATATTGTAGGGAACTTCTAGGTACAAGATACATTAGTCCGATTTTAATGAAACTTGGTGAGCATATGTAGAACATGATTAATCTTGAAATTGGTGAGGTTGGTTACGCTATCTACAAAAACAAAAAAGTTTTTCATACAAGAAGATAGTTGTCAACCTATTATTCCTATGGGAGCTATATGATATAGCGATTCGATCCGGCTGATTTTCATGTATGTACTGCCTGCACCGAAAATAAAGACTCGTGCCAAGTTTCATAATCATAGCCTTAAAATTGAGCAAAAAGTTAGAATGTGAACATTCGGGCTGGCAACATTTTCTAACTTTAAATACGTATTATTTAAAAAGTATTGAACCTACAGAGCACCAAGACCACTCAATCGATGCGCAATATAGTTCTCTATCATATTCTGAAGTGGATTTGACATCTGACTTAATTTGCAGGCACAGACTAAGGTCTTGTAAACAAAGTCCCTAAATTTCATACATTTTTTAGGCGCGTTGGGTCATGTGACGTCACGCGCTCGCTCGCCGAATAACGGCGCCTAACGGACATGCGCATGGCGTAACCTACTGTCTCTCAACCGTGGGTTATGACAAGACGGCTGCAACTTTTGGATCGCACTGCGCATGTACGTCACAAGTCATGGAATTCAGCGCGCGAAAATCTTGCCAGCATATTGTAGGGAACTTCATACCGCGTCGATAGATAGGTCTTGGTGCTCTGTAGGTGCCATACTTATTAAGTAATAAGTAGTTAAAGTTAGAAAATGTTGCCAGGCCGAATGTTTGCATCCAAACTTATCGCTCAATTTTAAGGCTATGATTATGAAACTTGGCACGAGTCTTTATTTTCGGTGCAGGCAGTACATACATGAAAATCAGCCGGATCGAATCGCTATATCATATAGCTCCCATAGGAATAATAGGTTGACAACTATCTTCTTGTATGAAAAACTTTTTGTTTTTGTAGATAGTAACCAACCTCACCAATTTTAAGATTAATCATGTTATACATATGCTCATCAAATTTCATCAAAATCGGACTAATATATCTTGTACCTACTGTAGCGACCGGAGTTGTATGAAAACGCGGCAAAATGTGCTGGAATGCCTGAAGAACGAACTAAAACTACAATAAATAATTGAATACTACCCGTTTGACTTGTAAATAGCATTGCCATCAAAAGTTAAATTTGCATACATTTTAAATACAAAAAGTAATTCAACCGATTGTTCCCACGGCAAGTACAAATACATTAGATCGATCCTAGGGCAGTATAGAACATTATCCGATTTTGATGAAATTTTGTACATATTAAAACATATTTAACTTAAATTTGTGATTACCTATATACAAAAACAAAAAAGTTTTCAACAAAACATATTTCAACTATTATTCGTATACTATATATATTATCATCCGCTTTTCATATATTACTGTTGCATCAAAATAAAGACTCGTGCCAAGTTTCATAATCATAGCTTTAAAATTGAGCGATAAGTTTGAATACAAACATTCGGCCTGGCAACATTTTCTAACTTTAACTACTTATTGCTTAATAAGTATGGCACCTACAGAGCACCAAGACCTATCAATCGACGCGGTATGAAGTTCCCTACAATAAGCTGGCAAGATTTTCAAAATCGGACTGGAAATACAGCCCCACGAGCCGATACAGTAAAAAAAGTCAGTGATTTTGGAACAAATTCAAAAGCGCGCGCTGAATTCATGACTTGTGACGTACATGCGCAGTGAGAGCCAAAAGTTGCAGTCGTCTTGTCATAACCTATGAGCTCTCTCAATCGTGGGCGTAACCTACTGTGTCTCAATCGTGAGCATCTGCGACACGAACTTGGTGGACCTGCCGCTTCGGGTCGTGAGAGCGAGAGCAGCACTGCGACAGGTCCCACCGAACAAATACGAAGGGTAGGGGACCTGTCGCGTTGAAAATTTTTAGTAAATGTTGTTCGCACCAAATGGAAACTCTATAAGCGATTTTCTCAATGGTTCTAGGCATATCGCTAGTGTGGCACCGGTTCAGCGTACTACAGGTTGGGAATATTTCAGCATTCCAGCTCTTATTTTTTTTTTTTACTCCCTTACCCATAAAATGGGTAAAAAGGGGGTATTGGATTTGTGCAAAAGTATGTAACAGGCAGAAGGAGACATCTCCGACCCTATAAAGTATATATCTGTCCGTATGTATGAACGCAAGGATCTCAGCAACTATAAGAGCTAGAGACACCAAATTTGGAATGTAGGTTCGTGTATAGCGGGAGCAGGTCAAGTTTGTTTCTGATCTCAGATATCTTACCCCGTTACCCCGCAAATCGATCAAAACGTTTTACAGCCACAGTTTTAAAGATAGAGCTTTGGGATTTGGCATGTACACTACCTCGGTCACTCTTAATCTACTGTCCAAATTTCAAGTCGATCGGATAATAAACACGGAAGTTATTCAACGAACAAGATTCAGTACTGGAGCGAGGGGGAAGAAGAAGCACAGCCACGACTTAAAATACCTTGCGTACGCTGTAGCTCGCGTGTGTGTGTGTATGCTTTGTGTATGTGTGCGTGCATGTGTAAGTGACAAACATATGATTGGAAGTTTTAGAACTGGGTACAGGGAGTTTCGTAGTCGGGTATACTCGACTAGAGCATTCTTACTTGTTTTTGTTGTGTTTATTTGGGTATTTATATATTACTAGCAGGTAATATCCCTGCCTTCCCTGGGAAATATTTAGATGAAAATGCTTTTTTTTCTTGAATTTGACTACTTTCGTCAACCGTAAGAAATACAACTAAATAGTTGAGCCACGTGACTAATGTTTTCAGTGTATGGCTTTGAAAATATCTTTAAAAAAAAACAACAACAAAATGTCCCACTCATTTGTCCTCGACTTCCATTTCCCGCCCGTGGAGACACGGAGGAGATTTTCCAAAATCATTTGGCATTTTAAGCCAATTTCAACAATAATACTAAGAATCCGCCCGTTGTATTGCCCGCAAAGTACCGAGGTTTTTGTATTTATATTTGGAAATTAGTATAAAGCCACGTGTATTTTTCAAAACCGGTAGCACATGTGACGAATTATTTAATGTGAGGTGCTTTGAAAATAAGTTTCAAAATGATTGAATGAAAATGAGTTTGAAGTCAATTGGACGATAATCAAAAAAATTTCAAACAACCGTTTTCCGCGTATTTTCCGACCTTAGGGATATATTTTCCAAAATCGTTGAACACCGTGCCTATTATGTGTTTGGGTAGAACCATGAAAATGAGTTTGAAGCCAATCACACGAAAATTAAAAATGTCGAGTGACAGACTTTTCCACAAATTTTCCGAGCATAGGGCTGAATTACCAATAATCGGTGATACACGTGTCGAATTATTTTATGTAAAGAGCTTTCAAAATGAGTTTGAAGTTAATCGGACGATAATCAAAAAAGTTTCATACAAAAGTTTTCCACGAATTTTCCGACTTTGGGGGTAGATTTTTCAAAATCTTTGATCATTGCGCCTATTATTTTTTCCCATAGAACCTTGAAAATGAGTTTGAAGCCAATCGCATGAAAACTAAAAATGTCGAATGCCAGACTTTTCCACCGATTTTCCGACCATGTGGTCGAATTTCCCAAAATCGCTGATACACGTGTCGAATTATTTTACGTGAAGAGCTTTGAAAATTAATTTGAAGGTGATCGGACTAAAATTAGACTTGCCAGCCGAATGTTTGCATCCAAACTTATCGCTCAATTTTAAGGCTATGATTATGAAACTTCACGAGTCTTTATTTTCGGTGCACATACATACAAAAATCACGGATCGAATCGCTATATCATATAGCTCCCATAGGAATAATAGGTTGACAACTATCTTCTGTATGAAAAACTTTTTGTTTTTGTAGATAGCGTAACCAACCTCACCAATTTTAAGATTAATCATGTTATACAAGCTCATCAAATTTCATCAAAATCCGACTAATATATCTTGTACCTACTGTGGAGCGACCGAGTTGTATAAAACGCGGCAAAATGTGCTAATGCCTGAAGAACGAACTAAAACTACAATAAATAATTAATACTACCCGTACTTGTTAAATACATTCCATCAAAAGTGTAAATTTCATACATTTAAATACAAAATAAGTTCAACCGATTGTCCCACGCAATACAAATACATAATCGATCTAGCATATATATACATTCCGATTAAATTGTACATATTAAAACATATTAACTAAATTTTTTGTACCTATATACAAAAACAAAAATTTTTCATACAAAACATATTGTCAACCTATATTCGTATCTATATATATATATCGATCCCTGTTTTCTTATTATCTCTTCCCAATCCCCTCAATAGTCTTTGCTCTGTAGGTGCCATACTTATTAAGTAATAAGTAGTTAAAGTTAGAAAATGTTGCCAGGCCGAATGTTTGCATTCAAACTTATCGCTCAATTTTAAGGCTATGATTATGAAACTTGGCACGAGTCTTTATTTTCGGTGCAGGCAGTACATACATGAAAATCAGCCGGATCGAATCGCTATATCATATAGCTCCCATAGGAATAATAGGTTGACAACTATCTTCTTGTATGAAAAACTTTTTTGTTTTTGTAGAGCGATAAGTTTGAATGCAAACATTCGGCCTGGCAACATTTTCTAACTTTAACTACTTATTGCTTAATAAGTATGGCACCTACAGAGCACCAAGACCTATCAATCGACGCGGTATGAAGTTCCCTACAATAAGCTGGCAAGATTTTCAAAATCGGACTGGAAATACAGCCCCACGAGCCGATACAGTAAAAAAAGTCAGTGATTTTGGAACAAATTCAAAAGCGCGCGCTGAATTCCATGACTTGTGACGTACATGCGCAGTGAGAGCCAAAAGTTGCAGTCGTCTTGTCATAACCTATGAGCTCTCTCAATCGTGGGCGTAACCTACTGTCTCTCAATCGTGAGCATCTGCGACACGAACTTGGTGGACCTGCCGCTTCGGGTCGTGAGAGCGAGAGCAGCACTGCGACAGGTCCCACCGAACAAATACGAAGGGTAGGGGACCTGTCGCGTTGAAAATTTTTAGTAAATGTTGTTCGCACCAAATGGAAACTCTATAAGCGATTTTCTCAATGGTTCTAGGCATATCGCTAGTGTGGCACCGGTTCAGCGTACTACAGGTTGGGAATATTTCAGCATTCCAGCTCTTATTTTTTTTTTTTTAACTCCCTGTACCCATAAAATGGGTAAAAAGGGGGTATTGGATTTGTGCAAAAGTATGTAACAGGCAGAAGGAGACATCTCCGACCCTATAAAGTATATATCTGTCCGTATGTATGAACGCAAGGATCTCAGCAACTATAAGAGCTAGAGACACCAAATTTGGAATGTAGGTTCGTGTATAGCGGGAGCAGGTCAAGTTTGTTTCTGATCTCAGATATCTTACCCCGTTCCCCCGCAAATCGATCAAAACGTTTTACAGCCACAGTTTTAAAGAGCTTTGGGATTTGGCATGTACACTACCTCGGTCACTCTTAATCTACTGTCCAAATTTCAAGTCGATCGGATAATAAACACGGAAGTTATTCAACGAACAAGATTCAGTACTGGAGCGAGGGGGGAAGAAGAAGCACAGCCACGACTTAAAATGCCTTGCGTACGCTGTAGCTCGCGTGTGTGTGTGTATGCTTTGTGTGCGTGCATGTGTAAGTGACAAAAATATGATTGGAAGTTTTAGAACTGGGTACAGGGAGTTTCGTAGTCGGGTATACTCGACTAGAGCATTCTTACTTGTTTTTGTTGTGTTTATTTGGGTATTTATATATTACTAGCAGGTAATATCCCTGCCTTCCCGGGGAAATATTTAGATGAAAATGCTTTTTTTTTCTTGAATTTGACTACTTTCGTCAACCGTAAGAAATACAACTAAATAGTTGAGCCACGTGACTAATGTTTTCAGTGTATGGCTTTGAAAATATCTTTAAAAAAAAACAACAACAAAATGTCCCACTCATTTGTCCTCGACTTCCATTTCCCGCCCGTGGAGACACGGAGGAGATTTTCCAAAATCATTTGGCATTTTAAGCCAATTTCAACAATAATACTAAGAATCCGCCCGTTGTATTGCCCGCAAAGTACCGAGGTTTTTGTATTTATATTTGAAAGCCACGTGTATTTTTCAAAACCGGTAGCACATGTGACGAATTATTTAATGTGAGGTGCTTTGAAAATAAGTTTCAAAATGATTGAATGAAAATGAGTTTGAAGTCAATTGGACGATAATCAAAAAAATTTCAAACAACCATTTTCCGCGTATTTTCCGACCTTAGGGATATATTTTCTAAAATCGTTGAACACCGCGCCTATTATGTGTTTGGGTAGAACCATGAAAATGAGTTTGAAGCCAATCACACGAAAATTAAAAATGTCGAGTGACAGACTTTTCCACAAATTTTCCGAGCATAGGGCTGAATTACCAATAATCGGTGATACACGTGTCGAATTATTTTATGTAAAGAGCTTTCAAAATGAGTTTGAAGTTAATCGGACGATAATCAAAAAAGTTTCATACAAAAGTTTTCCACGAATTTTCCGACTTTGGGGGTAGATTTTTCAAAATCTTTGATCATTGCGCCTATTATTTTTTCCCATAGAACCTTGAAAATGAGTTTGAAGCCAATCGCATGAAAACTAAAAATGTCGAATGCCAGAGTTTTCCACCGATTTTCCGACCATGTGGTCGAATTTCCCAAAATCGCTGATACACGTGTCGAATTATTTTACGTAAAGAGCTTTGAAAATTAATTTGAAGGTGATCGGACTAAAATTAGACTTTCGCCCATAAAACCTTGAGACCCCCATTTTCCACACATGGGGGTAGATTTTCCAAAATCGATGAAATATGTGTCAAATTAATTTTTGTGTAGATCTCTGAAAGTGAGTTTGAAGCTGATTGGATGGTAAACAAAAAAGTTTCATACAACAGTTTTCCGCGATTTTCCACGCTTGGGGATGGAATTTTCAAAAATCCCGTCTTAGTGTGCACTTTCATCATAGATGGAACTTACTGTGAAAATTTCATCATCCTAGCTCTTATGGTTTGGGCTGTGCGATGATTGCCAATCAGTCAGTCAGCACGAACTCTTTTATATATAGATATAGATAAGCATAGGACACCAAATTTTAAATGTAGGTTCTTGTACCAAACGCAGATCAAGTTTATTTCTGGTCTCAGATATCTCCCCCCGTTCCCCCACAATTTAATCAAAACGTTTTACAGTCACAGTTTTAAAGATATAGCTTTGGGATTTGGCATGTACAATACTTTAGTCACCCTTAACCTGCTGTTAAAATTTCAAGTCGATCGGATTGTAAACACGGAAGTTATTCAACAAACAAGATTCAGTACTAGAGCGAGGGGGGAAGAAGAAGCATAGCCACGACTTAAAATGCCTCGCTTGCTCTGTCGCGAGTGCTGTCGCTTGTGTGTGTACGGCTTTGTGTATGTGTGTGTGTATGTGTAAGTGCACGCAGATCCGATCAGAAATTTTGGACTTGGGTACAGGGAGTTTTGTAGTCGGGTATACTCGACTATAGCATTCTTACTTGTTAATGAATAAAAAAATAAAATAATAATATATTTTTCTTTAAATATTAACTTTGAACAGTTAATTGGCGCAGCCGGTAGGATGTGTGAAAAGTTCTAAAAATATTCGAACATACCAAAAGATCAAGGTGAAAGGTTAAACTTAACTAACATTACTTATTGATCCTGTGAATCGGTATTAACTAAACCTCACACATCTGCACAAAAACTTACGTACCGATTGATCGTGTTACCCATAAATCCAATCCGGTCGGTAACCAATTAAAAGGTCATCAGACTACGCAAAATAAAGATACGCAATTCGATTGACTGTGATGTGTTACTTGTAAGTCCAAGTCGGTTGGTAACCAATTAAAAGTGTCCTTGACTTAAGCTTATCTGAATTCAACTGACCATGGAGCCATCAGTCAACAGCACACCTGCTGTTACATTGGGTAACGCCGACCTGGACCTGCTGTTACGACAAATAAAAACAAGTAAGAATGCTCTAGTCGAGTATACCCGACTACAAAAATCCCTGTACCCAGGTCTAAAACTTCCAATCATATGTTCGTCTCTTACACATGCACGCACACATAGACAAACCTGCACACACGCGAGCCACAGCGTACGCAAGGCATTTTAAGTCGTGGCTGTGCTTCTTCTTCCCCCCTCGCTCCAGTACTGAATCTTGTTCGTTGAATAACTTCCGTGTTTATTATCCGATCGACTTGAAATTTGCACAGTAGATTAAGAGTGACCGAAGTAGTGTACATGCCAAATATCTTCAAAACTGTGGCTGTAAAACGTTTTGATCGATTTGCGGGGGAACGGGGGGAGATATCTGAGATCGGAAACAAACTTGATCTGCGTATGGTATACAGGAACCTACATTCCAAATTTGGTGTCTCTAGTTCTTATAGTTGCTGAGATCGATGCGTTCATCCGGACAGACGGACAGACAGACGGACATGGCCAAATCGAAATCTCTTTTGAAACTGATCAAGAATATATATACTTTATAGGGTCGGAGATGTCTCCTTCTGCCTGTTACATACTTTTGCACAAATCCAATACCCCCTTTTTACCCATTTTATGGGTACAGGGAGTAAAAATAATAGGCGCAATGGTCAAAGATTTTGGAAAATCTACCCCCAAAGTCGGGAAATTCATGGAAAACTGTTGATTGAAACTTTTTTGATTATCGTCCGATTGACTTCAAACTCATTTTGAAAGCTCTTTACATAAAATAATTCGACATGTGTATCAGCGATTTTGGGAAATTCAGCCCCATGGTCGGAAAATCGGTGGAAAATTCTGGCATTCGACAATTTAATTTTCATGCGATTGGGTTCAAACTCATATTCAAGGTTCTATGGAAATAAATAATAGACGCGGAAAAATCTACCCCCAAAGTCGGAAAATTAGTGGAAAACTATTGTATGAAACTTTTTTGATTATCGTCCGATTGACGTCAAAACCATTTCAAAAGCTCTTCACACTAAATAATTATCCAAATTTGGGCACTCGACATTTTTAAATTTTATTTGATTGGCTTTAAACTCATTTTCAAGGTTCTATGGAAATAAATAGTAGACGCGGTGTTCAAAGATTTTGTTGTATGAAACTTTTTTTATTATCGTCCGATTGACTTCAAACGCATTTTCAAACTTCTGTTTATCATTCAATCATTTTGAAACTAATTTTCAAATCACCTCACATTAAATAATTCGTCACATGTGCTATCGGTTTTGAAAAATACACGTGGTTTTATACTCATTTCCAAATATAAATACAAAAACCTCGGTACTTTGCGGGCAATACAACGGGCGGAAACAGTTGGAAAGATTTTATCTGGATTCTTAGATTATTCTTGAAATTGGCCTAAAATGCCAAATGATTTTGGAAAATCTACTCCGCGTCGCCACGGACGGGAAATGGAAGTCAAGGACAAATGAGTGGGACATTTTTTTTGTTCAAAGACATAGCCCTACACAAGAAGCATTAGTCACGTGGCTCAACTAGTTAGTTGTATTTCTTACGGTTGACGAAAGTAGTCAAATTCAAAAAAATTCACTTTCATCTAAATATTTCCCCTGGCAAGGCCGGGATATTACCTGCTAGTATTATAACAAATGTAATTTGGGTCTTGGTTTAACCCCTAGATGAATTTGGCATTTCAATATTATTAATTTCTTGAAGTCATTTTACGGCTATTTTGCATATTTTGTTAGGTCAGTCAGACAGGGCTTACAAACGTATGTACATATATACATATATAAACGATTTGGTCATTTCTCATTTGTTTTTTACTCTTGCTCTTGTTGTATCCATTCATTTTTTTGACATTGTTTTCATTTTCGTAGTGAATATCAAATATTCAGTGTTGCATACGAAAACAATCGGTATAAAATCCAAAAGTCACGTGTGGGATAGGAACATCCAAATGAGATGGTGGAACTGATGGTCAAATTTCGGCACGAGTAAAACTATGGGACCATCACGCCAGAAGATGGTGGATGGTAGATGGTTGCTCAGTGTGAGTAGCCTATTATTTTTATTATGTAGTAAGTACGCCCAGTAGCATTCACATACATTCACATTATAATTGATATAATGATCGGTTATCGAAAGATTTAGCGTTCGATTGATGTTTGACAGTACCAACAAGTGATAACTTTGCCATCGAAATTGGGACTTTTAATTTTTTTCTGACTGCGGTGGACATTACCGCAAAGCACTGGATTTATTTTAACAGAATGAGAGATGTAAGCTGGCGCTATGTTTTAACAATGGAAATTATTGTTTTGAAAATTATCACTTGAATTAAGTACAGTCTTTTTCCCACCCTTTCACAATTTTAGTATTATTCTTCCAATTTCATTAAAACTTTTTTAAAGGATTGCGCCCACCAGTCGCCACGGACGGGAAATGGGGGTTAAAGTCAAATGAGTACGATTATTTGTTTAATTATACAGTCAATGTCACAGACCTACACAATCATTAAGCATTTGACTCAACTATTTAGTAAAGTCTACCTCCACGGGAGGCAATATTGTAATTAGATATTTTTGCGTATTTCTTTCGGCTAACGAATGTAATAATCATAATGTATTTTATTCTAAGTAATTCGCTGGGCAAGTCTGGGGTATTACCAGCTAATGACTTCTTCTACTGCCACTGCCCACCCAAGTTGGACTTATGTGTAAAAGGTGACGTATTCCGCTGGGAACACTGCTTTAAATACTTTCAGCAAAAGAGCGCGCGAGATTTTGAAAGAGATAGCAACATAGTTAAACTTTCGGTACTCTTCGATTTGTTATTGGTTGAGATGCTGAATAATATTAATTTTCAGAAATAACAATTTTAATTACATAAACATTTGTTTTTTAATCTGTATACATGTTTATATATAAAACCGTTTGCCCTGATTGGGGACTGACTGACTGACAATCATCGCATAGTTCATACCGTAAGAGCAAGGATGCTAAATTATCATAGTAGTTTCCTTCTATGGTGAAAGTGCACACTTAGACGGTAATTCCATCCACAAACGTGGATAATTGCGGAAAACCGTTGTATTAAATTTATTTGTTTACCAACCAATCGGCTTCAAACTTATTTTCCAAGGTCTAGTCTGCAAATGGTCACAAAGTTTTATGGGAGAAATTCAAATTCTGGTCCGATCGGGTTCAACTCATTTTCAAAAGCTGTGCACATTAAATAATTCGATGTGTCTCACCCATTTTGGAAATTAGCATCCACGGTTGGAAAACTGGTGGAAAACTTTTTTAAGCGATCGAGTTCCAACTGGTGCTCAACGATTTTGGAAAATCTACAGCAGGCGTGAAAAACATGATGCGCTATTTATGTGTGTAAGATTGACGAAAATAGTCAAACTCAATAAAATGCATTTTTATCTAAATATTTCATCGGGCAGCGCTGGTGTTTTACCATCTAGGTTTATATAATTTATGGACTTAAAGCAATATTTTTAAATATTTTGTTTGACCCATTTGTCTGATTTTGAAAAAAAAAAAAAAATTGAAAGAACACAAACAACAAATTCATAAGATCACCCGCTGCAGAACCGTTAAGACACCAAAGAGAGGACAGCCGAGTGATATACATACGTCACCTTGCATATGCACTTCTTGTCGTCTTTGGTGTCGGTGTAAAATGAGAATTATCCAAGTTAACATGTGTGAACATAGCTTAATAATCCCAAAATATTACCAATATGTAGAGTAAAATATCGATAGTATGTCAATACCGATTAGTCGTCGTAGTATTAGTCTATCGATGTTTCAGCCATCCCTATAAGCCACCTCATCTTTGCTTTGGTTGTCAAATTTAATTTTGTTTCGGATTGTAATTAAAGAAAATGATACGAGCACTTTTTGGAATTTTTACAATCTTTGGATTTATTTGGCCACTTCACAGTGTCATGTTTCATTTGACACCCAATACACAAAAATGTCTCAAAGAGGATATACAAGCAAATCAGTTAGTGATGGGCGAATACGAGGTCTCGGATGTGCCCGGTCAAGTTATAGACTATATTGTGAGTAAAGTGTATTATATATTGAGAGAATATGCGAAATAATATATATTTTCAAGGCTCGTGACACAAAAGGTCATATCCTGTCTCAAAAAGAACACATTACCAAAGGAAAGTTTAGCTTCATGTCTGAGGTGTATGATGCGTATGAAATTTGCTTCATTTCAAAAGTGCCACCTCGTAAGTAAATACACATTACGTACATGTACATACGTATATATGTTGTGCTGCATTCAATAAATTTCAAGCTGGTCAACTAAATATGTTCATAACTTTCAGACCAACGTGGGATTAGTCAAGAGGTATCATTGGTGACTAAAAAAGGAGTGGAAACTAAGAGCTACGAAGGCGTAAGTTAATTATCACATTATCTAATTTATTATATTATTCGCTTACTTCGAATGCAAACCACAGATTGGCGAGGCCTCTAAGCTGAAACCACTAGAAGTCGATCTGAAACGACTAGAAGACCTTTCTGATTCAATTGTACGTGACTTTGCCCTTATGCGTAAACGAGAGGAGGAGATGCGCGATACTAATGGTAATGCTTAAAAAAAATGAAGACTTTGGAATTGCTAAAAAAAAAATTTTTTCAGAAAAAACAAACAGTCGAGTACTATTCTTTAGCATTTTTAGTATGTGCTGCTTACTTGGATTGGCAACTTGGCAAGTTCTGTACCTTCGCAGATATTTTAAGGCAAAAAAACTAATCGAATAGTTTAATAGAAATGCGATGCGTTATTAATGTTTTAAAAGTCCATGGCTTTAACGCTATTTTTCTCAATTCCTTTAACAATAAAGTAACAAGTTATATATAATTACAAAAATGAGTTTCAATTTGTGCAAAGTTAAGTATCGTATTCCCATTTAAATACACATGTATATATATATATATATATTTATTTAATTAACACATAACAACGAATGATATTACGTACAATACTTAGATCGTGGTAAATAATTTATATTATGTACCATCCACATTGGCGACATTTATAATAGTGTGTCTAAACGGTTGTCTCTTTTAGCAGCACTCCTCTTTCTGTTCCAAGCTTACTGGAACAATTAGGTTCGCCCTGCTCAGTAATACTGGAAGATATTGACTTTACCACAATGTAATTGGAATTGGCGACCGATTTGGCCAAAATACCAGCGTCATCTACATTTGATTGTTCCATCCAAAGACTTTCGTCCACTGTTTGATTCATTAGGGCTCTTAATGAATTGAGTATTTTGAAATGGCATGTTGGGCTTACGGATCCTAAAATAACATAAAACCAATTTTCAGTCTACTCCATTGAATCGCGATTTAAAAAAACGAATCAGCATTAAAGCCATGTATAAAACAAGGAAGAGGTAATTATTTTAATAACAATAATTAAATAGAGAAATAACAAAAAAAAAATGTTGCAGTCGGATTCTCCCGAGTGCAGAATATTCTGTTTTCAGTCCGCTATAATTCGTTTGCGAAATGTCCGTGTGTCCGTTTGAACGCAATTTTTTTCCACACCCATGATGTTTTTCCATTCAAATTTATAATAAAAAAAAGATTATATTCATAATAATTAAAATTAGATTTGGATATAATATAAATAAAATGTAAACAATGCAGTATATTGCTCCTCATTATTTTCAGACGCACATCAAAACAACAGAAATTGCAGGGCTTGACAACTTATAAGCTGAAGGGGTATATCAACTTGTGCCCAAAGCACGTTTTTAGTGAGACTACATATTCCTCAGTTGTAAAGGTACAGCTGACAAAATTGACCATACTGCTCGAAAACTTGCTTGTTATACCCTAGCAGAGCGTATTATAATGTTGTATAGAAATGTGTAATGGATTAAAAGAGAAGTTTCCGACCCAACAAGGTATATATATTCGGAATCGGCATGAATAGCTGAGTCGATATAGCAATGTCCGTCTGTTTCTATGCGAACTAGTCTCTCAGTCTTAAAGCTATCGGAATGAAACTTGGCACAGACCCCCCTCTTTTTTGCAGGCAGTACATATGTCGGAACCGGCCGGATCGGACCACTATAACATATAGCTGCCATAGGAATGATCGGCTGACAGCTATGTTTTTGTATAAAAAACTTTTTTGTTTATAAACATAACCTTACCAAACTATCAAACAAAGTCTCTAGAGAGTTTATATAATCTGACCAAATTTGGTCAAAATCGGACGACTATATCAAACTTTTTGCTTTTACAAATATTTCATCTAAACTAAGTGAGAGTTCTATTATACTTTAAATAGTTTCCTAACATTTTATCAAAATCGGACCACATTAAATTTGTATAATAATAATTAGGGTACATAGCTTCGGGACTCCGAAGATAGCCGTCCTTTCTTGTTTTTGCTTATAATTGTATTTAAGCGAAGAAAACAGCAGCTCTACTGTTGAGGAGTAAGCTAAAAATAACAAGTAAGAATGCTATAGTCGAGTATACCCGACTACAAACTCCCTGTACCCCAAGCGACAGCGCAAGCGAGGTATTTTGAGTGGTGGCTGTGCTGCATCTATTTTTACAAAAATAAAAACAAAAACGACTACTTTCGGCGTGTCGAAGATATATACCCTTGCAGCAATGCTATTACTACAATCGACTCGACTATTGATGCTGACCAAGAATATACACATTTACATTGTGGGGTCGGTAACGTCTCTTACAATGCGATATATATTTCGGGACAAAACTAGTACAAGCAAAGACTATATATATAATCACTAAGATATCTAACGCAGTGCAAAATAATGACACAGGGGCTGCTTGTTTTTTGTGTATCCGCTCTCTGGGCTCGAAATGATCACGCGATCGGCCGCACTACTTTGAGAGCATAAAATGCGTAATGCGCTCTCAGCCCCACCACGTATTAATAAAAATCTGCATACAATTCAAAACCCAAATGCAAAGCGAGATTAGCGCGCGTATGTATATCTTTGCATTCAATATCTCTTACTTGCTCTACCACACTCAATGATTCGGTGACATCTTGAAAGCAGCCAGCGAGTTTCACAATTCCATTTTAGTTTGAGTCCAAGTTTCATGTTCTTTTGGTGTCGGCACTGACATATTTGTACCCTGGATTTATTAAATTGATTCTAATAAATGGGCGGAAGACAGCAGGGAAGCGATATGCGCTCTTATAGATGCACATTGCCCTGGGTGTACAGAAGTCGCAGACCCTGACACACCTCAAACTATCCGAAAAATAAACTCGGACCTACCCGCAGACTCGTTCATTGGACGGAAGGTCAGTCACGTGCAGCCAAAAGACTACAGACCCATAAGCCTAACCTCATTCAAGCTGAAAACATTAGAAAAACTACTGGAGGTCCACATTAAGGTGGGCAGAAGCTCCATCCCTGGAGCCCAACCAACATGCCTACAGTAATGGGAAATAGGTGGAGACAGCCTACATTCCCTGGTAGCTAATATAGAACAAGTACGAATGGTCTAGTCGAGTATATCCGACTAGAAAACTCCCTGTACCCAGATTTAAAACATCCAATCACATCTTCGTTCACTTACACATACACATACACAAAGCCGTACACACACGAGCCACTACGTAAGCGAAGCATTTTAAGTGGCGGCTGTGCTTCTTCCCCCCGCCCCTCGTTGAAGCCCTGAATCTTCATTCGTGAATAACTTCCGTGTTTATTATCCGATCAACTTCAAATTTTGACAGTAGATTAAGAATGACCAAAGTACACGCCAAATCCCAAATGAATATCTTGGAAACTGTTGGTACAAAACGTTTTTATCGAATTGCGGGGGAACAGGGGGAGATATTGGAATTTGGAAACAAACTTGATGTGCGTATGGTATACAGGATCCTATATTCCAAATTTTGTGTCTGGTGTCTTGGTATTGTAGTCGCGCTCACCCAGACGGACGGACAAACATACAAACAGACAGTGCTCTTAAAGTTGCTGAGATCGACGCGTTCATACAGACAAACAGACAGACAGAAATGGCTAAATCGAAATCTCTTTTGATACTGATTAAGAATATATTTACTTTATAGGGTCTACTTCTATTTTCTACATATATTTGTTCAGATTTAGTACTCGCTTTTTATCAATTTTGTGAGTACAGGCAGTAAAAAGGCCTTCACCATCAAGAATACGCGCTGGGAGCATTTGTAGACATCTCCGGTGCATTCAACAATGTATCAAAAGAAGCGATAATGAGAGGCCTGAGAGCCACAGCATCTCACTAGGCAATACACTCGTGGATACGGATCCTGTCGATCGACCCTCAGCTCCGTCATGGAAAACACGTTACAGGAAATACTAAGATGGGCCACCGGCGCCGGAATTAGCATCAACGCGAAAAAGACGGACCTCTTTCTCTTTACTAAGAGATACAAGGTACCGCGGTGGTACTTGGGGCCTGTTACCACGACTGATGCATTGGATGTACATCTCAGTAGTGCGACCGATACTACAATACATCCTGGTATGGTGCCAAGCCACGAAGAAGACCAAATACCTGAAACTGACGGAAAGGGCCCAACGATACACTCCAACCAAGGCACTAGAAACACTACTGTGTATCGGAAAACCGATTTTACTCAACTCTTTTTGCTTTTTGATTGCACGATCTAACTTCTCTGCACTTAATTTACACTGTTATAACAACTAGCTCAGGAGCTGTAAGTTACAGTTTCAGCGGGATCCTAGAAGGTTTTAAAACTTCGTTAATGCGAAGCGTAGGTCATCAACACTTCATCAACTGTATTTTTTGATAAAAAGACAGCTGACTCAGATCAGGCTATCGCCGATCTTTTTGCCGAATTTTTTCAAACGACATAGTTCACAACCTTATCAATTAGTTTTGCCTTATCCTTATCAGGTAATTAACTCCAATTGCATTTTTGGGCCTTTAATTACTGAAAGCTCGCTTCAACGTGATTTGAAGGCTATTAAGCCCGTATTTTCACCGGGACCTGATGGAGTACCAGGCTGTGTGCTCAAGTACTGTGCTGAAGGTATTTTTAAACCATTATATTTTCTTTTTAAATTGTCCGTGGAGTTGTGCTCTTTCCCCAATATTTGGAAAGAGTCATTTATTATTCCTCTCTATAAAAAAGGAAACAAGTCCAATGTTGAGAACTTTAGAGGTATCTCTAAGTTGTGTGCTATTCCTAAGATTTTTGAGAAATCAATAACTTCTCAACTTCAACATTTATGTAGATCTATAATTTCACCCTGCCAGCATGGCTTTGTGAAATTGTAGCATGTGTACATATGTATATGAATGAGATTCTAGACATCTTGGGCAGCAACACATAAGTTGCTCAAGCATAAACAAGGCTGCAACACTTTGTTGTTATGCCAACATAATACATGTATATAAAGCGGCGACTTTGTCGCAGCGCGGCTAACGCTAAGTGCCCTCTGCACACTTCAAGTGCAGACGAAATATGATCGCAATTGATAACAGCGCCTGCCCAAATAGCCGTCACAGCGTTCTCACGCTTGACCGTCTTAGTGTATATGTACATATGTGCATGCATGACACTCTCTGCCTGCCAGCAACGTTTCCGTTGCTTTACATAAACTTTTATATACAAGACATGTAAAACGGCTGCACTCGCTGCTTCAAAGCTCACAGCTCTAAGCTAAGAGAATTAATTAATAAAGAACACATAGGAGACAGACGTCTCCTGTAGAAACACTTTGTGTTCAATTATACAAAGGGAATAACAATACATGGCGACCGTGACAAGTGTCACGAACATGTACATAGAAATTCAAACATACAAATTCAAAAATTCAATTCAGTTACAGTTAACATACAGTTAAATATACAGTTAACAGTGTTGTGTTGTGCGAAGCAACGATAATAATTATTGTGCAAATATACATATGAAGACAGGCATTTTCGTCACTATGAAAAATGTTGTCTTTTTCGTCAACGCAGCATTGCAACTACCTGCGCCGGATGGGCAAGCGAGGTAGACAAGGCGCAAAACGCAGTTCCAATATCAATCTGAAGATAAAATTTTTGGCAAGATTTTACGTAAGGAGATTCCATGCAAATTTAAATTGCAACTCACTCAGCTGATATACAAATAGTAAACAACAAAATAATAAAAAAACCTCCATCCCCAAAGCAACTTCAAAAGAGGCCTTACGTCTGTCCAAGCGACTGCCCTGGACCGCTCTACAGCAGCACAAGTAAATCTACGTGCATATTACCAACGACTTGTGCGATGAGCGGCACCAGTACCGCCTGAGCCCATAGGCCCAGGACAACAGCAGCAGCAAATCAACAAGTGCGAGGGGCACACCGCCACTTGCGCCATCGAGGGAGCATGAGCGTGCCATATCCGGCGACGGCCAGCTGATGCGGCAACAATCAACAAAGAACAATACATGGGAGACAGACGTCTAAGGCAAACCAATACATGGCAACAATATTAATATTAATATATATAATAAGAATTCTTTGTAAAATTGAGCGGAACCAATTCTGCCCGATTAGAGTTTGGCCCGTAAAGCCATACAAAATAAAAAGTAGGAAAATCATCTAAAAAAAAAAAAAAATATATATATATATACAACATTAAGGCCATCTGCCACAATTAAATTAAACAAAAAATACATGTATATATATATTAAAATTAACAGCAGATCGTAAATATGTAAAACAAAAATAACGAAATTCGAATCTGTAAAGCAAGAATAGTTGAAAAGGGATAGGGAGCTATGTGATCGATCACGACACATAGTATTTAATAGCGATAGGCCATTGACCGTATACGAATTTGAATACAAGTATATGCAGGTATTCGCAACTTCGCAATCTCCATTGCGAACTTATCGTGACTTAGATCACAAGGCCTTCTTACTATCCACAATACCTGGAATAAAGGTAGAGGATATTTATGAAGACCATCCCATTTTAGGTCAAATTAAAAACGTATACGTGTCCAAACTTTAAAACTAATCTAAATCTAGGGAACCCATTGGACATTGTTCTAGTAAAGGCAATAGTAGAAGAACATACGATATTAGCAATGGCAACGTCATATTATGTTCGTATTCATAGATAATGAATACGCACTCTAATGAACAGCAATACTATCCAAGAAGACCCTTTTACTCAAACAAGCCGGTCGAAAGGCCCAAGTCTCTATAGAATTACAGTTAAGAATACGCAAGCATTCAATATGGGTCTAATAGACACCAAAACAGTGGACTCCACTGCGAATGTAATCAACAAAGTTGAAAATAAAGATTTGGGACTAGTGACCACCTTGTTAATAATAATTGTCGTGATTATGTGCGCAAACGTATTGGATATCATAGAGGTAACTTGCGCAGTCGCAACAATAATTACAACAATAGTACCCAATACAACAATGGACGTGGCCAAAATAGAGGAAACTCAAGAGGCCGTGGCAACTCGAGTCGAGGCCACAACTATAATAACCCAAGTAATGTCAGAGTAACCCATAATACATCGGGAAACTCGCAAAACCCATTTCAATAGTTAAAGAAAATTCTGATGTCTTTCATGACATACAAGATAATTATATTATAGACACAAAAGGAATAAGGCAAGAGGTAACCAAATCCAAGGGGTTAACTTCTATTGAGATACAGACCACTAAGTACATAATCCAACACGATTTTCATATCGTGGAATCGATTTTATTAAAATATACAACTGTCAATTAGACTTCAAGCCATCTGAAGATTGGCTTATAATTAGACCTAATAACTTAAGATTTCCAATTTATGTTCCAATTACATACAGTTCTGGTAACAATTCCATAATTCTACCAGCAAGATCCCAAGTAGTCCGAAAGATTAACCTATCATCAGAAGAAGATAGTGTATTAATCCCAAACCAGGAAATTCAAAATGGCATTTATGTTGCAAATACAGTTGCAACAACCAAAAATGCATTTGTCCGATTACTGAATACGACCAGTACCAGTATTAAAAATTTGGCATATGAATCACTTTCGAACTACGACATAGTTCAAAACAATCCTGAAAATAGAGAAAAAACTGTCTTATCTCAATTAACAAAAAATGTTCCACCACAATTTAAACAAGTAAGAACGTTGCAGTCGGCGGTGGCGTCCGACGGCGGACGCACCCGACTGCAGAATACTATGTTCCCAGTCCTATGTATATAATATGGTTATTTGTGAGTTCAGAAAGAAACGCGATTTTGCTCCTTTGGGTGCGTGGGGGTGGGGGGGTCCAAAAATTTTTGATGCAGTTTTATCCAGGGGGTCAACATTAGTCTGTCTGCCAAATTTGGTGACTCTAGCTCTACTGGTGTGGGAGATATAGGTTTTGCTCCATTGGGGGGGTGGGGGTGGGGGGGTCCAAAAATTTTTGATGCAGTTTTATCCAGGAGGTCAACATTAGTCTGTCTGCCAAATTTGGTGACTCTAGCTCTACTGGTGTGGGAGATATAGGTTTTGCTCCATTGGGGGGGTGGGGGTGGGGGGGTCCAAAAATTTTTGATGCAGATCTGTCAGGAATCTCAACTTTAGTGTGTATGCCAAATTTGGTAACTCTAGCTTTAAAAATGTGGAAGATACAGGTTTTCCCCAAATTTTGGGGGAGGGGGTGGGGGTGGGGGGCTGATCTTGACACTTTATAAACTGACGATATACACCAACATGTGTGCCAAATTTGGTTGCTCTAGCTCAAAGATAAAGGCAAAAAAATTGCGTTCATACGGACAGACGGACAGACGGACAGACGGACAGACGGACATTGCGCAAACCCAATATACTATTTTTCCCTTCGGGAACATAGTATAAAAAGAATTAACTAAATTATGCACCCAGTACAGTGATGTATTCGCACTTGAAACCGAATCAATAACAATAAACAATTTCTACAAACAAAAACTAAGATTGAAGGATGATGAACCAGTCTATATAAAAAATTATTGAAACCCTCACAGTCATAAAGAAGAGATACAAGTACAAGTACAAAAATTAATCGACAATAAGATAGTCGAACCGTCTGTATCACCTTATAACAGCCCACTTTTGTTAGTTCCGAAGAAATCTCTTCCCGGTTCTGACAAGAAAAAATGGCGATTAGTAATTGACTATCGTCAAATTAATAAAAAAAAACTGTTGTCGGATAAATTTCCGCTACCTAGAATTGATGATATTTTAGATCAACTAGGAAGAGCGAAATACTTCTCATGCCTAGACTTAATGTCTGGTTTTTATCAAATTGGACTCGAAAAAAGTTCAAGAGATGTAACGTCTTTCTCAACAAACAATGGCTCACATCGCTTCACGCGATTCCCATTTGGCTTAAAAATAGCGCCAAATTCCTTCCAGAGAATGATGACAATAGCATTTTCCGGATTAGAACCTTCTCAAGCTTTCCTTTATATGGATGATTTAATAGTCATTGGTTGTTCCGAAACACATATGCTCAAAAACTTAACTGATGTTTTTGAGAAATGTAGGAAATACAATCTTAAATTACATCCTGAAAAATGTTCATTTTTCATGCATTAAGTCAAATTTTTAGGACACAAATGCACAGTTAAAGGAATCTTACCTGACGACAAAAAATACGACGTCATTAAGAATTACCCAGTCCCACATGATGCGGACAGCGCTAGACGATTTGTTGCATTTTGCAATTACTATAGACGTTTTATCCAAAATTTTGCCGACTATTCTCGTCACATAACAAGATTATGTAAAAAAGATGTTAAATTCGAATGGACAGCTGATTGCCAGCATGCCTTCGAACATCTCAAATCGGCACTAATAAACCCAAATTTATTACAATACCCAGATTTCAGCAAAGAATTTTGCATAATAACAGATGCAAGCAAACAAGCATGTGGAGCAGTTTTAACTCAAAACAAAAATGGACTTCAACTTCCAGTTGCTTATGCATCAAGATCGTTTACTAAGGGCGAAAGTAATAAAAGTACAACAGAACAAGAATTGGCAGCAATTCATTGGGCAATAACTTATTTCAGACCATATGTTTATGGTAAACACTTCACTGTCAAAACAGATCACAGACCGTTGACGTACTTGTTCTCAATGATAAATCCAAGCTCAAAGCTAACGCGTATGAGACTTGAACTAGAGGAGTATAATTTCACCGTTGAATACCTGAAGGGTAAAGACAATTTCGTAGCGGATGCGTTATCTAGAATAACCATCCAACAACTACAACAAATAAATGGATCGATACAAAAAGTCACTACAAGATTTCAAAGTAGACAAAATTCCTGCGCAGGAAAAGATCAAATAGAATTGCCAAGGCAATCTATAGAAAAAGCTTCAAAGCCCAACATATATGAAGTCATCAACAATGACGAAGTACGTAAAGTAGTGACCTTGCATGTAAAAAATATGCTATGTTTCTTTAAACATGGTAAGAAAATTACTGCAAGATATGATGTTAGCGATTTATATACTAATGGAATTCTCGACTTAGGTCAATTCTTCCAAAGGCTTGAAATGCAAGCAAGTATAAATAAAATCAGCCAACTCAAAGTGGCACCGTGGGAAAATATCTTTGAACACGTTTCAATCGATAATTTCAAAAATATAGGCAATAAAATATTAATTTCATTGAGAGTAGCGCTACTCAACACGGTGACCCAAATAGAAAAATTAAAAGAAAAAGAAGCTCTATTGTCTACATTCCATGATGATCCAGTACAAGAAGGTCACACAGGCATTTCAAAAACCTTGGCCAAGGTCAAAAGACATTATTATTGGAAAGGTATGACTCGAGATATTACTAAGTACATACGAAAATGTCCAAAATGCCACAAATCAAAAGTGACAAGAAAAATAAAAACTCCTTTAACAATAACTGATACGCCAATACACGCTTTCGACAGGGTTATAGTAGACACTATTGGTCCACTACCGAAGTCTGGAAATGGAAATGAAAACGCAATCACATTAATTTGTGATCTGACTAAATATCTAGTCGCGATTCCAATTCCAAACAAAAATGCTAATACAGTAGCAAAGGCGATATTTGAGAATTTTATTCTGAGGTACTGTCCAATGAAGACGTTCATTACGGACATGGGAACAGAATACAAAAATTCTATAATAAATGATTTGTGCAAGTATTTAAAAATAAATAACATAACATCTAGTGCACATCATCACCAAACAGTTGGAACAGTCGAAAGAAGTCACAGAACTTTTAATGAATACATACGTTCATATATATCGGTTGGTAAAACTGATTGGGACGTATGGATCCAATATTTCGTTTACTGCTTCAACACAACCCCATCTATGGCACATGACTATTGTCCATACGAACTTATTTTCGGTAAAACAAATAATTTACCAAAACATTTTAATAGCATAGATAACATATAGATTAGAAATAGCATATAAAAGAGCTAGAATTATGTTAGAGGAAAATAAGAAAAAGAACAAAGAAATATACGATAAGAAAGTAATAAACGTAGATATAGCAGTAGGAGATATGGTCCTACTCAAAAACAAAACTGGACATAAATTAGATCAAACCTATTTAGGACCTTATACAGTAGAAAAGATAAAAGATAACGATAATATTATAATTAGAGATACGAAAAAGAAAAAACAAAAGGTACATAAGGATAGATTAAAAATTTAAAACAATTGAATTGATAACTTTCATATAAAAAAAAAAAGAAAACTTGTTCGAACATATAATACAAAAACAATAACAAAGAAAACATAATTTAAAAAAAAAATAAGAAACTGAAAATTTAAAAAACAAAAAACAAAAAAAAAACTTTCATACAAATACTTACATATATTTTTATATATAAATAATAACAAATATATATTTTTACTTACAACTTTACACATACACACTATATATTAAAATAATATATACAAAAATTTCAATTTAAGACAAAAAAAAAAAAAAACAAAAAAAATATTAATTAAGACTTAAAATAACTTCATATATTACGTTATTTTTCTAAAGGAGGGAGATGTAGCATGTGTACATTGTATATGAATGAGATTCAAGACATCTTGGGCAGCAACACATAAGTTGCCTAAGCATAAACAAGGCTGCAACACTTTGTTGTTATACCAACATAATATATATAAAGCGGCGACTTTGTCGCAGCGCGGCTAACGCTAAGTGCCCTCTGCACACTTCAATTGCAGACGAAATATGATCGCACTTGATAACAGCCCAAATAGCCGAGTCAATGTTCTCACGCTTGACCGTCTAAGTGTATACATATGTGCATGCATGACACTCTCTGCCTGCCAGCAACGTTTCCGTTGCGTTATATAAACTTTTATATACAAGACATGTAAAACGGCTGCACTCGCTGCTTCAAAGCTCGCAGCTCTAAGCTAAGAGAATTAATTAATAAAGAACATACATAGAAGACAGACGTCTCCTGGAGAAACACTTTGTTTTCAATAATACAAAGGGAATAACAATACAAAATATAGATCTACTACCACTAACCTATTGGAATTCACTTCTCTTGTTATTAAGGGATTTCAATCTAAAATGCAAACAGATGTTATTTACACTGATTTCAGTAAGGCTTTTGACTCTGTTAATCATTCTCTTTTACTTCACAAACTTCATCTTCTGGGATTTCCTAATAACTTAATTCTTTGGATTTCCAACTATTTAACTCTTAGAACCCAAAAGGTTTATATCAAAGGCTTAGTCTCTAAGTGTGTTCAAGTAACTTCCGGAGTACCACAAGGAAGTCATCTTGGCCCCTTATTATTTACTCTGTTCATCAATGTCCTTCCTTCTGTAGTAAATTACTCTCGGGTGCTGATGTATGCCGATGATGTTAAACTTTGTCTGTCATCTACTGATTTCCTGTCTGGTCAAAGGTTGCAAACTGATCTTGACAGTTTTCAAGCCTGGTGTCGGGTAAATTTATTAAATCTTAATTGTGGTAAGTGTAACGTAATGTCCTTTTACAGGCGAATGCCCTTTTTCAACAATTATATTCTTAATGGTAAGCCCCTTGTTCGAATTGAGTCGGTTGATGATTTGGGTATCCTTTTAGATCCCAAACTTAAGTTTGACAAGCATATCTTTTCCACCGCTAATCGTGCCTTTGGTGTCCTGGGTTTCATTAAGCGTTGGTCGAAAGAATTTAACGATCCCTACATTACTAAAACTCTTTATACTTCCCTTGTGCGACCTATTCTTGAATATGGGTCTTGTATTTGGTGTCCCCAATACAGGATTCATCAGGATAGATTAGAATCGGTACAAAAACAATTTCTGCTCTTTGCACTCCGGGGTCTTAACTGGAATCCTAATACTCGCTTACCTTCTTATCGTAGTAGACTCTTACTAATAAATCTGCCTTCTCTTTCTGATCGTAGAACCGTGCTTGGTGTAATTTTCTTACATAAACTAATGCATGGGGAAATTGATTCTTCTGAATTAATCAGCCAAATTAGTTTTGCAGTTCCGATCAGACGTTCTAGAAATTTTCTTCCTCTTTCTCTTCAAACTTGTAGTTCTAGTTATGCTATTCATAACCCATTTTGAATCTTATGTTCTAACTATAACAATCTTTTCCATTTAGTAAGTAATGCTACTTCAATTTCTACACTTAGAACTTTACTCTTACGCTACTTATGTAATCCTTAGAGTCTTTTTGTATAATGTCATTTTTGGATTTAGTTTGTATTTTCATTGTCCGCGATCTTGCGGCGTGCCCCTCGGTCGGTTGGGCGTGAGGCGGGTTGCATTTATGCTTGGGTCCGCGCGTTAACAAGCCCGTGCTTGGTGTCGTTGGGCCACTTTTATGTACTGTTCGTTAGTACATCAACGTCCGAAACCCCCTGGACATCCACGCTCATTTGCTCGCACAGACGACGACCCAACGTCTCTTTTGAACGGGAAACATGACACTTCAAAGTTTTGGCTACAGTTTGATTGGGAGGAAGGTTCAAAGTAGCACCGACTGCATGACCCCTCGAGCTAACTTCAAAGAAACACATACGTCAATGGGACCAGAAGATTTGTGTACACGAGTGGACCAACACGCTTTTAAGATATTCACAGATGGCTCAAAAATGGATACAGGAGTAGGTGCGGGTTTGTACTGTACACAACCAGAACTAAGGTTGTCGTACAAGCTGCCCGACTACTGCAGCATATTTCAGGCGGAAATTCTTCACAATAAGGAAAACTGCAGAAGTAGCTATATCCATAACAACCATGAACGACCGAATAAATATTATCGTGAAAATCTTTGCGGGCGTCTTCCGTTAGTTGCAGATATGTCCTGCCAAGGGTTGCTTTAGCTAATCTAAGCAATGCTAAAACAGTGCATATCTACTGGGTTCCCAGCTAGTGGGGCATCGATGGCAACAAAATGGCCTGGTAAAGGAAGTAGTCGGGCTACCTAACGAGAACACAGGTAACATGCAAGTCTCATTGCAGTCGGTACTCAGCTTACTTGATAAATCCGCCTGGGCTGAAGCTGGTGAAGCCGGTACAACACCAACTACCAACAGGAAACACTGGAACACCTTATATGCAGCTGTTCAGCACTCGCAACACTAAGACATCGACACTTCAACAGATAGAAACTGGTTCACATCGCTAGAAGAAGCGGACAGACACACTACCAATGCGCTGTTGGCGTTTGCCAAGCGTACACGAGTTCTACGGAATCAACAAATCTGATAAGGACCTTCAGTACCCGGCAACACAGAGGATCTATTTGGTCTATGTGTGACCACCATGTGGTGGTCGACCGGTTCTATCTAACCTAATATTATTGTCATGCCGTCCGATTAATTTAATGATTTTTTTGACCTGGACTATTTTTTTTTTTTAGATTATCTTAACTTACGAAATCAGAGCGACTTTAAGGAAGTTGGCAAATAAATCAGATCAAAATCACCACTATATAGCTGATATAGGAATAATCAGTCTAATATTGAATTGTATGAAAAACAGTTTTGTTTATAAATATATATTTGGTAAAACTCAGACCGTATTATCATATAGCTGCCATAGAAACGATCGGGTGAAAATTAAGTTGTATGAAAAATATCTTTGTTAATGAAAATATTTGGACCAAGCACACAAAATCGATGAATAATTATGTTTGGTACAGACTGAACGAGTTTTGTGTTGTACAAGCCGAACTATTACATACTTATATCTTATGGAAATTAGTTTTTGTACGTTTGTAGGAATGTAGAAATACCTTTACTATAGATTTAAGTGAATATCAATTGAATTAAGTTGTCAAGAATAATAGAGTATTTGAGAAGAGTGGACAACACCGAGTCTAAACAATTAATATAATAAGAGACATGTGTAGAATTGTGAAACAATCCCACTTACATATATGTACCTGGAAGAGAGAGTTGTTTATAATAAAAACGGCCCTGGGCAGTTTAGAGTTAAACCCACATGTTTATACCCTAGCAGAAGGTATTATAATTTTGTCTCCAAAAGTGTAATGAACTGAAAGAGAAGTTTCTGACCCAACAAGGTATATATATTCTGAATCAGCATTAATAGCCGAGTCGATATAGCGATGTCTATCTGTTTCTAAGCAAGTCTCAGTTTTAAAGCTATCGAATGAAACTTGGCACAGATCCTTCGTTTTGCTGCAGGCAGCAGATATGTCGGATCGGACTACTATAACATATAGATGCAATCGGAATGATTGGTCGACAACTATGTTTTTGTATGAAACCCTATTTGTGTATAAATATATCCTAAACCAACTCACCCAAACCGAGTCTCTGGAGAGTATATACAATCTGACCAAATCTGGTCACAATCGGACAACTATATCACATAGCTGCCATAGGATCGGATGAAAAATTAGTTTTTGTAAGAAAACTTTTTGTATTAAACCCAAACTATTTGAGAGTTTCATTATACTTACTTCATATAGTTTCCTACAATTTGATCAAAATCGGATCAGTATATAGCTTTGGCACTCCGAAGAAAGCCGTTCTTTTTTGTTTTATACTTGTTTTAAAAAAATTTTTACTCCCTGTAACCATAAAACAGTTAAAAATTGAGTACTAAATCTGTGCAAATGTATGTAACAGGTGGAACGAGACATCTTCGACCCTATAAAGTATATATATTCTTGATCAGTATCCAAAGAGATTTTGATTTGGCCATGTCTGTCTGTCTGTCCTTATATATGATCGCGTCGATCTCAGCAACTATAAGAACTGGACCTACCAAATTTGAAATGTTCGTGTATAGCAGGAGCAGATCAAGTTTATTTTGGATCCGAGAAAATCGCCCCACTTCCCCGCTATTCAGTAAAAGCCGTTTTACAGTAACAATTTTCAAGATATAGCTTTGAGATTTGGCATGTACAATACTTTACTCACTCTTAATCTACTGTCCAAGTTTTAAGTCGATCGGATAATAAGCACGGAAGTTATTTAACAAACTAGATTCGGTACTACAGCGCGGGAGAAGAGGCACAGCCTCCACTTAAAATGTCTCGCTTGCGCTGTCGCTTGTGTGTGTGCATCGCTGTGTATGTCTACATACACACAGACATACACAGCGATGTAAGTGTACGAAGATGCGATCGGAAATTTTTGACCTGGGTAGTCAGGTATACTCGACATTCCTACTTGTTTTAAAAGTAGTTTATTTGGTCCGCCTGTCCGTATGAACGCAATTTTTTTTATTAGTATTACAGGTTTGAGGAGAAAGTTTCTAGATCTATTGATGAGAACTGCAAAACTAATTTCCCTGATTAATTCAGAAGAAACAATTTCCAAATTAATTAGTTGGTTTAAGAAAATTACACCAAGCATGGGTCTACGATCACAAAGAGGGGGAAGGTTTTTTAGTAAAAGTCCACTACGTAAGAAGGCAATTATTAGGATTCCAGTTAAGACCCCAGAGTGCAAAGTGTAGAGACTGTTAATACTATGTTCCCGAAGGGATCCGTCCGTCTGTCCGTATGAACTCAATTTTATTCCACACCCTTGAAGCCACAGCAACCAAGCTTGGTACACATGTTGGTGTATATTGTCAATTTATAATGTGTCATACATACATATAGAAATTGCAACCGCTAGAATGTCTTCTGGCATCATCAGCGAACGCTGCATTGCATTCCTTCTCAACGTAAAATGAAACATTGAAACGGAACCCGAGCGTTTCACGATATTGAAATTACAACAACAAACCCATGCAAAAATAGGTTCTACAAAAGACATGATTGCTGTGTTTAATCCCTGTAAGACGCGAATAAAAGAATGCACGTCTTTGGAATTACTTCGATGTGACAATAGTTTGTATACAAGCAGTACGTTTGGTAAGCAACCAACTGCTAACTGGGAACTCTCGTGCGCAGTGCACTGTCGCTTATTTGTGTATTTGTAAGTGTACAAAGATGCGTTTGGAGGCTTAGACCTGGGTACTGGGAGTCACGTAGTCGTGTATACTCGACTAGAGTATGCATACTTGTATAATAACATGGAATTAATCGATTTGTGCACTGGCTCATATATAGATTACACCCAAGCTCAGCAATTGCGAGTTATGTATTACACAGTTTCTTATAATTTTTATCAAAATTGGTCAACATTATTAAATAGCTCTCATCGGACAAATCGGTCGAAAATTAAGTTTTGGTATAAAAATATTGCTGCAAGGGATTATACTTACTATCTTCGGCAACCCGGAGATAACGGTTCTTTTTTGTTATACTCTGTTCCCGAGGGAAAAAGTCCGTCTGTCCCTATGAACGCATTTTTTCCACACCCTTGAAGCTAGAGAAACCAAACTTTGTATACATGTGGTGTGTACCTTGAGTTTATAGTGTCAAGGTCGCCCCCCGCATAGTATAGAGTGCATGGAACCAGCCGCAAAAGATTTTCTGTGACGTTTTAAGTTTTTAGTTCTAAAGTTATCAAATTGTTTAATGAACTTTTTTGATGTGGCGTTTCATGTTAAAAACCGAAATAATATAAATACCGATTAAGAAAATTAAATTATTAATACGATAAAGAAGGATATCCTGTATATAAAACCACATTTTTGTCAATAATATTTAATACATTGATAATAGAAACTTAAAAGGTACTCTTTTACAATAAAAATAAAAAAAACTTAAAATTAATGAATACTACAACACATAGAAAAAATACTAGGGTTATGATCTTGACTGTTTGAAAAAGTTTTTGGAGAGCATATAGCTTCAATATTATCAACATCACCCTTTCTAACAGTGATGACATCTGTATCCGAGGTATGCATTGATAATCGCTGTAAGTCTTCTAATCGAGATTTTAATTGCACAGGTGTTACATGAGCTCTCGATTGTTTCTCTGTAATAACATTAACTGCCTGTGAACAGCATAAATCATCGTTTCCAGTCTGCTCAAGGTGTAGACGTTTATGAGCAATTTTTGTGTTTTCCAAATATTGTTCATTTTCAGATATTCGCAGTTCGGTATTAAACGGGTTGTAACTATTGCTTGAGGTAGTTGTGTATGTACTTTTTAGCTCAGGAAATGGTGAATGAGACTCATTGCTTTCTGGGGTGTATGGGTCGAGGTGTATGTTTTCAATACACGTATTTAAGTGCTGCGTATCAATTTGGTTAACTATAATATTTTCTGATAGTTCAACACTGTTCGATAATAAACTGTAGCGATGCTCAACAGCTTGTCTTTTTATTATGTTTCGGCATACTGGGCAACTGGTTCTTTTAGTACGAGTCACATTATCATCATCACCGGACTCAGTGCTTGATACTGGCAAACACATACAAACATATGTATTATCGGTGTCAATTATATTGATGGTTGGGAATTTTGATGAATATTGCGTCTCTGTATCCTTATGTTCTGCAAATTTGAATGCAGACTTTGTTATTTTTGTATCGTATTTCTGCAAATTGCATCGGAAAAACTCTATTGGAGAGTCCTGTGATATCATTTCGGGGTTAAAATTTATACCTTCTTTCAACATTTTATGAAATTGTTTGTTTAAATAAGGACAAAATTTGCGTTGATCAGGTGATGTCAAATTATTGTTGTTATTTGCATGAGTGTATGTACAGCTGCAATCACATGATTTATAAGTACCTTTGTTTGGCTTTAGACGAACAGTTAAGTAAATAGGCTACATGACAGGAAGAGAAAAACACATATTAGAAATACGACTGGAAGTATTAAATATTATTACTAAAATATTTTTAGTCCGTCTTTTCTACAGTTCGCAACCGCATTCCAAGAGGCCTCCGATTAACGCGAACTCAAGCGGGTATAAAAACGTATATAATAAACCTGCTAAATTGGTCAGCAATAGATTTAAAACTAAACAACCAAACAGAATATTTTACAAATAAATTTATATGCTATATATTTAAATACGCTTACTTATATTAATATATATTGAATATGAAAAACAAGTAAGAATGCTCTAGTCGAGAATACCCGACTACGACTCCCCCAGTCCCCAGGTCTAAATTTCCAAACACATCTTCGTACTCTTACACATACAGACACACATGCACAAATACGCACACATACAAGCCTCAGTGCAAGCAAGACATTTCAAGTGGCGGCTACGCTGATGCTTCCCTACTGAATCTTGTTTGTTTACAGTAGATTACGAGTGACCCAAGTATAATATATGCCAAAGGCTATATTTTTATACTATGTTGCGTTTCTTTCCGAACTCACAAATAACCAAATTATATAGGACTGAGAACATAGTATTCTGAAGTCGGGTGCGTCCGAATGCAACGTTCCTACTTGTTAAAATTGTCCTTATAAATAGTTATTACTATTTGCGGGAAACGGGAAGAACATTTGAAATCTGAAACAAACCTGATCTGCACACGGTATACACGAACCTACATTCCCAATTTAGTGTCTTTAGCTCTTATAGTTGCTGAAATCGACGCATTTATCCGGACGTACAGACAGACAGACATGGCCAAATTGACTCGGCTATTTATACATCGAAAGTATATATACTTTATATGGTCGGAGATGTCTCCTTCTGCCTGTTACATACATTTGCACACATTTAATACCCCCAAAGCCGAAGATAAAATAGCCTTGTAGTGATACTAATCACGTTATTCTCATGACAAGGATACAAAACAATAAACCTTTTGTGATATCCAAACAAATTCCTACACAAAATAAGAAAGAACGCTCTAGCTTTGCTTAAAGTGGGTGTTGCTGCCATTCACTCTGGGTTTTACAAATTTCTTTTTGCTGCGATTACATGCAATAATTTTCCAGTCACTCCACGCGTTAAGCTTTACTTGAAATTCTTGTGTTGACGAGATTGTTGATAGTAGTCTCGCTAGCATTTGAGCTGCACACAGCTTTAATTTGGGGTGGTTTTCTTTATTTGATCGGATTTACTTTTCTTCTGGTTGCAAACAAAATGACTTGGCTGCCAACTTTAGTACCTCATAGGCACTACCTATACCAAAGCATCGCAAAATCAATGTAACTCGATAATGCCTTGATCTAAGCTTCCAGTCCTACGTGGTATCTTAATTTTTGTCAAGGCTGGTAGCTTTTTAACAGTTACTCTACCTCTTCTGAGATTAGCGTACGTTGCAAGCCTCCATCCATGAGTGCTCCAAGCTGCTCGAGGTTATCACCAGCGTTTTTAACATTGATCACCGCTCTGGCTCTGTATTTCGATTGACGCAATTTACATTGTCCTGTTTGCATCCTCGTGTAACAAGCTGATATGGTTGTGGCACTTTTGGCATATCCAATCTTTTTTGCAATCAACATGTTGTGGGCATCAAGGCAACGGAAACACAAGTGATGTTTTCTGACAAATCCGTTTTTTTTGTTTAGATCCAGATTATTTAGCATACCCTGGATTTCTTCAGTCCATTAGATCATTTCTATTTAGATTAGGTAGACGACATATGGAGGACATTCCATCTGAATTTGCAATTTGCCTTCTTGGTGTTCACCAGACTCGTAGTTCATTTGTTAGGCTCAGTTCTTTTTTCAACTTCACTGAACTTAATATCCTGTGACCGTCCTTCAGTTTTTCTGGACGGTGTAGACAATTTCTGTTAAGGCGGGTCTGCAGCCAAAATCACCATCTCAACATAGACATTTACACAGTGACGTTACGGGACAATCGTACGACAAAATATGACAAAAACTAACGAGAAAGTAATATTTGTGTAAAGTTTTTTATATCTGCGTAGCAATTCAGCAATTCAATTAATTAATTATATTTAGCAAAAAGGGATGAAAACAATTGAACACAAACATTCCGATTAGATTAAGCAAAAAAAAGGCGATGACGTTACGTTACAAAAATGGAAGTTGGTTTCGACTTGGAGTTGTAAAAACGCAAATCTCAGCGAAGTGAGAGATGCTTTGGAATAATGTAGGTTCATTTTCCAATTTATTATATTAAAAAACTTTTTCAGGTGGTTTTTTAGTAGTCTTAGTATGACACGACATCAATATTAAATTCAACTTAATTGAATACACTTTCAAACATTTTTGGATGAATATTAATATTTCGGTCAAAGTGGACCTTTCTATGGAAATTCTCATACGCAAGAGAAGCATTTACAATGACGTTACGTTACACACTTTTGAAATTTAAAAAGAATTCAATATTTTGTCTGTACCTTGATATTTTATTATATTTACTTTATCTTACAAAACTTTGTTTAAATTTGAAATTTCGCACACTTTGGATCATCAGCGCAGATTTAGGGAAACTAAATGCTTATTTCGGTGACGTTACGTTACATTATACTAGCATTAAAAGCAAATCAAAAATGTACCTATAATTGATATCTGTTTGCTCTTCTTGCATTTTTCTGTGGTTATTTGTTAATTTGCCAACATTTTTGTGATAAGAGTGCACCTGCATCATTAATGTTAGAAAAGTGGATTTCAAAGAGAAGATGGTCTTACAAATGCACAAAGCTGAACAAAACATGAGCGTCAACTTAAGAGAACGATTACTTCGCATTGCAATTTTTTGGATGAGTTATAATTTTTCAGTCACGGCGGATCTTCCTGTGGAAATGCCCATATGCTTTTTAACATGTGTTATCATATTAATAATCTTTTCATTATAATATTGATTATCAACAAAGCTCTTCACGTAAAATAATTGGTCACGTGTATCAGCGATTTTTGAAAATTCAGCCCTCTGGTCAGGAAATTGGCGAAAAGCTCTGGCATTCGACATTTTTCATTTTCATTCGAGTGGCTTCAAACTCATTTAGATGGATCTACCCAAACAAAATAGGCGCGGTGTCCAAGGATTTTGAAAAATCTACCCTCAAGATCGGAAAATTCACGGAAAACTGTTGTATGCAACTTTTTTGATTATAGTCCGATTGACTTCAAACTCATTTTCTAACTTCTGCTTGTCATTCAATTATTTAGAAACTAATTTTCAAAGCACCTCACATTAAATAATTCGACACATGTGCTACCGGTTTCGAAAAAAGCACTTGGCTTCATACTAATTTCCAAATATGAATACAAAAACCTCGATACTTTGTGGGCAATGCAACGGGCGGAAAATAGTTGGAAAGTTTTAATCTTTATTCTAAGTATTATTCTTGAAATTGGTTTCAAATGCCAAATGATTTTGGAAAGTCTACGCGTCACCACGCGGGAAATGGAAGTCAAGGACAAATAAGTGTGACATTTTTTTTGTTTTTTTGTTCAATGATATACTCATAGCCCTACACAAAAAACATTAGTCACGTCGCGTTTTCTACGGTTGACGGAAGTAGTCAAATCAAAAAATGTCACTTTCATCTCAATATTTCCCCGGGCTTGGCCGGGATATTACCTGCTAGTTATACAATAAACCATCAGAACCTCCATTGTCGAACAGGTGCGCAACTTTGCGCAATTTTTCGATAATTCAATACCAAAACATTATGTTCGCTCAAAAAAATAATATTATATAAGAGTAATATAACTAAATAATATCTGTGGTCATTATCTTTCTGTCACACAAAATTGGCTAATATGGGCAATAGAAGAAGGGCGGACCAAAACCTAAGCTTGAAGGGGCTAAACATACATACTGCACGTACATTAAGTATGACAAGCAACTTCATGTAGACCGACTGTCAACTAGGACTGCAGCTAAAGATCACATGCCGCATTATAACGCAAATAGAATTCATCCCCAAGCTAATTATTACAACCGTATTAAAGTCACTACAACGGTATTAGGTAGCGCGTTTTGAATTCGCAAAGCATATGAACAGACTAGAATTATTAAATACAATGGGTAAAACAGGCAAAACCATCTCTATCACTTTACGGTAGATATATTTTTGATCACTATCAAAAGCCAAGTCGTTCTTCCCCTGTCCGTCTGACCGTCTATATCTACAAACGCAAGGATCACGGAAACTAAACATCAAATTTGTAATGTTAGTCATGTAGCAATAAATGTAATCTATTTGATTAGCTGTTATACTAATTTAATGTCAAGTGAATAATGTGAAAACAGAATGTGACCATACGATTATTTTATGTACATACTTTTGATCGATAAGACGAAAAAGAAAGCTACTATTCGTTTGTATTGACTCAAAAAAGCAAGACTAAGCTCTGTGTAAAAATAAATTTCTTGGTGTACCAGACAAAAGAATTTTTTTTCTACAGTAATAAGAATAGTTTAAACGATATGGCATCATTTTTTGCATGCATAATTTGTTGGACCCTCTGAAACCAGGTTCATTACTGCAGAGCAGGGCAAGCAGCGATGCAACCACCACACTCTTATAATCTTATTGGTTATACTGCCGTTCAGCAATTTTATGCATATGTGTGTGTTTAAGTGTAAGCAGGTATGCATATCGAATATGTTTCCGAATTTAAGACCTGGGTAAGGACAATGGCGTAGGTAACTTTTATAAAAGTATAAACGGCATAAGTACCAAAAACATATTCGAAGAAAACAAAAAGAGAAAGTATATGGATGTTGCTGCGTTTCTATTCTCACTCTTTTTTTTCATTTTCTTTTAATAGTTTGGCACTTTCTGATGGAATATGTGATAATCCTTACACTAGTAAAAATTTTACTATAAATTTATTTACCTTATGGTCACCCATACATACAGACTCCCCGATCATATCGTACTTCCATTCATTATGTGTAATTATGTCTTCGACCTGCGGGGTCATTAAAATACGATCGCACCATGATGGACACCTTGTTGACATATAATCGGTAGGCATTTCGGGATCTTCTTCAAAGGGATATGATGGAATAAAAGATATTGGATATTCAACAAGAATTTCCGTGAGTGGTTCCAATTCTCTATCAAACTTTTTTAGCTAAAAGTAACAACAAATTAAATCAAAATATGTGTTTTTTATATAAATATAATATTACCCAATATTCTTTGAACTTAAGTTGGTGATCGGCATGACTAAATTCTTTTTTAGCGACAGTGAGTATATTATTTCCAACCGAGTTGCGATAATGAATTTTAGTGCTTTCATTCTTGAGACTTTGAACGCGATGCGCAGTTAAGTTTTCAGCCAATTCCTGTTTACCACATGAGATATGCTGTCAACATGTATATGTATATCTATAATAGTATGTGTAACTCATACTCACTTTAATCACGCCAGCAGTGTCACATCTGAAGTTAAAATCGCCAAATAAAAAAAATGGGACGGATCCATTTTCGTCATCCAAGTGGAACCTGATAGGCAGTAATAAATTTATGAGCACATAATATAAATAAATAAATATCTAAGTACATTTATTCAAAAATATTTTTAAGAGAACTTGTGTTAAATAAATTTATATTTTGTTCTTGGTCATTACTACCATTTGCTGGACTTATGCGAGTCACTTATCGATCAGCTTCCTCAACAGTGAATAAAAGGCACCTATACAAACCACGGACTTGCCCGGCGAAATATTTAGATTAAAGCGCATTATGTTGAATTTGACTACTTTCGTCAATTGCAACAAATACACAAAAATATAGTGTCATGACTTTCCGACCCGTGGAAACCGTGTACTTCCTGAAAGTTTAATTACGATAGCTTTAAATCTGAGAGACTACTTCGCATAGAAACAGGCGGACAGACGGACATCGCTATATTTACTCGGCTTTTCATGCTGATTAAGAATATATATACTTTGTTGGGTCGAAAACGTCTCCTTCAGGCCATTACACATTTCGAAACAAAATTATAATAGCCTCTGCTAGGATATAATAATGTTATTATATAGTAAATCGGCCCAGCAACATTCACAATACATTAACTAAAAAGGTACATAATTAATAAACTTAAATGATTAAAATAACCAAATCATGGTTTTATAAAAATAATTGACTCCAATAGCAGCGCGTCATCTACCGTAGATCGATAGCAAAGCATAGTCAGAAGTTGAGAGACAAAACCAATACATCAATTTCAGTCGCACTTTTAAGTCTTACGGTCGAGTGAGCGATTCAAGAGAGAAATTTATTATCTCTTTTGCACTTTCACTTTGTTATGCAGTAGGGCGCATGCCGAGATTTTCATTAAATTTTCAATTACAATTTTCTTACACTTCCTGACATAATTTAACCATTTTTTTCGGCAGTTCCATCCAACTTCACAATATGAGGGTACTGCACAAATTGCAGGCTTCTAGCTGCTACTGTTTGGGCTGCCCAAATGTCACCAGTCAGTCAGCTAGGTTGAACTCTTTTATATATGTACTAGCTTAAGCCCGCGACGTTGCTCGCATTTCATAACTATATTTAATTAAATTTCAATTCTTATAATTATTTATTATTTATAGCTGGAAATACGCCTTGACCGGCGAATTATTTAAATAAAAGTGCATTATCTTGAACTTGACTACTTTCGTTAACCGTAAGAAAAACACAAAAATAGTAGTAGTATCACAAAATTCCCTCCCGTGGAAACCAAATAGTTGAGTCAAACGCCTAATGATTTGTTGTGTAGGGCTGTGACAATGACTTTGAAACCGATCTAACTAAAAAACTAATCTCACTCATTTGACTTTGTCCCCCATTTCTCGCGCGTGGCGACGGGTGGGCGTAGTTCTTTAAAATATTTTTGATGAAGTTAGAAGAATAATGCTAACACCCAGAAAATACATTTTATTTTAAACTATTACTAACAAATTAAAATGTTTGCGGTTTCATACCTACCGGTCTGGCAACTCTGCTAAATATTTAATGTTTTCCAACACTAACTATCGTGTCGATGTACGCATATCGGTCAGCTTTTATTTGCATACTATTTATTATTTCGACAATAAAGTCTTGTTCTGCCGACAGAATTTGCTTTCTAATTTTGAGACATGTCATTTAAGAAAGTCAGACATTTTGATATAGTGTTTATATGGGGGCGCTACTTAAGAATTCCCCGCTAAACACATATCAGCTGCAGAAACTTCCAATGTTGTGTGAAATTTTTTTGTTTACCACCCAATCGGCTTTAAACTCAGTTTCAAAGATCTAAACAAAAAAATTGTTTGCGGAAAAAGGGGATCTCAAAGTTATGTGGTCAATTTTAGTCTGATCAGCTTTAAAATCATTTTCAAAGCTCAACACATTAAATAATTCGATACGTGTCTCGCCGATTTCGGAAAATTGACTCCATGGTCACAAATCTAATGGAAAGCTGTTGCAATCGACATTCAAACTCATTGTCGAAGCTCTACACCTAAGATAAATAATAGTGATAACTGACTCCTACGGGCCGGATTTGGTGGGTATCAAGGTCACTGGTCCTGCTTAATTCTACACAACAGGAATTAACTCGATGAAAAGATTTGGCTTACGCGAAGCCGGACAACACCTGCTTGTATTGTATTAAATTATTATCTTATTCATAAATTTTCCCAACAATGAAAGTGTATTAAATTAAGTTTATGTTAATAATGGAGTCGAAATCAAATTTTTATTTGCGTTAAGTAAGTTTTAAGTGGCAATCATTACTAAAAAAAAACACAATGGAAATTTATGTAACGTAACGTGTCTTACGATAAAAAAAAATTTGACAGGGTTTTCAATAAAATACAAAATTAAATTAAACATTAAACAAGTAAGAATGCTATAGTCGAGTATACCCGACTACGAAACTCCCTGTGCCCAGTATTAAAACTTCCAAACACATCTTCGTCCCCTTACATACACAAAGCCGCACTCACACAAGCGACAGGGCAAGCCACGCATTTGAAGTGACAGCTGTATTGCTTCTTACCCCCCCAAGTCGAAACCAACTTCTATTTTTGTAACGTAACATCATCTTAAGTTTTCTTATATCTTCTAATCTGAAAGTTCGATTGTTTTCATCCCTTTACTAAATATAATCCAACGGAATTGCTCGTTTTCAAAAAAAATTTGTGAATTGTCCGTCTTTCCGTATGAACGCAATTTTGTCTACACCTTTGAAGCTAGATCAACCAAACTCAAACTAAATCTTTAAAAAAAATTTTGAAGCTAGAATCAGCAATTTTGACAGACAGACTAAGGTTGACCTCCATGAAAAATCTGCACCAAACATTTTTTGCCACCCTTTCCCGCAAATCGGCAGAGCTTTCCCCAAAACACATTTTCCTACAGTTTCACAACTAGAGTCACACAACTTGACATGCCCACTACTATAGACGCCCTAAACAATTAGGCAAAAAAAATTGTCCACTCCCACCCCTCCCCCGAAAATGAACAAAATCTTTATCTCCAACACCTGTATGTGTAGAGTTACCAAATTTGACATACAGGCTAATATTGACATATAGGCAAATATGACAAAAACAATTATGGTACTCCCACCCACTCCCCCACAATTGAAAAAAAATGTGTCTCTCAAAAAACTGTTCAGGTAGATCCACCAAATTTTAAATACAAACTACTGTTTTCTCACTTTCTCACACCACAAACATCCAAATTATACCTGACTTGACGAGTATTCTGCTGTTGGGTACGTCCACTGCAACGTTCTTGTTTTTTTGTCATACGACACACAGTGGCTCGTTCGGCAGACGCACGCGACAAAAATCAAAATGGTCATGGTGGGAATAGGTAAAACGGCAAACGCAGTTTAATAAACAATTGCAATTGAAATTGTTTTTTAATTTGGTGAATTCATTAACTACTGAATATACATAGATGTGTCAAACAAGCATTTTTCTGAGGCCAGATGCTTTGCTGACCGTGCACCCCCAGTACTTGACAAAAAAGCCGAACTACCAGAACCCCGCTCGTATAGTATTGCCGAGCGACAAAAGCGTCTGCTCCGAACAAATATTTAGTCTTGGATCGACACCAGAACGATGAGCACGGCCAAGGTCAATTGTGCTCTCATTTCGTTTCTATGTGTGGGTTCAAGTACGCACATGCGCTTGCTCTTAGTATGCGTGAGCAATGCAGAAATGCAATATGAAATCTGAATTCAGAAATGGAAATGGAAGCAACGAAGACCCAACCGTGCCTCTGTTATATGCAGATAGCTTAATTTTGCCGGCATTAGCATTCATGATGCGGTGGCGGTGTGGATAGAGTGCTTGCTTGATGATCGGCTTTTTGCAGGTTCGAACCCCAGTTCATCCACTTCTTTTAATAATGGGAAACAATATTTATATTCTATTTTCTAATATTTTTTAAATTTTATCATTATTTTAAGACTAGTTATTAAATTACATTGGCTAATTATAATAAATTTATCTTCTTCGGTGGTAGCTCACAACTGACCGCAATTATGTGAGATGTATTTAATGTGTACACTTGCATATGTTGTTCTTGCCAATGCAAGTGTTTGGCGCGCAAAGAGTTAATACAACTAACATTTTAAAATATTAGAAAATCAAAAGAAAATAGAATATAAATATTGTTTCCCATTATTAAAAGAAATGGATGAACTGGGGTTCGAACCTGCAAAAGGCCGATCATCAAGCAAGCACTCTATCCACACCGCCACCGCATCATGAATGCTACTGCCGGCAAAATCAAGCTATCTGCATATAACAGAGGCACGGTTGGGTCTTCGTTGCTTCCATTTCCATTTCTGAATTCAGATTTCATATTGCCAAGCGCTGTTGACTGTCTGCATTGCTCACGCATACTAAGAAGCAAGCGCATGTGCGTACTTGAACCCACACATAGAAACGAAATGAGAGCGCAAGCGACATAAGCCGTGCTCATCGTTCTGGTGTCGATCCAAGACTAAATATTCGTTCTGAGCAGCGGCGTTAGCAACTCGGTTTTTTTTTTGCCGAGCTGGCAAACCACGAAGGGTTTCTGTTGAGTTCGGCTTTTTTGCCGAAGTGTCTTGGGGTTGTGACAACACCAAAGCATCTGGCCTCAGAAAAATGCTTGTTTGACGCATCTATGTATGTATATTCAGTAGGTAATGGTGGAATCGTTTAGGCGGTAGAGGTCCTCAAAGTTGACAAATATTTAAATCTTGATGTCAATATGTTTTTGTGGGAAAAATGGTTGACCTTTGCGATAGTTTTATAACCAAACGGCTCACTCGATTTTTAAATGTATTTGTTTTAAATAAAAGATGGGACGATTCTAAAGCGAATGGTACAATAATATTGAAAATTTTGTAATCTTATTGTATTTTTAATAAATAATAATAATTTATACTCTGTTCCCGAAGGGAAAAAGAGTATATTGGGTTTGCGAAATGTCCGTATGAACGCAATTTTTTTCCACACCCTTGAAGCTAGAACAACCAAACTTGGTCACCAAATTTGGCATACAGACTAATGTTCACCCCCTGGACAATTCTGCATCAAAAATTTGTTGACCCCTCCACCCCCTCCGCCGCAAATGAGAAAAATCTATATCTCCCACATCTGTACAGGTAGAGTCATCAAATTTGACACACAGAATTCGCGTCTCTTTCCGAACCCACAAATAACCAAATTATACAGGACTGGGAACAAAGTATTCTGCAGTCGTGTGCGCCCGACTGCACCGTTTTTACTTGTTTTAACATAGTTTGCAACTTCAAACCCACGCTAAGTAGTTTGTTATTGTGCAAAATATACACCCTGTTTTTACATTCAAGTCAGTATCTACAATAAGATTTGTTTAAAAACAAAAGCAATTGCAGGAAGTTTATACAGAAGATATGGTCGATTTAATGTATAGTTAATAGATATACAAAAAACTAAAAATAAAAAAAATTATTGGACTTACAATTTGTTTTGCAAGTAACTTACACCAGAAATACATTGGAAACATGACATTTATCAAATACTTTCGCTATAAAACTTGATATAATTATATATACATATATGTTCCACATCTGAACTACATATACATATATGATCATTTTTATCATATGTATGTATATATGTACATATATAGTATACTAACATAATTGTATATTATTATTATATACATAAATATATATGTATATTTACACATATATAGAAGATATGTATATGTATATGCTACATAAATACATATTATATGTGAAAATAAAAAGTTTTATAGCGAATACACTTGAAAATATCATGATTCCAATGCATTTCTATGGTGTAAATTCCTATGAAAAACAACTTCAACTTTGACCAACTCTTCAGAAGAATTCTTCCGTCCGATTTTAAAGATCTTATACTCATTTTAAGGCTACGGAAATTCTGTTAAATGCCTTTTAAATTTTGACAATATCTTGTTTCGTTTAAAGATATGATTTTTGCAAAGTAAAATGACAAAATTGGCCACTATGCGGCGTAACGTCAGTGTGGAAATGCCCATACACAAAAAATCATAAGGCACGGGAGGGCAATAAAGCTATTATTGTTTATTTCCTAGTTTCTCATCCATACAAAAACAATGTGCTACAGCGAAGTGTGGCAAGGTACACCTAGTATTTGAAAAAAAAGTTTTTCATGCAAAAACTCATTTTTTTATAGATTTTTCATAAGATATACTACTAATTTGTACTAAATTTTGTAGTCTGTAGACAACATAATTAAACTTCGATTTTATGAGTTTGGTTCAATATCTTCATAAAGCAGAAGTTTTTCAAATAAAACTCAAGCAGTCCATTTTAATCTATTTTAAGCAAAATATAAAACACAAAATAAAAGATATTTTTCATCGAAAAAATAAAAATCAAGACAAAAACGCTGTCTAATAGCCATTTTTCTTGGGCATTTTAATATGCACATATATACATACATATGCAGAATTTAACAACGTAACTTTAGAACATGTTAGGTGATCAAAGTCGAACAAATTTTTTTATTATGATATTAATATTTAATTAATAAGATATATATTTATGTACGTAAATAAGGCATATCAAATCGTGTTAATTACTTTATGATGATTATTTAGTTATAAAAGTAAAATGTCTAAAAAATACATGAAAGTAATAATATCTTTATGTAAAAATAATTTTGCTATAATTGAGTATGGTGTGGTCGTCAACAACACTAACCAGTTTTGGTCAGTAGAAACAGTAAAAATAAAAGCCAATTACCTTTCAATAGTATGTACTAGGGCTCTTCTCCTTGTTTTGCAGTATACGGAAGGAAACTCTTCACATGCAGCCAAATTAGATGCATCATGAAAGAGGTGTATATTGATTAAATCAATGGTAGTGCCATTAATTTCCCAACGTGTTCGCATAAACCCTTTCCGAGACCATTTACACTAGAGTAAAGCAAAAAATATATCTTTTTATTTACACGCAACGCGTTAACACTACAAACGTTTATATGATTACATAATTAAATTTTATCTTAAAAACTAAATATATATGTATGTATATAGTATGAAGTATAATTTTGCATAGTTTAGTCAAAATCAGCTCCATTTAGAACTTTAAACGGTAGTACCCCAGTCCGTGGAAAAGAATAAAAAATGCGATGATAAGAAAGGGCAAAATGAATATAATATTTTGGAAAAGCCACACCCATGGGCGGAAAATGGAAGCGTAAAAATGTTAAGGACAAAAGTCTTATTTTAGTTTAATCAGCTTTAAATTGATTTTCACATGTCTCACTGATTTTTGAAAATTTATCCCCACGATCGTAAAATTGATTGACATTTGACATTTTTAATTTTAATGCGATTGACTTCAAACTTACTTTCAAAAAACCAAAATTATACACCCCTAGGCGAAGTAAATATTCTTCTTCGTCACTAATTCTCAAAAATCCACTCCTACCAGTCGCCACGAGCGGGATATAGGATGGTGTGTGAGATTATGTATTTTCATAAATCAAATATATATTGTATAAGCCATAAATACAGATACAGTTTTCATCTAATGCTATATAAAATGAATAAAAATGAATAGACAAAAAATAATAGTCAATATTAGAAAAAGGCTACGGTTGGAAAATTTATGGAAAACTGCCATTGTACATTTTCGATTTTCATGCGATTGTCTTCATACCTATTTCCAAAGCTCTACACAAATAAGTACATAAAAGACGCGGTGATTTTTCAGATCCAAGTATTATGTAGGCCCAAAATCAAGGCTACCGGCCTGTTCCCAATTTCACTCGTTTTAAAAATGAATATTTTCCGAACGTTTACGAACTGCTATCAATTTCAATCGGTTCGAGCTCGATACAGACTTTCGATAGCAACTAATTCATTGAGATCATCTCCTTTGTTTCTCTGTTGTTTCTTAATTAAATAATAACAAGTAAGAATGCTCCAATCGAGTATACCCGACTACGAAACTCCCTGTACCCAGGTCTAAAACTTCTAATCATATGTTCGTCCACTTACACATGCACAAAGCCGCACACACGCGAGCCACAGCGTACGCGAGGCATTTTAAGTCGTGGCTATGCTTCTTCTTCCCCCCCTTCGCTTCAGTACTGAATCTTGTTTGTTGAATAACTTCCGTGTTTATTATCCGATCGACTTGAAATTTAGACAGTAGATTAAGAGTTGACATGCCAAATCCGAAAGCTATATATCGAATTGAAATTGTTACTGCAAAACGGTTTTTATCGAATAGCGGGGAATGAGGGGGAATATCTCGGATCCAAAATAAACTTGACCTGCTCCTGCTTTACACGAATAAACATTTCATATTTGGTACTAGCTCCAGCTCTAGTACTAGTTGCTGAGATCGACGTGATCATACATACGGACAGATCGAAATCTCTTTTGCTACTGATCAAGAATATATATACTTTATAGGGTCGGAGATGTCTCATTCTGCCTGTTACATACTTCTGCACAGATCCAATACCCATTTTTACCCATTTTATGGGTACAGGGAATAAAAAGTTACTCGTTTTAACGAGTTCGGAACAGCTAATTCGATTCGTAATTCCACTTTTGCAACTTTCGAGTGGAAGTGGAATTTGGAACAGACTTGATAGTACTGATTTTCATATAAGAGATATTTTTTCTACGATTGTTTCTGCCTGTTTCAAGCAGTCAGTTAGTTCGAATTGGTGAGGGTGGTTTAGATATAAAAAAAAAAGTCCATGCAACACAATTTTTGACCGATTGTACATATGATATATATTGCCAGGTTTTTATAAAATATACCGATACTTGGATGTGGCGGTTATCTGTAAAACCAAAAGAGTTCTTCACACAAGAACTTATTTTTCATCCGATTGTTACATGGCAGATAGAAACAGACAGACGGTCAGACAGACCTGGCAAGATCGACTAGGCAATTGATCGTGATTAAGAATAGACACTTTGTGGGGTCGAAAACTTATATTTTCGATGCAATACACATTTCGTAACACAATAAAAATGACCTCTGCAAAGACTATAAAAATATACCAAATTTATGGAATCTTTGAATAGTATTGAGAAATAAAAAAACTTACTTCCGGAAAGAAATGCTGAGGAAATTTCGATTTCTCCTTTGTTGGAACTATTTCAATGTTACCAGAGAAAATTTGTTTCTCTGTATCCAGTTTATCCACCCAGTCATGAGTGAGAAAATTCCAAATTCTTAAAGTACATAAATCCTTGTGGCCGAAGTAGATGTTACCAAGTGCCTTTATAACAACATATCGATTAGACTAGCAATTTTATATGATAAGGTAATATAGGCTAAGGTACTCACAGTAAAATGTTCAGGAGACTTGAAATCCTCGTCCATGTAAATACGGACATATATATAATCAGTCGCCGACATAGCCTCACACAAATATTGGATAAAATTCTGAACGTGATCGATTGAATTCTCGTATGTCTTTCCACCCACCTCTTGAAGATGTAAAGCTAAAAATCTTGGATTGACTTCTGCCACTTTGGCAAGAAACTCCTTCAACCATATTGAGAGAAGTCTTTTTGGCTGTGCAGCAGTCGTTCATGTAATAATTTACATTTATATATATACATGTTTGTACATACATACATGCTTAACACATAAATATGCAGATACATATTTGTATGTGCACAATAAATTATACGTACGTACATCTTCAAACAAGCTGCCAACATTCGCAGTTACTAGCAGTAATTTAGCATCTGATTGGACTTCATTTGATAATTCCATTTTATCTGTTATTTCCTAATTTTATGTATCTTCTTTTCTTGTGTGAATTGGTGATGTGACTAAATTGAAACATCAATGTATCGATTTTCACAAAAGCGATTTCTTTCGATTATAATTCCATATTGGAAAGTGTGACAGCGAAATATGGTAATTCTCGGTCTTATACTCTTCTTAAGGTGCGGTCACACTATATGGCATTTTGCCACATATGGGGCAGTCGGCAGTTACCATAGCGTGTGAGTATGGTATGGCAGGCTGCCACATAAGTTGTGTTATTGAGATACCTGCTCACATGATATAGTCATTAACTACTGAATATGCATAGATGCGTCAAACAAGCATTTTTCTGAGGCCAGATGCTTTGCTGAGCCCACGACCCCAGGGATCTTCGGCAAAAAACCCGAACTACCACAACCTCAATCGTGGTTTGCCAGCTCGGCAAAAAAAAAAGCCGAGTTACTAATGCCTCTGCAAACAATTTCTTGACACTCAGAAATTTGTCATTTGTGTTTCTTGTTTTATTTTTGTTATTGTTATTATTTTAGTAAGTTTGTTTTGTTTTATCTATAAGTAATACATTAATTAATGACTGTTAAAAAACAAAATTGGAAAAAGTTCCTATCTTAATAAATTATGATGTTAAACTTGAATTTGTATGCCTTTTTTCATTTTGCAAACAATTAATTGACAAACTGTATATTAAATCGGTAGCTAATTCGAGCGGCGGCTTAGGACTTAAGAAATATATATATATATATTGGATTTTTAATAGAGTATATGTATATTTAAATAATTACAATTATACAATTCAATAAAAACGAATAACAAAACAAGACACTCCCCCTTCCGCCCACCTATTGCGTCTGTGCATTTGAAATTATATCAAAATAAACAATTGCTGTAAGCAAGCTCAGTTTGTTAACGTTCTGTATACAGATCCTATGCCACGCACATGTACACATACAGTTGCACAACATCTGTTTGCATGTGTGTGTACAAGAATTAGAATCGCCAAGCGATCGTGAAAAATATCACGCCTTGAATGATTTTCGTTGGGACAATATCGCACTTGTAAGCCGATGCATGTATACCCTGGACATTAATTATAATTTTTATATTTTTTTTATACGGGTTTGCCTGTATGAAATAAAAAGACCAACTTGTTACGATCTGCCTGTCGTTGGCACCAGTGTATCGCTGTGCCGGCTAACTATCGGCTCAGGGGCGAGTACGACCGCGAACACTGGGCGGCAGTTTGAACAACTATTTATACTTTTTTATTACGAACTTTTCAATTCCAGCTACCTTCGCATTCCTGTGATGGCTGTTTCGGTGTCAAACAGCCTGCGTGGCCCACCCTACCTTTATATTCCATGTTATTTTTTTTTTTGCTTATGGAATACCCTTCTATCCACTTCGTCCTCTTACGCTACCCTCATCTCACCCAAGAAATTTGTTTATTCTATCATCCTCGATCTTTTATCTCCATCATTTAAACATAATTCCTATTTAATTATTATTTTTAACATAATTCTCTCTGCATCGTAACCAACAATTTAATTATTCTATTAATTTACGAATCAGTTCACCTGAACTAAACTAAAAATTCACTGAATTTCGTTCGCCTGGCAACTCTGTTCGCGCGTGTGTTTCAAATGCGTAAAAAATAAAAATATTTTTGGTGCTATCATACACGCAGGTGGCTAAACATTTACAGAATTGAAAGGTTGAGTACCTCACTTATTAGTGCTTAGACCAAACAATATTAAAAAACTCCCGTGTATGGCGATAAAGGTACGCCTATAACGGCTGGCGTCACCAAAAATAATAAATAGGATAGTAGTTTGGGTTAATCTTAATCTACCTTATCCCTACCAAGAGCTCTTGTTAGATAAGGTGGAAAGGACCTAAAGTTTGAAATGTTAAGTTGTTCATTTATTATTGTTTAAGGCCCAAACACACATCACAATAGTAGTGTGTGAGTTGCTATATGCTTGTATGGGTATGTATGCGCTTGCACAAACGCACCTATAAAAAAGTAAACAAACGGACAGAAATGGCACACGACGAAATTCAACAAGTCTTACAATACATGATTTTGACTAACAAAAAAACTTAACTAATGATTTAACTCTCTAATTCTAGGTCAGATCGGGCTCTTGGCGAATTTTGGAGTGGCTGTGTGTGTCCAGTGGTGTTCTAGGGACGTTTGTTGGCCTCAGCGGCGCGCATCTCAGCGCTGTGGGTCAACGACCGGATTGCAGCCGTCTGGCAGATCAGCTGTCGCTTGGCGATTAGCGGGTGAGTTCTAATGGCAGGGGCCAGGGCCAGGGGCATAAACGGGCAAGCAATCTCCTGCAAACGGCTTTTTACAGGGCTCGCAGCGGGACAAGGCCGGACTAAAGTTGGACTCGACTTGTTGGAGATGGTCTACTTGTGTGCGCCTGTGCGCAGGTGCTTAAGTGCAGATTGGCAGCGCTCGAAGGGACCGGAACGGACTCACTCGGTGTCTAGGCTCGCCGGTCGGCGGATGTCCGGAGAAGGCCCCTTTGCTGCTCTTCAGCTTCAGGTGAGTTTCGTCAGTACTTTTGGGTAGGCGAGGTTATGTCGCCTTTTCTTTGTGCTGCTTTTAAATTAATTGACACTAACACTCCACACAGTCCATCCAAATCTGATTACTGCCTCGTGTCTGTTTCCTTTCTATCCCTAATTCTTCCTCTATCACCTTATCCTACCTATCCCTTTCACTCAAGTGCAGTGCCTTCCACCCCCCGCTCTGCACTTTCTAGTTCCTCTTCGCCATAATGCTTTGGTTTCTTCTTCTTCTGCCTAACTACGTGCGTACTATCTCCTTTCCGCCTAACAACCACACTACAGTTTCCCGATCGCATTCAAAGACAGGATGCAACGGAGGCTATTCCACTGCACCCCCACCCTACGCTCTTCTCTACTGTTATACGGTCTTGCTATCTTAGTCCTTACGTGAAAAATCCAATTTTTCCTTTTTCTCCTCTACAGCAGTTTCCACTGGCTTGACTACTCATATTTAGTTTTTAGACAGAATGGATTAGGATCTTGAAGTGCTGAGTTGAAATCCGTTTAAGATTCTTGTCTCGGTATAAAATCTCCGCGTCTTCAAAAATTTCTTTGCGTTTTCATACCCAGGGTGAATTTTTACCTCTGTCTAATCTCTCTTGTCTTGCCTAAAAGTTAACTTCTGCATCTTTAACTCTACTTACGTGCGAGCTTATAATCCTTTCCGCTCGTGAACATTGTACCAAACATCACATAGTATGGCACGTGCCAATACTATGGTGTATAGCCTCCGAGCTGCACACTGATCTCCGGCAACTTCTCATCCCACGCGTGTGGTCATCTCCCACATATGTCCGTATGGCTGCTAGGACGGTTTGGTTACCCTCTCCTCAGCGTTTGCCTGCGGCCATATACCAATCGCATGTGCTTATGCACGTCGGTTCAAGAACTCGGGAATTCTGCAACACAAACTCTTGCCGTTGTCGGTGCACCACTCCGGAACACCAAACGTCGAGAATACGTCCGCATGCAAAAATCGGATTACCGCCGCTGATGTTGCTTTTGCCAAAGCCTTCACCAACAATTTGACAATACCGCGCTATTAGATCACGACGTTTCCCTACGTGACCTCGGTGTGGTCCCAAAAATCCAAAAATCTGCATGGTCTTCCGTTCTGGTTTCCAATCCCATTACTGGTTTCTTCGGCTGTGTCAGTCTTCGTCTCCTTGCACGCATCGCATCCGGCAATGTACTCTTTCACCTGCACTGTCATCCGCGGCCATCTGCTTCACCTTCCTAATGTTCGCGCTACTCTTCCATGCATGGATGCATCGCTCCCGTGTGTCTCTTGTATAAGGGTGTTCGACAGCGACTTGGGAATTCAGAGCTTCCATTGGAATTCACCCATATCCGGCCTCATGCATTGAGTTTTTTTGAATAGACATCCATCCTACACTCGCACATCCAGGAACTTCTTTGCGTGCTTCTGCACTAAATTGATCCGATTGACATACTCTTCGTCTTCAAATGCTGTCGTCTGAAATTAAAAAAAAAATCGATCTCCTCAGCATCGAAAGGGCGAGAGAGCATGTCGGCCACTACATTATACTTCCCCTTTCTATGCGCGATTTGGAAGTCGTACGCTTGGAGTGTTAACGACCACCTCGCTGGTCTACCATCTAGTGCTTTGAATGACATCAGCCATTAAAGACTCGCGTGATTAGTTATGATGGTGAACGGCATGCCATACATTCCTTCTCCGAAACACTATATTTGAGTTGAGCTCCTCGTAAATTTGCAGAGAAGAAGGCTATTGGACGCTCAGCTTTGTCCTCGTTGAGTTGGAATAGCACTGCTCCGATTCCCACGTGGTTCGCATCACACTGGATGACGAATGGCTACTTGAAATCTGGATGCACTAACAGAGGAGCGCTGGTAAGTGCCTTTTTCAGTCTCACGAAGGCTTCCGAAGCTTCGTCTGTCAACTTGAAAGTTCCTTTTCCTCTTAGGCAATCTGTGAGTGGTGCTGATAGGCGAAAAATTACTAATCAAGCGTCGGTACCATCCAGCGGTTCCCAAGAAACGGCGGAGCTGACGCCCGTTTCTTGGAATAGGTGTTCAGTGATCGCTTGTACATTATCTGGATCAGTACGAAGCGCTCCATATCCCATTACATACCCAGGTATTTCAAATACTTATGCGAAATTTCGACTTCTTGACCACAATCTTTAAATTTGCAGTGCTGAGACAGTTGGCTACCTCGGCCAACAGCTGGCAGTGCTCTTCAAAAGTGCGTGAAACCATGAGCAGATCGTCCAGGTATACAAAGACATGGCTTCGCAGTCTTTGTGGGATCACTTTATCCATGAGTCGGCAAAGTCTTTGCGCTGCGTTGCAAAAGCCAAACGGCATCGATTTAAACTGGTACAGTGGTATCCCAGGTATGGTGAACACCGTATATGACGCACTTTCTGGCTCCAGTTCTATCTGCCAGAACATGTTCTTGAGATCGATGCTGCTTATGAACACAGTGTCCTCCACATGGCTCAGGATCGACTAAATACACTCAAGTGGGTATGTATCCTTCACTGTCAGTTTGTTGAGCTTGCGCACATCCAAACAGTGTCTGGCTTTCCGACTAGCGCCACGCGATTACTCCATGGGCTTTCGCTGTGCTCTACGACGCCCAATCGCATCATCTCGTCCACCTCTGAAAAAAGTAAGTCCTGGATTGCTGGTGAAACCGGATAAAACGGCACGATAAACTGGCACGGCATCTGCAACTAGTCGGATCTCGTGGCTCTCCATGGTTGTCCTTCCAGACCCTGTTCATCAAATGACCTACTTCCTCTTCACCTGATCTAGCTGCTCCTGCTGTGACAAAGAAGGTATGTAGCTTAGTTGGTTGGCATTTGCTATTCGTTCCATCTCAACTTAGTCTAGTTCAAATTTGCACAAGAAGTCCACACCTAAGTAGAGTGGTTGTCGCAGCGAGGAACACAAGAAAAGTTCCATGTTTGCAATAGTTCCCTGATACGTAATTGCAGTGCGGATTCGTCCAATGATGGTATGCGGTGCTCCTACCGCAGTCTGCACCGTTGAGCAGGTTTTCTGTACCTACAGCCCGATATCTTTGATCAGATCAGTGCCTTCTTGTCATAGTAAACTCACTGAGGCCCCTGTGTCTAGGAAGCCAGTGACCTCCCTAAGACCTATCCACACTTTGGCGAACGGTCTGCTATCCGTGCGCATTGCTGAGCGTATAGCTGCGCACAGTCCGTCACGCTTCCTTCTCCGATCTTCAAATCTCGTCTTGGCTCGCTCTGCTTTGGAGATTCTTACGTCTGTCGCTGCCTCCTCCATTATCCGGGCTCTGGCCTGGCATATTCTTCCTGTCTCTGTTCCAAGGGCTTTAGCTGGGACCATTTCTCTTTCGGTAAGTTTTCTGTATTTATCTTATTTATTCTATTTAATAATTTATATATTTCCTTACAGCTACTTGTGGTGATCATGCTAATTTGGAGGGTGTTGCTAATGGTTGTTGTTGCTCCCCATTTGCTTGGAGCGCGACTCCTCCACTTGCGTCGTGCTCCTGTTTGGTTTCCCGGTCTGCATTTGGGACATTTGGGCAGCACTACTCCGGCGTGTCCACACTTGTAGCAGAATATGCTACGCTGTGCTGATTCGCACTCGAAGAACGGGTGACCTGGCTGCTTGCAATTCCAACAGGTCAAATTCGCTCGATCGCCTCCTGGTTCCTTTGGCCGGTATAAGGCCTCTAGCGATTCCGTGCCTCCTGCTCCTGGCCCATGCTGCTCCGCTGCATCCACCTCATGCACTCTCGGATGTTCCCTGGACCGAACGAAGTCGTGACTGGGTGCTGCTCGGGCCCATCTTGTTGCCAGCATTTTCTCCGCGTCTTGACACTCCTCCCGCAACTTCTGCAGATTTCCAATATTCATCGGGTAGATGATTCGGAAACCTGGTCCTTAATATTCATCTTTATGACCTTAATCAGGTCATAATCTGAAAGCTGCTCGTCAATCGGGATCTGAGAACCACCATCGCCTGGATGTATTCCTCCGTGGTTTCTCCGTGCCGTTGCTTTCGCTCCCTCAGCTCCTGCTCTCTCTCGAATTCCGAACGCCTCGTTTGGAATTGCTGCTGCAAGCCGTAGCGCAGATTCGGCCAATCCGGAACCCCGGAGGTACGTATATACATCCAATACCACTCTTTTGCCTGTCCATTCACTAACCCATGAAAATCTCTCAGGACGTCGGACCACGGCACCTGGTAGAGCGACTGCAAATGCTCTAAACGGAATATAAATTCCGCCACCGGCATCCCCTTCGGATCTCCGTCGAAGATTAATCCCCATTTGCGAATTTGCACCAGCTCCGGTCTTGGTCCTCCGAGACTCGTTCGGTTACGTGGTGAATTTCCCCGGTCTCTACGCGCTTGCTGCATCCAGTTATCAATTGGCACCTGTCGCTGCTCAACTTGTGCTCTTTGCTCCGACTCCAGTTCTCTGTTGTCCACAAAAAGGTGAGAGGCGCCGCTGGAACATTATTTCGCAAACTTGTTCGAGCTGATGTTTGTCCATTCCTAGATTGCTCCATCAGCGGTTCGTGCGAGCTTGAGTCATTCGTCACTCTGTCCGATTTTATGGACTCGACCATCTCGGTGATATCGCGCATGAAGGTGAGCATACTGGCCTGCATGGTTTCCCTGAGGGTATTAATTTCCGTGGACACCGTTGCTCTATAGTCTCCTGAGCTTGGGCCAAGGCGACATTTATGGCTGACCGAAACTCGCGGGAATCTCTGCTCGGTTCCTTTCTGGTGCGCTGCTTGAGATGTACCCGCTGCGTCGTTGGGGTGCCTTCCAAGCGAGTGTTATCCCTTGGAGGTCGCTATGTAACTCGGATTGTTCTCGCCTTCCTTTTCGGTTCTGTCAGCTTGTGAGCGGGTAGAGGACTCAGCTTTCCCGTCCCTAGTCACCGATGATCACAACTACGCCTGACTTTCCTCGAGCGACTAAATGCTCCCGGTTCGCTCATTTAAATTTGTAATACTGCTAAAACAATTAACATCTATAACCATCTATTTATTTTTCCTAATTTCTTAGCTTTATGTATTTATTTCTTGATACATAAATAAGACCAGAAAATAAATAGCCACACGACGTAATCCCACAACAAAAAAAAAACATCAACTAACAAAAAGGAATAAAGAATAAATAAAACAAGCAACAAAAGTAAAAATAAAACTATCCAAAAATAAAAATAAAATACTCACACAAACAATAAATAAATAAAAAAAACTAAAAATCCCAAAAATAAATAAATAAAAGAAGAAAAATAAAAAAAAAAAATAAATAAAAAAAAATAAAGTAAATAAAAAATAAAACAAAAATAAATAAAACACAAAAATAAGCACTAAATCAACTACCTATCTGCCAGCGATATACTAAACTCTAATCTAATAATTGTATCGTACAATTATGTCAAAAATTTAATTTATCCCTGCCAAAAAAAAACAAAGGGAAACTAACTCACGAACACCGACACTCAAAACTCTCACAAAACAAATCAACACTAAATTGGGGAGAGAGGGCCCACTAACACTGTCCCCTACAGGAACAATAAACAGCACAGACGAAATAAATATACCACGCTAATCACAGTTCTATCTTTCTTTGATTAGATCGCTCGACTGTTCTCTCCATCCTTTCTACAAATCTATGCTATTGGTATGTGTAAGTTTCGGAGTCGGGCACGTGACACTGCCTTTAAGCGGTGCACGGACCACCACCCGAGAACTCAACATTTTCTGTCAACCTATCGCGGTAGCTAATAATTTGTTTAAAATTGTCCTGTAACTAAGCCATCTGATATGTCCAGCTCCACTCAAGCGGCATCGAAGTCGGCCAACCGGCTACGGACCAGCTGAGATCGCTTTCTCCTCTGGCACAGTCGCGCAGCCACTCAGCAAGTTCCAGCTGCGGCAGCGGGGACTCAGCACAGACGGGCTCATCCACGGTCCTACAAATTTTCCTCCGCGATAGCCACGAACATCGCACAAGATGATTTATCGAACTCTAAAAAATGAAAATCAGTCATGGCTACAAAATTTTGATCGTTCATCATCACGGCCAGTAAAAAAGGCACGGAGTGTATCAATGGCGCCATTGTACGATCTGCCTGTCGTTGGCACCAGTGTATCGCTGGCCGGCTAACTATCGGCTCAGGGGCGAGTACGACCGCGAACACGGGCGGCAGTGAACAACTATTAACTTTTTATACGAACTTTTCAATCCAGCTACCTCGCATCCTGTGATGGCTGTTCGGTGTCAAACAGCCTGCGGGCCCACCCACCTTTATATCCATGTTATTTTTTTTTTGCTTATGGAATACCCTTCTATCCACTTCGTCCTCTTACGCTACCCTCATCTCACCCAAGAAATTGTTATCTATCATCCTCGTATCTTTTATCTCAACAATCATTTATAAACAAATATCCTAATTTAATTATTTATTTTTAAACAAATCTCTCTGCATCGTAACCAACATATTTAATTATTTCTATTAATTTACGAATCAGTCACCTGAACTAAACTAATAAATCACTGAATTTCGTTCGCCTGGCAACTCTGTTCGCGCGTGTGTTCAAAAGCGTAATATAAATAATAAATATTTTTGGTGCTATCATTACACGCAGGTGAGCTAAACATTATTACAGAATTTGAAAGGTTGAGTACCTCACTTATTATGTGCTTAGACCAAACAATATAAATAAACTCCCGTGTATGCGATAAAGGTACGCCTATATACGGCTGGCGTCACCAAAAATAATAAATAGAAGTAGTTGGGTTAATCTTAATCTACCTTATCCCTACCAAGAGCTCTTGTTAGATAAGGTGGAAAGGACCTATATATGTTTGAAATGTTAATGTTGTCATTATTATTTTAAGGCCCAAACACACATCACACAAAGTAGTGTGTGAGTTGCTATAGCTGTATGGGTATGTAGCGCTTGCACAAACGCACCTATAAAAATAAACAAACGGACAGAAAGGCACACGACGAAATCAACAAGTCTTACAAAACAATTTGACTAACAAAAAAACTTAACTAAGATTTAATCTCTCTAATCTAGGTCAGATCGGGCTCTTGGCGAATTTTGGAGTGGCTGTGTGCCAGTGTGTGTTCTAGGGACGTTGTTGGCCTCAGCGGCGCGCATCTCATGCGCTGTGGGTCAACGACCGGATTGCAGCCGTCTGGCAGATCAGCTGTCGCTTGGCGATAGCGGGTGAGTCAATGGCAGGGGCCAGGGCCAGGGGCAATAACGGGCATAGCAATCTCCTGCAATACGGCTTTACAGGGCTCGCAGCGGGACAAGGCCGGACTAAAGTTGGACTCGACTTGTTGGAATCGGTCTACTTGTGTGCGCCTGGCGCAGGGCTAAGTGCAGATTGGCAGCGCTCGAAGGGACCGGAACGGACTCACTCGGTGTCTAGGCTCGCCGGTCGGCGGATGTCCGGAGAAGGCCCCTTGCTGCTCTTCAGCTCAGGGAGTTTCGTCAGACTTTGGGAGGCGAGGTTATGTCGCCTTTCGTTTGCTGCGCTTTTAACATTAACTTGCCACTAGCACTCACACACAGTCCAGCCCAAATCTGACTGACTGCCTCGTGTCTGGTCATCCTTTCTATCTCTAATCTATCCTCCTATCACCTTAATCCTAGCCTATCCCAATCACTCAAAAGTGCAGTGCCTCCCTTGCCACACCCCCGCGCGCACTCTAGTTCCCTCGTCCGCCGATAGATGGCTTTGGTTTCTTCCTCTTCTGCCTAACTATCGTGCGTATCTATCGATACATGTTAGCCGCACATAACAAACTTTTATTTGTTGTATTTTGCTTTATATGTACATTTATAATGAAAATGATGAGAATTCTTTAAATTAAAATAAATATACGTGTATTCAAAGGTAATGGGTATTTATACGACAGTCAATGGTAAACGTTTGAATGGGATGCGAACGCGGCGATTTGAAGCACGCATCAGAGCCACACGCTGCACTGCGTACATTCGTACACACATACATACTCACAGACAAAGTGAGGGCGCGCTTCACATCAGAGCCACCAAACCGAGAACAAAGGCAGTGGATCTGATGCCATACAAATTACGATCTCGCGTTCTCACGAGAATGCGAGCGCGCTTCACATCAGGGCCACACGACGGAATACGAAGACAAAGTGGCGCTGATCCAAGCAAATTTGTCGTCTCGCTGCCGTCGTACCATTTGGAATATCTATCCTCTCTAAGGATGATGATTAAACATAGTGCATTAAACAACACGAGCACATATCGATTCTTAACTTTGTAATCGAAAAGCAAATCACATGATGAAATGAGAACAGGTACGTTTTTTTATGGTGAAAATTAGAGACAATTTTTGAAATGTGTAATTAATAAATATGTAAATTGACTTTAATGAAATGAATAACAAATATAAGAAAATTGTGTTTACGAATATTTAATTTTATTTTCCTATGAAATTCATTGCAATTCCGTCGACTCAAATGCTACTCGTTTTCAAATCGAAAAAATCTCTCGTTTTGGCGTGTTAGGAACAGTTAAAACGAAAAGTAATTTCACTTTCGAAACTTTTGAGTGGTAGTGGAATTGGGAACAGGTCCTATTATAAAGCTATTTAGAGTTTATTATTATTATAATATAATATAAGAACTTTTTATTTGCAGGCCTTTTATATGCTGAGCAAACGCAAGCCGGCGCAGCGTCTCTTCTGCGACATATGTATGCGATGAGTTTGACATGCACGAAACTGAGATTGTCCTCTCCATGCTAGTGATGATCGCGTCTACTCACCGCCACCAGCTGCCGAGTCTCACAACAATGAGAAGGAACGCAAGCTGCCAGCTTCGCGCAAATACTGCGATTTCTGTGAAGGTATGCTAACGAATTTACCAATCTAAGGCTTAAAGTTATATTGTCTTGTTTCATTGCAGTTTTTGGACACGATACACGCGAGTGCGCCGATGATGAGACCTATTAGAGCTAAGAAAATTTTTGTTGGTTGTTTAAACATATTCTGTATGTCAGTTGTTTCCTTATCGTAAAGCCAATCAATCAGATGCAACACTTTTTACCTCAGCAGTGCTACGAATCTTTTTTGAAAATGTTTTGGGCCGTGAAGCCAACGTATCTACAAGTATATTTAGTCAATGTTTCGGGTCTTTTACTGTGTCTTTAGATTGCTGATTGAATATTTTAAATTGTTTTTATTTTGTTTATTTAGACAAATAGTGAATATATTTCTATTGTTTCGTAAATTTCTTGTAAGAATAAATGAGTAACTAAATTTAATCACCGCCCTCCTTCTTTTCCTTAATGGCATCCTGCAAATTCATAGTAATTAATAAACAACATTAAGTTAGAAGTATTTTTATAACTATGATACATACATTTGTACATACTATGTGTATTTGGCAGAAATTTTGTAATCTTTTTTTTGACATTAATAAAGCAATTCACTTTAATTTGTTTATATTAAATAAAATTAGTTTTACTCAGAGCTCGCAAATAAGAATTGACCGTTCTTCGTTTTCAGTAAATAAGTCTCATTTACTGACTCTTTAAGCAAAGTCAGAGATGAACCGTTCACTTCGAGTCTAAAAGTCTCAGACACACTGTGCACTTTTTTTTGTATGTACATATATTGCATTGTAGAGTTCAATATGGATAGTGTGAACGCTTGTTTTGAATTCTGTAAGGTCTAAACCGTATATAAGCCAAACATGTGTGAATGAAAATTTTTTGGTATACTGAGACGTAAAGGATTTTACCAACAGATATGGATATTTCTTTACCTATAAGTGTAGTGTTTGCCTTGGCAGAATCATATGGGCGTTTGAATGTGAACATTAGCTTTAGCATTGTGTGGCTTTTTTTTTTAAATGACAATGGAATTCAGAGAATCATATATTGTTAGAATTACTTTTGGAGAGACCATCTTAAAATCCATGGCTTTGTCCATATTTTACGATATTTCCATGCTATTGCAAGAATTGGAGTAGCTGCTAATTCTGCTTTCTCAGAATCCGAAGATGAATCGAAATTGATGTCGATTTCAACAATTATGAATTTCTTAAATTTTCATACAAATTGACGAGCATATGCCACATATGTATGTATTTCCACAAATGCGCAAATTCTACATGTGTTGCTGTTGTTGAACAGCCATTTGTACAACTCTACCGTAAATCGTTATACGTATTCAACTATAAGAGAAACTTTACACATAGTGTGAACACGATCTGTATATTTGCTATACGTATAGCGATTTATGGTATATAAACTAGTGATGTAAAAAAACATCGATGCATCGAGCATCGACTATTTTTGGTCGATGTTTTGCGATGTTTTGGTTGATACCGATGTTAAGCGATGCATCGATGTTTGATACAACATCGGTCGAACGAATATTTAGTCTTGGATCGACACCAGAAGTATGAGCACGGCTTATGTCGCTTGCGCTCTCATTTCGTTTCTATGTGTGGGTTCAAGTACGCACATGCGCTTGCTTCTTAGTATGCGTGAGCAATGCAGAAAGGCAACAGCGCATGGCAATATGAAATCTGAATTGAGAAATGGAAATGGAAGCAACGAAGACCCAACCGTGCCTCTGTTATATGCAGATAGCTTGATTTTGCCGGCGGTAGCATTCATGATGCGGTGACGGTGTGGATAGAGTGCTTGCTTGATGATCGGCCTTTTGCAGGTTCGAACCCCAGTTCATCCATTTCTTTTAATAATGGGAAACAATATTTATATGCTTGTTTGACGCATCTATGTTTCAGTAGTTAATGGTAAAACGGTCTGCGCTCAGCGAATAACCGAAATTGTTGTCTCTCATTTGTTCGGGAAATTCGCTGACCGTTTGGAAGCGAGCGGTGAAAATAAAAGTCTTTTGCGTTTGTATGCTTGTCGTAGTTCTTTAAGTGCAGAACATTTATATTAATTATTAATTGTTAAGTTAAATGGAGTATGAATAAATAAATATGTGTAAATACAAATAATTAAAGCATTGTGAAGTTATGTATTTACATATTATAAAAATATTTGTCGGGTTACAGATTTTATCCAAAAGTCTTACGCATTGTAAACAACAAAACAAAAGCCGTTTGCGCTGAGCATTAAATTTTTTCGGTTATCTGCTGACTCGCAATGTGCGAGCGATCAATCGAATCTCTCCCTCTAAGTTGTTATTGAAAGACCTAAACAAGCATAGTTCACCCGAGAACAAAACGAAGACAGGCGCGGTGTTCTGCTCAGAGCGAGTGTGCATGAATTTTTCGGTTATGTTAGTGAACCGATCGCAAAGCGTTGGTTTTACTCAATCTATGAAATTTCAATTTACAGCCCAAATATTCTTTCAAACTATCGTACAGTACGTGCGCGCCAAATATCTCACGATACTTTCTAACACTACTACAATAACAGGAGCTCGTTTACCAACACTGCGTTCTGTTAATTACAGAAACTTATTGTCACACGCAACCCTGCTCTGTTAATTTACAACAGCGGGTCGAAAAACGCTTGTATGGGACGTGCGTTAATCATTGTTTTTTTAAATTAATTGTGCAATAAAGTTAAGCTCCCCCACCACAAATCGGTTCTTGGATTTTTCCGCGTTCTTTGAGTATAAAACCACTATGCTCCGTGCTTTCTTTTTATACGGGACCTACGCCGTATATTTACCGAACTTAAATAAAACTATAAATTAATTAAACATTACATGTTTGACTTGGCTAATTTCTATACATTTTGCAGCGTTACTCATTCAACTCAGGTTTCTACCGACAGCTCATAGGGCAATACAAGATATATTAGTCCGACTTCGAACAAATTTGGTCAGCATATACAGAACATAATAAAACTTAAATTTATTGAGTTTGGTTACGGAATATTTATAAACAAAAAAGTTTTTCATACAAAAACTTAGTTGTCAACCGATTGTTCCTATGGGAGCTATATGATATAGTGATTTGATCCGGCAGGTGTTCACTGCCTGCACCGAAAATAAAGACTTGTGCCAAGTTTTATAATCACAGCTTTAAAATTGAGCGAAAAGTTTTAATGCGAACTAGCGGACTGGCAATATTTTCTCACTTTGACTGCGTATTACTTAATGTGTATGGCACCTGCAGAGCACCAAACCCAATCAATCGAAGTTGGATTACAATATGCTGGCAAGATTTTCAAAATCGGACTGGAATTACCGCCACATGAGCCAAAACAAACAAGTTCAAAAGCGCGCGCAGAATTTCATGACTTGTGACGTACATGCGCAGTGAGAGCCAAAAGTTGCAGTCGTCTTGTCGTAACCTATGGCTCTCTCAATCGTGGGGCCACACGACGGAATACAAAGTCTAAGTGGCCCTGATCCAAGCAAATTTGTCGACTCGCTGCCGTTGTTCCTTTTGGTTTGTCTATAAATTTATTCGTTGGTGCTAGTACTTTATATGGTCGTAGATGTCTACTTCTTCTGCCTGCACTCTTTAAGGACTCCCTTTTACCCAATTTATGAATTCAGCTCATCGGCTATAAAATAAACAATTCAAATTGAGCACTAAATCGACAGGTTACATTTCTAGTCACCTTTTTATTATTGGCTAATTACCGCCATTAAAAACATTTATTTAACATATGGATGTATAAACATGCATATTCATATGTATATAGTATGTGCTTAGGTACACATGCTTAAGCATTTTGAGCCTAATATTGAAACGAAACTTATTAACTCTGCTAATTTTAATGCTTGATCGAATGTTATGATTAGCAATGTTAGTTTAATAGCTTATGATTTTTCACAACTGTGAGCTTCACATTACATAAATACAATGTAACATTTATTAGATTGATTCGGTACGAAATCTTTTTTTTCTCTTTTTTCTGGGACAGCTTCAATTCAAACTATTCTTTTTATACTATAAAAGGTGGCCTGGGTCTGATTAAATATTGGTAATCAACGCACAGCTAAACTGTTGTACGAAGCTTTACTGATTATCATCCAATCGGCTTTACATGTTACGACATGTTTCGTTGATTTCGGTTAATCTAACCCCTGGGAACAACAGTTTTTGTATAAGAAACAAGGGTATATAGCTTTGGTACACCCAAGATAGTCGAACTTTATTGTTATACCCTTGCAAAGGATATTATAATTTTGTGTAACGCATTGAAGGAGACGTTTCCGACCTTAAAAAGTTTATATTCTTGATCAGCATCAATAGCCGAGTGGATATAGAGATGACCGACTGTTTCTATGCAAACTAGTCTCCCAGTTAATGAAACTTGGTTCAGATGCTTCTTTTTGATGCATATGTCGGATCCGGCCGGATCAGACAACTATAACATATTGCTGCCATAGAAAGATAGGACGACAATTGTTTAGTATGAAAAATGAAGATATGCTAATCAAACTTATCCAATCGGAGTCTCCATATGTTTTAAACAATCTGGCCATTTTTGGTCTAAAGCGGCACCTATATCCTATCACTTTCTGGGCAACTAACGGTCAAAAATCAAATTGTACTAAAAACCATCATTCTTCCTGAAGATATTTGGACCAAACTCACTAAATCGATGTAACTTTGGCTATACATGTTCGGCACACCGAAAATAGCCGTCCTATCTTGTTAATTTTCATGCGGTAAGACTCAAATTTACCACCACCCGTGCCCATGGGCAGGGCTGTGGGTCAATGTCAATTGAGTTGTGTTATATACAAATTTACAACAAGAATGCTATAGTCGAGAACACCCGACTACAAAACTCCCTGTACCCAGGTCAAAAATTTCCGATCGCATCAGCGTACACTTACACATACACAAATCCGTACACACACAAGCGACAGCGCAGGCGAGGCATTCTAAGTCGTGGCTGTGCTTGTTCTTCCCCCCTCGCTGCAGTATTGACCCTTGTTTGTTGAATAACTTCCGTGTTTATTATCCGATCGACTTGAAATTTTGACCGTCGGTTAAGTATGACTCAAGTATTATACATGTCAAAATCCAAAGCTATATCAGCTCTATCTAAAAGTGTGACTGTAAAACTTTTTGGTCGAAATGCGGGGGAACGGGTGGAGATATCTGAGAACGGAAACAAACTTGATGTGCGTATGCTATACAGGAACCTACATTCCAAATTTGGTGTCTCTAGCTGTTATAGTTGCTGAGATCGACGCGTTTATACAGACGAACATGGCCAAATCGAAATCTCTCTTGATACTGATCAAGAAAATATATACTTTATAGGGTCGGAGATGTCTCTTTCTGCCTGTTACATACTTTTGCACAATTCAATACCCCCTTTTCACCCATTTTATGGGTAAAGGGAGTAATAAGTGCTCTGCGACCGGTGTGCAAAACTATATGCCAAATTTGTTGTCTCTTGAAGTATGTGGGTCAAGGTCAAATAAGTTATATTACGGCTTAGAAAAATCGATTCCCACGTGCAGGAAACTTGCGGAACTCGACAAATTCAGTATATTTATTTTTAATTTAAATACTTCGCCGGGCAACCTGGGTAATATGAGCTGGTTCTTCATAAAACCTTTTAAATTTATAGAAGTCATTGAGTACGGAAAACATGTTTGTGTCTGTATAATATGCTTCATTTTGTGTACTTTTATTCCCTGGTTAATGTACACATTTATATATTGTATTTTTACATTTCCTACATTTAGATGAATTTAAAAATAAAAGCAAACTTGCTCTAATTCCTACATGTTTATCTTTGTCCTTTTTATAACTTTTTTAGGGTTCTGTATCCAGTCTCAATGTGTTCAGGAATGACCCTAGGACCTTATATTCAACGACTGGTTAAGAGGACTATCATTTATAAAAGTAAAATCCAAAGTAAAGGAATGGATATACATACATATGTGGTTGGTTACAAATGTGAAATAGTAATATTTCTAAGCTTCTCAAATACAAAAAAAATGGAAAAATATACGGCGTTATCAATATAAATGAGAAATTGTTAGTTATTTTCTCAAACAAATCCAAAATTTTTGGATTTAATGGCCATTAGCATTTTACTACGTAAAATCGATTTGCTGGAATAAAGCGGGATATACAGCCGAGATATACAAGTATTTGCAGTAGGAAGATGAGAGTCATCTGCAGGTCGTATGGTAACTGACGGTAAGGGTTGAAACCCTTCCTCAGAAGCTGGCAAAGCTGGCGACCCCGTCCAAAAATATACCTGAAATGGACGGATCATTATATGGTATGACCAGCTTATCAAACTATACATACCAAATCCTGACGTTCGAGCGTGTTCATTTTTTCTACAATACTCCAAAACCATCTCTTAAATTTTAAAAGTTTGTCAGGTCCTTCACTTGACTCGTCATTAAAGGTCGTATAAGAAATCAATGTTGAAACATTGATATCGCCCACACCGTTCAAAAGCAAACGTAAATCTTCGGCGGTTAGGCTGTTCATGCAGTTGTCCGGTAAAACGTCAAAAACGCCGTCTTTTAAAGCCTGCGTAAACACGTTAATAAATGCCACACTTTTAAAATAACTGCAAAAACTTTACCTCGAGCGCTTTTTCCTGTGATTTAATAAGCCTATACTCAGTATAACGCCTTATATACTCGAATATGTTACTTGACGTTACGGGAACATCACGTCCGCCTGGGATTAACTCACGGTTACCGCAACCTTCTTCTTTCATTAAATCAATGCTTAACCCAAAGAAAATATAAGTTATAAGTTAACTAAAGTGTGAACAAATTTCTGAATATTTTACACTTACACAAAGCTAAGCTCCATTCGGTTGATGTTTTCATCGCCTTCTTTCGTTTGTGCGTTTTGTATGATTTGTCTAAATGATTCATACAATGCGGGATCAAAAAATGCTAAGTCGTGGAATTTTATTTTTCGACCTAGCATGTATTTTAATACATGTCTTTGAAGAAACAGCGGGAGCAATTCGTTTTGCAATAGACAAAGGCCAATAAGTCTAATAATATAGAAAGGACGAATTTTTCGATAATCTTATAAAATCAGTAGTTACAGCTCTTACCTGCCAATATTTCTAAATGCGTTAATACGTTCAAAAGACGCGAGCCCTTGTCGTGGAGTATAAAAGCCGCGTTTACCAGGAGAGTAAAATAATGGTTCATTATCCTCTTCAATCGTTTCAGCAAGTGCCGTAGATGGCGATTTCTTCTGTTGGGCTTGCACGTTTATTTCCGACTTTTGCTTAAAAGTTATTATTTCAACGGCCTCATTAACTTTTTGTCTCAGTGTTTCATCTGAGGATAGTACAGATAAAAGTTGAGGCGTTGGTATTTCCAAGAGCATGCCTGTTATCTTCGCTGCGTGCGATGTGTTAATCGAGTAAATCTGTCAAAGAAATAATTTAATAAATTCTGTGGATATATAATATGAAATTTTACTAACTTTAGGATACAGGCGCTCGCCAAGCTGTTGCAGGTGCACAGACAAATGATCGTTTGAGCCTTCCGGCACAGTATTATCTATATTTTATCAAAATCATAAAAACAAATTATGCATATCAGACACATATGAAAAACAAATAAGAACGTTGCAGTCAAACGCATCTGACAGCAGAATATTCTCTTCCCAGTCCGGTATAATTTATAATTTGCTGTATGTTTAATGAACTTACCAGTACAGTTGTAGAAGAAATAGATTTTGCTCATATGCGGAGGAGGGGGCTGGGTGTCAAAGATTTAACGCTATAAACTGAGGGCATACACCAACATTTGTACCAAGTTTAATTGCTCTAGTTTTAAGGGTGTGGGATAAATTGCGTTCATACGGACAAACGGACAGTCCTTCCCAGACCTAAATAATTTTGTTATTTGTGGGTTCGGAAAGAGACCCGAAAAAAAAACAGTAGTCTGTATGTCAAATTTGATGACTGTATCTGTACAGGTGTGGGAGATATAGATTTCGCTCATTTGTGGGGGGTTAAGTTGTTCGATCCAGAATTGTCCAGGGGATGATCATTAGTCTGCATACCAAATCTTAACACTTCATTAATTGAGAATATACACCAACATGTGTACCAAGTTTGGCTGCTCTAGCTTGAAGGGTGTAGAACAAAAATTGCGGTCATACGGACAGACAGACGAACATTGCGCAAACCCAATTTGCTCTTTTTCTCTTTGGGAACAGAGTATAATTATGTTTTCAAAAATGATGTGACCAAATTTAGTAATAATCGGACCACTGTATCATATCACTGATATAGCAACGATCGGTGAAAAATTAAGTTGTATGAGAAACGTTTATCAAATACTTATAAAAATCAGTATTATATAGCAACCGTCCGTTAAAAATTTTCTTGCAAGGGTATATATATTTCTGGTATGCCCACTGCACTGTCGATTTTATAAGTGTGTAAGCGTCAGTGAACGTGGTGTGTTTGGAAATTTGAGACCTGGGTACAAGGAGTCTCATACATAGTCGGGTATACACGACTAGAGTATTGATTTTACCTGCAATAGTAGTTGGGGTGTACGGCCTAGCATCGACATTTAATGCTTTTCGTTCCCGTGCCGTGCGCCATAATATTTTGCTGCCAGTGCCACGCCTCTGCAGTGTGGGTGGATCACGACTAGAGCCGGATATGGTTCTGCTGCGTAGTATGCTCGAAAACGGTACTCCGTATTTACTATGCGTACCACCCACTTGCACAGAATCAAGGTTAGGCATTTTTGCACTCGCTAACAATGCTTCTGAAATTGAAGTGTAGAAGCTGCGCGCTACTCCTGACCCTTCACCAGGTTCGTCTTTGAATGTCACCTTAACTCTATTGAATGTAATAGGCGGTTGAGCTCGTCGATTTTGTGTACCGAATTGAGCATTTAATTCCTTAAAGGTTTGGATAATCAAGCTCTCACGGTTCCGTTCAAGCTTACAAAGCACCAAGTCACGCTGTTGTCCGTTACGAAGCTTTTCCATATGTCGTCTAAAGCGTGTTTCCTTAACGGGAAATCCCCTTAACTCTGGCAACACAGAGCCATGTTCCATACCAACATCATCCATAAAAACACGCCCGAAAAGATCAAGTGCCAGTTTCCAACGACTTAGCAGAAAGTTCCATGATGGCAGCTCCAAAGAACTACTCTTGTAAAACAAAGAACCACGAATAGGAAACATCAATGCATGGGTTGGTAGCTTTTCACGAATATTATCACATTTAAGTTGATGCGCCATCTGTGTTGTGGTACCCGATGAACTTTTGTATTCTAAGCTACTGCTATCGGATTCTAATCTATAACTGGATGCTCCCGCTCGTACGATCACGCTGCGAACTGCAGATACTGATAATGGCGGTAACTCATCTCTAAAATCAACACGAGTTTGGCTTTTATTTGGTGCAATAATAACTTCTGGCCGGGTAGTTATTAAAACATCCATCGATCTACTGGTTCCTGCCTTATCATCAGTCATTTGCACATCCTCCGCATCTATAGGGTCTTCAACGTAGTGGTTGTCTATTGAAATAAAAAACGAATATATTATGTGTAGATACATTCCAATAAAAAATCTGAAATGCCCAATACAATCACACAATGAGATATTTACTTGCTTTAGTGGGTCGAAAAATAATTTCCCAAAATGTACTATTGCTTAAAGTATTCAAACTTATGGTCTTCACAGGAAAACTTGTTAATTTTGTGGAAAAATGTTGTACACGAAAAATCATTAGTTATGTGGCCTAATACTAGGAAAATCTACCCCCACAAGTTGGGAACTGGGAGTATGCTATTTTTGTTACGATTGCGACAAGTGGCGAATTCATAATAATTAAATCATCAAATTAGTTTCCTGGACAAAGCTGGGGTAAAACCAGCTTCATCATTATATACATTTAAATGTATGAATAAAAAAGGTAATAAACATAAACAAAAAATATTTACCTTTAACACCTTTATTTAATTTGGAATCATCTAAGCACTGTTTTTTTTTCAATTGAACGTAAATATTTGAATCTTCAGTGTCATTGTCTTTATAGGTGTTGCTGTCTTCCTTCGTTTCTTTCCGTTCCATATTCATATCCGAATCAATAGGATGCTGAGTTGCAATCTCATTTGTTGGCACATCGATTTTCATGAAGTTTGAGAATCCTAACCTGGTGGGAGGTTGGTCTATAGAGTCCTGATGAGAAATGTTGCTTTTCGTGCTGTTGTTTTTTACTGTAGAAACTGCATGCAATGGAAGATTAGCAAAGAGTTCCTGTCGTTTTGACGTTGGTTGTAACAGGTGCGGCTTGTCAGCTAATGGCATGGCCATGTCAATAGGTAAGTCAAAACCGTCCGGTGCCGAACAACCCAAACTAAGGGTTGAGTCAGATCTAGTAAAGAATGCATACTTTCGCGAGTTAATATTTAACGATGTGCTGGCAGAGCACTGCCTGTCGGCATTTGAATCCTCAATGTTGCTTAATTCATCGTCCGTATCGTCGTGTTCGATAGAGTTTGATAAATTGTTCACTCGACCTGAAATAGAATCGTTCTTATCATAAAAGCTAGTGTCATTCCGCATGTAGTAAACGAATGCATCAAGCACGTAAGAAATGTGCCGCAGAGCAGTTATATCCAATACTGGCAGTGCATCCCTATGCTCCGATGTATGTGCCCGCATTAATGAAAGACAATATGTAAAAAAATCTCGACGAGAACTTGACCCTAAAAATGATCAAATATTTACTTAATGCTTTAAAAAGAGGCTCCATTCGGTCTTACCAATCACATTGACTCCCACGGTTGAAGACGATGCTGATGCTTGGGTTGTAGTAGTTTGTGCACTGAGGTTGAGCGGATGCAACGGGTGAGTTGGATCAGTGTAGTTCGTCAAATAGGCACCGAATTTCAACTGTGCCTCTGTTCCGTCCATTACTGTAAACATCCAGTCCCATGTTGGTTTCAAACGTTTTTCTACAAACATCTTTAGCAACATAAATTAATAAATTGTTAAATCATAATTTATAACATACATATATATAAATATATTTATAAATGCTCACTTGGACTGCAACCGCTTCTTCAATGTGTATTTTTAATGACGTTTCAATATCATTCGTCATATTGTACGACAAAATACCTAAGAGTTCTGATATTTGCCGAATCGTGATTCCAAAAGCTCGCCCTAAATTGCTTGCGGTAGTCGCCATTGTGTGGGACTCGGCGGATGGTGTATTAACTGCAGTGCTAGCTGGCACAGTTGATCGGCGCAATGCCATAGGATCAATGAAAACTAAATTAGAACCAGTTGGAACACGAACAGACGATCGAGTATTATCACGGCTTCTGATTGCCCATTGCATTGTTGGTGGGGTGAGATCGTTGCGTGAGTTTGGGTTGATATTGCGGCGCTCAAGTTGTTGATCGCTGAAGTTAAAGTCATCAGACTGGTCATCAGATTCGCCGTCATCAGACCCATCTTCCTCTTGAGCTGAGGAATCGCCAGATTCGTCTTCCAGAAAAAGAACACCAATATCTATAACAATTATTGAATTTTGATTATTCAACAAGTAAGAATGCTCTAGCCGGATATACCCGACTACAAGACGCCCAGTACCCAAGTCTAAAACTTTCAATCACATCTTCGTCCACTTACACATACACACACACGAGCCACACCGTAAGCGAGGCATTTCGTGCATAACTTCCTTGTTTATCATCCGATTAACTTAAAATTTGTACAGTAGATTAAGAGAGAACAAAGTGTTATACATGCCAAATCCCAAAGCTATATCCTTGAAATTGTTGGTATCGTAAGGTATACAGCAACCTTGACCTACGTTAATAAAAGAGTACTCGGTATTTGAAATTTGGTGACTTAGTTCATACAGACAGTCAGACATTCCATAAACCCAATGAACCAATAACACACATGTGTAATCCAACTATTTTTCTAAATATATGAAAGGAAAGTAAGATTGATCCAGTTGACCACATTAGACTACAAAACTCCCTGTACCCAGGTCGAAAATGTCTGATCGCATCTTCGTACACCTACACATATACAAACACATACACAAGGATGAACTCACACAATCGACAGCGCAAGCGAGGCATTTTAAGTGATGGCTGTGATGCTTCTTTCCCGCTGCAGTACGGAATCTTGTTTATTAGCCGATCGAATTGACAGTAGATTAAGAGTGACTAAAGTATCGTACATGCCAAATTCCAAAGCTATATCTTTAAAAGTGCGGCTGTAAAACGTTTTGATCGAATTGCGGGGGAACGGGGGGAGATATCTGAGATCGGAAACAAGCTTGATCTGCGTATGGTATACATACAGGAACCTACATTCCAAATTTGGTGTCTCTAGCTCTTATTGTTGCTGACGCGTTCATAAGGACAGACAGACATGACCGTGGCCAAATCGAAATCTCTTTTGATACTGACCAAGAATATATATATTTTATAGGGTCGGAGATGTCTCCTTCTGCCTGTTACATACTTTTGCACAAATCCAATACCCCCTTTTTTAATAATTTTATCGGTACAGGGAGTAAAAAAGTTTGTTGAATAACCATCTACCTTTATATGTATATACTGGCAGGTAATACCCCGACTTTGTCCGGCGAAATACTTAGATGAAAGTGCATCATTTTGAATTTGACTAATTTCGTCAACCGTAAGACATACACATAAATAGCGTATCACAGAGCCACGTGACTAATATTTCTTGTGTACGGCTATGAAAATGTCTTTGAAGCTCAAACTAACTTATCAAATAATCCCACTGATTTGACTTGACTTCCATTCCCGCCCGTGGCGACGCGATGAAATGTATTCTCTAAAATCATTTGGCATTTGAAGCCAATTCCACGAAAAATACAAAGAGTCCAGACTAAAGCTTTACAACAATTTTCCGCCCGTTGTATTGCCCGCAAAGTACCGAGGATTTTTTTTATTAATATTTAGAAATTAGTATGAAGCCTTTCGCATGAAAAACGAAAATGCTGAATTCCAGACCGGTAGCACATGTGTCGCATTATTTAATGTGAGGTGCTTTGAAAATTAGTTTCAAAATAATCGAGTGATAAACAGAAAAGTTGTAAAATGAGTTTGAAGTCAATCGGACGATAATCAAAAAAGTTTTATACAGCAGTTTTCCGCGAACTTTTCGACCTTGGGGGTAGATTTTCCAAAAACTTTGACCACCGCTCGTATTATATTTTCCCATAGAGCCTTGAAAATGAGTTTAGCCAATCGCATGAAAATTAAAAATGTCGAATTCCAGAGTTTTCCGACCATGGGGCTGAATTTCCCAAAATCACTGATGCACTTGTCGAATTGTTTTACTTAAAGACCATTGAAAATGAATTTGAAGGTGATCGGACGAAAGTTATACTTTCGCCAATACAACCTTGAGACCCACATGTGGGTGGATTATAAAAAATCGGTGAAATATGTGTCAAATGAATTTTTGTGTTGATCTTTGAAAATGAGTTTGAAGCCGATTAAATGGTAAGCAAAAAAGTTTCATACAAAAGCTTTCGGCGATTTTTCACGCTTGTGGGTGGTATTTTCCAAAATCCCGTCCTAGTGTGCACTTTCATCATAGATGGAACCTACTGTGAAAATTTAAGCATCCTAGCTCTTATGGTTTGGGCTATGATCATCGCATAGCCCAAACCAATCAGTCAGCACGAACTCTTTTATATACAGTTGTGTTCATGAAAATAGTAGTGCTGCTCGTCACAGGACTTACATAAAATTTTAATGTGTTTGTAGCGTTGTAAAATAATAGTATGACCACTTCTTTTTTTTTAGAATAGATTGCAAAGAACAGAACGAAAAAATCCCATGACTTTCTAGCAAATTTCTTCTTTTTTTTTAACAACGATTTTAGAGGAATGCCTTTAAAATTAGCCGTTCATGACAATAGAAGTGGCTACTAAAAATGGAATAAAATACTCTATACCATTGGTCAAACTTCATATTTTATGTTTTATAGGTCTAATACTTAATTGTATATCCATTATTTTGTATAACGGCTCGGCACCTGGGTGTAATGACATCGATAAGGTCCTGGTACAGCTTCAGGAGTTTAGTGCCAGGCCTCCTAAAAAACTTGCCACAGCTTTGTTTTCACGATGGGGTTTCAGTTGCCACAACTCTCCTAACATTGCCCCATAAGTTTTCGATCGGATTTGGATTGGAGACTATGCTGGCCATGGCATGATGTCGATCTTTTTGGACGCAAACCAATCCTTACCCACTAGTGTGTTTGGGGTCGTTATACTAATTAATGTAGAACTAAATCTGCCGATTATTGATGTGACAGTTCGTCGTCGACTTATTCAACATAATTAATTCGCCGGAAGCCCCAAAGAGGTACTAATTTTAACAAAAAACTACCTAGTCGCAAGAATTAAATTTCTAACAAGTAAGAATGTTCTAGTCGAGTATACCCGACTACGAAACTCCCTGTACCCAAGTCTAAAACTTCCAATCATATGTTCGTCTCTTACATATGCACGCACACATACACAAAGCATACACACACACACGCGAGCCACAGCGTACGCAAGGCATTTTAAGTCGTGGCTGTGCTTCTTCTTCCCCCAACGCTCCAGTACTGAATATTGTTCGTTGAATAACTTCCGTGTTTATTATCCGATTGATTTGAAATTTGGACAGAAAATTAAGAGTGACTTAAGTAATATACATGTCGAATTCCAAAGCTATATCTTTAAAAGTGTGGCTGTAAAACGTTTTTATCGAATTGCGGGGGAACGGGGGGAGATATCTGAGATCGGAAACAAACTTGATCTGCGTATGGTATACAGGAAGCTACATTCCAAATTTGGTGTCTCTAGCTCTTATAGTTGCTGAGATCGACGCGTTCATCCGGACAGACGGACATGGCCAAATCGAAATCTCTTTGGATACTGATCAAGAATATATATACTTTATAGGGTCGGAGATGTCTCCTTCTGCCTGTTACATACTTTTGCACAAATCCAATACCCCCTTTTTACCCATTTTATGGATACAGGGAGTAAAAATGCATGGTGTACTGAGGGTATACAGTGTAACTATACACCACAATGTGTACCAAATTTGGTTTATATTACTTAAAGGTAGTTTAAAAATTGAGTTCATACGGACAGACGGATATTTCACAAATCCAATATACTCTTTCAAAATAAATTTTTTTAACAGAGTATAGAAAATTTTATTGTTCCCAGAATTTGGTCGAATGCGTTGACCACAGGCGAAACTAGTATTAAAGAATTATGCTTGTATTTCATTCATTTCATTAAAAAAGTCAAAAACAAATATAATCTGCATAGTCTTGAAATCGAATAGCTAAAACAAACGTACGGCTAGATAAACGGAAATCAATTCGACTATTTACTCTGATAAAGAATAATCATATATAGGGTCGAAGCTATTCCATTTCTTACATATTTGGATGTGTAGAGAGTATTATGCATAATACCTGTTTCGGAACCAACAGTTGCGCCAGCTTGAACGCTTCTTTGTGCATCTTGATTACTCTGGTTATCATCCGAGTCAGATTCGGTCTCGGCGTCATTAAAGGTGAAATCGTTGTCACTTTCGTCATCTTGTAAACCTTCTTCATTCCGCTGGTTCTCTATTAAATCGTCGTCATGGTTACTTAAATTGGTTTCTCGACTAGGAATTTCTTCCGATTCTGAAGGATCTCTAAGGGCTAAATCGAATTGTGAACAAAAATATATTTAATAAAAATGAATATCTACTATATTCCTGTACTCACTGTCCATTGTAACAACATCATAGTTTTGTTGTACACTAAAGCTGGTACTCTGAACATTAATAGTATCATGCACTACTGTCTGCTCGGAAGTGGACTCAACATTGGAAGGTGCCAGTGGCTCAACGCTAAATAAGTCATCAGAATTCTACAAAATCAAACAAGTATCATTATAGATTATTAAATATATTTGGGGTAGTATAACTTACATCCAGGTTAGATGAGGACATTGTAAACGGAGCTGTGGGTCGTACAACGCCAAGTCTTACGGGTGCAATCAGGGCTTCAGATACCTCACATAGTTCCTCAATAGAAATTTTGTGCAGCGTCTGAAACACCTTAATACAACTTTGAACATATTTGTTGCATGAGGTGTGGCTCTTGCGTTTCTCTGGGTTTGGCTGTTTCTCCAAATTAAAAATGACAAAGACACGAGCCACAGACCGCACAAAACGTCGCGCAACTTCCTCTGCCTCTGCACACCGATCTACAACAACAAAATTTTGCAACTCGCGCACTAGAGTCAACAAAAGGGTGTCTAGATGATCGCTAGTACATTTCACAATCAAGCTATGTGTAAACTTGTCGAGCAGTGTGGATCCATGCTGAGATTGTATAAAAACGTCAAAATTTTCCGAGTTAACGCCTTCACTGACATTTCCATGAAGATTCTGTAAATGTGCTTCGTTTTTTTCAGCACCACTCATTATCATTGAACGAACTGCGTGCCAGTCAATTAAAAGGCGTTCAAGTGCTTTCCTAGCAAATTTTGGTGGCTCGAGATCGTGGTCTGGCATGTCGCTGTCGACGTCTAGAGAAGAAGACTTTCGATTGGTTATCACTGTATTGCTACCATTTGCATTTCCCGTGTTATTACCCATATTACGTACTCTTACGTTGAAGCGGTATTGCCGTTGTTCCACTATTTGACGGCCCACAGTCTGAATGAGAAAAAGCAATATCGATTCGCCTTTCGAGTTGAATTTTGTGACTAAATCAGTGCAAGAAACAAGTTTGCAGAGCAATGCGAAACGCTTGGTAAGATTTCCTGCAATCAGTGCTTTACATTTACATTTCTCCCAGCAGTCGCAATAAGCTGTTGGTGCCGTTCGTTTGAGTTTACAGTCGTGACCCTTGTGGCAGACCCGTGCGCATTCTGTGCAACAGCATAGTGAACCGGTAAGGCCGCATGTTTTACACTCGAAAATATTTTGATTTATGTGATCCGCGCCTGTCCAAGTGAAGGAGCATGTATCGTTATAGCAGATAACATGGAGTGGCGATTGATCAGCTGGTGAGCCACTAGGAAATATCATTGCATCTTTAAGCTGGGCGTCTTGTTCAGAAATAGTGAGAATTGTGTTCAAAAGTATAATACCAGCTTCGTATGCACGGCACGAAACTGCCAACATGAAAGCGGTCTGACCTTGAGCATCCTTGGCACTTAGCATCTGGTAAAGATAGGGACGCATAGCAAAACTGGCACACATATGTTGAAGAATCAGGATGGCATGTTCGCGCCGTTGTATTAGATCGAATGTATAATTTGGAGTGCCCATTTTACTGTTTGAAACACCAATGCTTTGGGACGACGAAGGCAATATATTAGAAACATCATCATCGACGATATCTGCCACATTCTGGGATCCGGTCGTGCTGAGGTTGCTCGCCGCTCCTGATTCAACCGACCAAGGTAACGGAATATATGCGTGATCTTCACCTGCACTAGTCGTTGGCTGGTTGCTATGTTCTATTTGTTCAGTATTAATAAGCCGATGCATCATGTCACGAAGACTAATTCGATTTTCCCTGGTCAATGATGCCGAAGTTGATGGTGAATTGACGCCAGCGGAAACCGTGGCGAAAGTGGAGTTATCGCTGAAGCTGCCCCCATTGCCTACAAAAGCGCTGCCATATGACATCGCCGATCCAGTTCCAGTACGTGGCAGTGAAACACCAGAAGCAAGCGGCTTTTTATCCGCACTACTGCTGCTCAAATCTGAAGAATGTTGTGAATCCTTGTTAGAAGTTGGTGAGCACATTATTACACAGGCATGAAATATGTTCCGATTACCATCGCAACGCTCCTCAACAACAGAAATCGTCTCTTTGCGGTCTTCTTTTTCAAGACGCAACAGAACAGCGACGCAATTTTTCATGTCACATCGCAATATATGGGGCATTAGCTTCTGGGTTTCAAAAAGAATCGCCGTCATGCATACCTTTGACTTCAGATTGATGCAAGATGCTGCCGGCGGGAGCGATATTGTTGCCATGGTAACTGATTTAACCGGTGGCAAATCGAACCACTGAGGATCTTTTATAGAGCCCACACAATCCTTAGCCAGTGGATATAAGGCCCCGTTGCCATCCCTTAGAACAATCGTACTGCTATTGCCGTTGCAATCATTGTTACAAGCCATGGTAATGTTATTAGAAGATGCGCCTATAAATGAAGCACAGTCTGTCGGAAATTGACAGTTCTGCTCTTGCTTGCTATTATGTAAGTTATACAGGCTGTAATGTATTTTGCCGGAAAGTTTCTTAATCACATGAATGCCACGCGTATCTACCGCTATTGTAAGAAGTTGAGCGCTTGCTGGATCAGCACCAATGTTTATTTTCTTAGGTTGCTTTTGTAGCCAATCTGGACCGCGTGACGACATAGCCGTTCGAAAGACTTGTATATCTTCACGTCGTAATAGACGGCATTGTTGCCAATCGTCCTCTTTAACTTCATCTTTAGTCCCTAAGCCGACCACGTTACTGACGCAAGTTAATGGTGGAAATCTGACTGCTACGTAGTCGCCATCAACCTTAAGAACTTTCCCGATTGGACCCACTTTGTCCTCAACGAAAACAACGTCCTTAAGCTGCCAGAGCTCCTCATCTTTTCTGCCCTCTTGACAATTGTTGCTATCTTCTTTAGTAGTCATTCTTTTAGTGCGTTTATGAGAAGTAACGCTACCGGTATCGCTACATGTACTAGACGCTGGAGATGGTGGTGGTGGCATGTCGATACGATCAGTTGACTCCTTACTTGTTGAACTTATTTGACCACTTTTGTTAGAGCTTGTTGCTTGCGCAGGTGCTGTCTTCGAAACATCCTTATCAGTAATACATCCGTGAGTATTGGTTATTGTTCCTGTAGACTGGCATTTATCAGACGCTAAAGTTGTACCGATATTTATGATTTTCATACGACAAACGTCTGAGAAATCCCACACAGAGTTTAATAACTGTCCAACTTTAGGTACACCATTTGTACAGGTAAAACCAATGGATCCAGTTTGGTAAATAGGACACTTCTTCATAATAACTTGTGACCCCACGTTAATTTCTGCTACAACCAATTTGAATGGCTTTTTTGTTTTTGTTCGAAACTTATCCCATAAATAACGGCGTTGATCGAATGGTAGAACTCCCCACCAGTAAATATTGTTATTTTCGGTTTTAACAGCTGTGTATAGAGAGCAAACATGAATAGTTGCAATGGGGTCGATATTGAATTCATTGAAAGCTGTGGCGGCGTGCTCTAATTTTGCACCGAGGTATCCCAGTTGTTCATCCATCCAAGTGGCAACTCGATTTGACCCAGTTACTATAGAGCACCTAATGAAATTAGCTGATATAAGCTCTACCTTTTCAGCAATGTTAAGTGTCACGGTCTTCGGATGATAAACATGGTCCGTCTAAGGCAAAAGTTGTAAATTTAAAGCAAAATACATTTTTTTTAAGATGTAAGCAACTATAATTCACTTACAATTATCAGACGCTGGTTTTTACCAACATTGTATATGGGACAAAGTATACATAAGTATATACAAACAAAGTATATGAACTGACCAAATAAACATGCCCTGAACATTTTCATTCAGTGGAGGAATAACTAAGTTTTATTCATTGCAATGGAACATTTTATGCTTTTTTTTAATAATTACAAATTAAAGTAAATTTGTGTAAAACTCACTAGAAACTTTCGATAACAAATTTGTCTGTCCAAACAATGGGCACACTTGCATCGAAGTATAATGGTATTGAATAGAATTTTACAAAAATTTAATTATGTTAAGCAATTTGTTTTGAACGTTTTGAATGGGATCTAGTTCTTATAGTTGCTGAGATCGACAGATGGACATGGCCAAATCGACTCGGCTATTTATACTGATCAGAATATAAATATAAACTTTATAGGGTCGGAAATTTCTCCTTCTGCCTGCTACATACAATGCAATGAATAAATCTTTGAAAGGGACCAATAATTTATTCATTTCTCAGAACATGGTTTTTTTTTTTTTTTTTTTTTTTTTGCTAAGTGTAGACACTACAAGTTGACCTAAAAGTTATAGTTTTACAAATAAGTATAACAATTATTACATATATTTACAATAAGCCAATAAAATTTAGAGAAGTTCTCAACTTTGTGTATTTTTTTTAACAATGTTATAAGAGTTTGATTTTCGAAAAGCAGACAGACGGAGACAAGATCAAATCGGCTGATGCAAAATGGGTTCTGTGCAATCGCAACTTGATCAATGAATTCCTTATAAGAGGAGGTTACCCGACCTGTGACCTCATAATATAATTTAGTTTTGCTTGTAATGACATTATGTGTGTATTAGCGGCATTGCACCATATGGCCACTCCATATGTCCAGATAGGCATAATCATCACCTTGAAAAGCAGTACCTTGGAGCGTAGGGGAAGCTTGCATGATACCTTCAACAGCCACTGAAGTTTCTTCAATCGAGATTGGAGAGAGTGTCTAAGCACTCTGGTATGGAATTTGAACGTGAGTGACTTATCTTATGTAAGTCCGAGGTATTTACGCTTAATCACAATTGGGAGGGGAAAACTCTACTCATCGGCTTTATCAAACATGTCGTGGAAACGTCTATTCACTCCCCTAAGTGTTAAAATAATACTGGGGCCTTGCATTTAGCTCCGATTTTCCAACGTCTAATTAAAGTCCATATTAGCAAATTGTTAGCTAAAGCTAACTATTTATTGAAGTGTCCCTAAAGCAATCTCAATTTTTTAAGTGACTATTAGGGTTTTGTATAACTTTTAGCAAAATTGTTGAAATCTTAGCAACGTTGTCGTTTAAATCAACTGATTTTTTTTAACTGGTGGCAACATCAATGTGATATTTTTAAAAGTGAATTAAAAATTAAGTTAAAAAAAAAGAGCGGTAAAAAAATGTTACAGCAGGGGAAAAACGGATCTTGTTGCGCTTGTTAAAGCCAACCAGATGGTTCTGGAGTGTTAAAATCTTCCAGAGAGTAATCAAAAATCGCACGGTTTAAGCTTATAGCCAAGTTTGAATATTTTTATTTGTATGTAGCAACGGCTGTTTTTATTTAAGTCACTTTTAACTTAATAGTCAGTTGAAGTACCTGTTAGTTCTTAAAAGACGCATTTCCTACTGGGAGTATTAAAAATCAAAATTGGGTATAACACTAACTGACTCGTAGCGTTTACTAGAAACATTGAAAAATCGGGCCTTAATGTATTTTCTTCGTTGGGCCTCCCTCCGATCTGTAGTACTGAAAGTAGTTTCTGTAATCTTGACTTGAAGTTCGCGCAATAGGTCACGGACCACACGGTAAAACTTTTAAGCGGACCAGGGAGTTATGCATTTAAAAATCAAGACAATACCTTTACGCGTTTCGGGATTGTGGGAAAATAGTCAAATTTCGACAAAAAAAAAAAAAAAAAAAAAAAAAAAAAAAAAAAACGACGACCAAGCGCCAGCTTAGGTACCAAGGTTTTTAAGATTTATCTTTCTGTTACATAGACTTGAACAGTTTTCGTATCTCCTATCGGTGCACATCTTGGGTGTACAGCGCGTAAAAATGAGGGACGAGTTTGCCTAGAGACAGACACAGATGAATATAGCTAATGGACTGAGCTAGTCCTTACACTAGCGTTACACATTTTGTAACAAAATTGAGCTACCATTGCATGGCTGTTAAAGCCGTAATTACAGATTAATGTTACTTACATCTGATTTATAAGGCTCCAAGTCTAGCCATCGCCACTGATGTAATTCTCCATTTTCAGAGAGGGCAATGAATTCTGAATACAAAGCTCCAATAGTTTTGAAACGAATTGAACTTTTGTCGGGCCATGGTTGCAGTTCTTCGGATATCCATATTGGCGATGGCATTGCAGCAGGTTCCTTCTTTTTAGGATCTAAAATTGGTTTTGTTTATAAAAAGATCATTTGAATCATGCATATATTAACCTGTATCTTTATCCCACGTGTAATCGTCTTTACTTATCCAGCGACGTGGGCCATAGTACTGACGATCCCGCCATCGACTAAATGCTTCTCGATCAGCATTAGTAGAAGATATTTGAGCAGAAAGGCTGCTACTCCCTGCTATAACGCCGCTAGAAGATGCCGATGCGCGATTAGACTGATTATTATCTGCACCACTTGCACTCGCGTTACTCCGTTCACTACGAATACGATCGAAAAGTAGACTAAAAAAGAAAAAGCCTTTGTAAGCCTGTCATTATCTGATATTTATTTATATAACTTTTTAAGTCCTAATTAATTGGGTGCAGCACAATATTTTGCACGTCTTATCAGTATCAAATTTCTTCATATGTTGTATAAATATAGGTAAAATTATTGAACAACTTTTAAGAATGCTGGGGATACTAAAATGTATGTAACAGGCACTCTAAAAAGTTTATTCTTAATCAGTATCAATAGCAAAGTCGATCTTCCTTCCGTATATATAAACGCAAGGATTTTGGAGAATATATGATCTAGGGACAGTAAATTTGGATTGTGGGTTTGTGTATATCGGGCGCATATCGGCATTTCCAGTGACGTTACGTGAAAATCGTACGATAATATAAGACAAAAAACAAGGAGAAAGTAAGATTTGTGTAGTTTTTTTTTCTGAATAGCAATTTAGTTGGACTATATTTATCGAAAAGATGAAAACAATCGAACATTTAGCTTAGAAGATACAAGCAAATATAGGCGATGACGTTTCGTTAAAAAAATGGAAGTTGGTTGTTTGGAGTTGTTAAAACTCAAATCTCAGCTAAGTAAGCAAGCCTTTTATATTTATAATTTTGTCTCGAAATGTGTAATGGACTAAAAAAGATGTTTCCAAACCAACAAAGTATATATATTCTGAATCAGCATGAATAGCCGATATAGCGATGTCCGTCTGTTTCTATGAAAATTAGACTCTCAGTTTTAAAGCCATCGTAATGAAACTTGGCAAAGACCCTTCGTTTTGCTGCAGGTAGTACATATGTCGGAACCGGCCGAATCGGACCACTATAACATATAGCTGCCATAGCATTGATTGGTCGTCAACTATGTTTTTGTACGAAAAACTTTTTGTTTATCAATGGATTCTCACCAAACTTTCCCAGAGTCTCTAGAGAGTTTATACAATCTGACCAAATTTGGTCAAAATCGGACCACTACATCGCTATATCAAACTTTTTGTTTATACAATTTCATCTAAATCTGACCACATGGCTCCCATAGGTACATTCAGACAACAATTAAGTTTTGTATACAAATTAATTCCTGCTAGGGTATATAGCTTCGGCATTCCGAAGATAGCCGTCCTTTCTTGTTTTTAGTATGATTTGGAATAATGTATGTTTATTTTCCAATTTATAGTATTAAAAAGCCTTTTCAGGTTTTTTTTATTAGCCTTAGTATGACACGTTAAGTTACATTTTTTAGTAATGATTGTTCTTTAAAACTTATTTAACGCAAATAATACATTTATTTCCACTCCAATATTAACATCAACTTAATTGAAAACTCTTTCAAACATTTTTGGGTGAATTTTAATATATCGGTCACGGTTGACCTTTCTATGGAAATGCCTATATGCAAGAGAAGCATTTACAATAACGTTACGTTACACACTTTTGAAATTTTAGAAGAAAAAAACACTGTGTGCCTCGATATTTTAATATTTTCAGTGTATCCAACAAAACTTTCTTTAAATTTGAAATTTCACGCACTTGCGATCATCAGATCACCAGATGTACGAAGAGTAAAGCTTATTTCGGTGACATTACGTTACATAAGAATATCATAAAAAGCAAATCAAAATTTTAACGTTGATTGATATTTGTATGCTCTTTTTGCATTATTCTGTGGTTATTTTTTTTTTTTTTAAGATAAGAGTGCACCTGCATCATTAATGTTAAAAATAAGGATTTAGAAAATAACATGCTCTTAGAAAAAAACAAAGTTGAGCAAAGCTTCGCATTGCAAATGAGAAAAGACTTGAACTCTACGATTTCATAAATTTTAGAAATTTCTCTTTAATAATCAAATTTAAAAGAAATATTTGGATCAGTTTTAATTTTTAGTTCATGGTGGACCTTCCTATCGAAATGCCCCATATCAAGATTATATCAGATTTTGAAATTGATCAAAACGATTTATAAGGTCAATTTAAAAGATTAGCCTTGATTTTGCGCTCGTCCCTCTTGATCTATTGGGCCAATAATAATAAAGTTATTCAAGACACAAATTTCATTTCTGCACAGCGGAAGGGACACAGCAGCGCAGAACAAAGATTCAGCGCTCTGCTTGCATTCCAACTGTTTGATGCGCGTGTATGTGTATGTCTACAAAGATAAGCTGGGTACAGGGTTTCTTGTAATCGGGTATACTCGACTAGAGCCTTCATTCATTATTATTATTCATTTTTTTTGGGGGATGTTTCTTTTATGTACGATACTTACTTTCTAATGCTTGAATAATTACTAAAGATTTCCTCTGAAAAAAGTCCGTCGGATGGATCAATAATTACGCTACTGTTATCACCCGAAAAACCATTGTCCAATAATGAAATAAGGTCTTCAGGAACATAGTTGTCCGCTCCCTCTTCAGTATCTTCAGCCTCTTCGTCATCACGTGAGAGCAAATTATTAACAGCTAAATTCACGTCAAGATTTGTGCGCTACAGTTTAGGGCGTTAAGGATATTTTATAATCTAAATGGTTACATGCATCATATTAGACTACTTACCTGAAGTTCTCTAATGATAAGGTTACGACTTTTTCCTTGTAGCACGACTTCTGCTTGAGATATAAGTTCTTCAGGCACATAGGTGGCTGGCACTGTCACTAGGGGTCGATTGGATGTGCTACCTCCAATTATTACACCTGTACTTCTTGATCCGGAGCCTTGTCCACTTGAACTTGTCCTTCCAGTTGCTCGGAGAAGACGAGCTCTCGAGCGAGCCATTGGTCGAGACGATGATGGTGCCTTTGGAGCATTTGTTGTTGCTACTCCGCCAGATGGCGCACTTTAAATCAAGAATAGTCATTATCCTAAGGTAACCTGAAGTCTTCTATTAGCATACCACTTATTGTCGGATTTAGTCAAATCAAGCTTTTCGGAATTGATAGAGAATGCTACCCGAAACGCTTTTCCATCTTCCAGAAGCACTCCAATATGACTAGGTCCAATGACCACTTCCCTTACTGGAATTTTCAATTGCTCAAATATCCTATGAGTACCGGAACCGAAACGGTTCACTTTTTCAGAGACTTCTCGAATTCTAAATAGGAAATTAAATTTTTTTATTAATACCAAATTAAAACAAAACATTTATATCTTCGGCATGCCGAAGACTACCCTTTCAGAAATATCCTTAATACAAAAACAATTTTTCTAAGCCTATGAACGAAAAGGTTTTTCGTAGAAACACTCGTTTGTTATCCGATTCTTTGCCAGTTATGTGATATAGTTAGAAAGCGGATTAAATTTGGTCATATTTTACAAAACTCAATGATTTGGTGTTTGTTGATAGTATCTTCATATACTAAAAAGTTTTTCATAAAACTCAGTTTTCGACTTTTAGTTATACTATATACTATATGAAATTGATTAAAACTTAATCAGTTTGTATTTGTATTGTGAGTTCGGATGCTAAGTTTGCTTAAGATATCTTGAAAAACACGCAAATCTACAGAGACAGATTTGAGCCGGTCAGTGCACACATTGATTAACTTAATTTAACAAAAAAAAGTTGAGAAACGCGATGAAACAATAACATAGTTGTTAAAATTCCTTTTCAAATTAAAATTTAAATATGTATTATTGAAGCCATAAATACAGAGATAGTTTTAATGTAACCTTATATCAAATTAAAAGGATAGAATAGCCAAGAACTAATCGTTAAACACCGTTACAAAGTTACGTTTCCTTTTATGGCAGATGGCAGGCTCAATTGTCGACAGATCGATCCTATGGCAGATACATACATGTTATAATGGTACGATCTAGTCATATCCGACATTTGTATAGAAACAGACAGACAGACGGACATCGCTTTATCGACTCGGCTGTTAATGCTGACTAAATATATATATACTTTGTGCGGTCCAAAACGTTTCCTTCAATCCGTTACAAAATTATAGTACCCTCTGCAAGGGTATACAAATAATGGAGCATGGGACATCAAAGTTGCAGATCATGTTAAATTTTCAAAGCTTTTATACATAGAATTTTTTGACACACGCACCCACCCTCTGCAGGAAACCATAGGCCAAGGTCAATTGAGCGAAATAATTTTTTTCATTTACATAATTACTAGTTCACTAATTACATAACCGGGCGTAAAATTTGTGGGACACTGGTAGATCCCAAATTCCAATTAGCAGGAGCGATTGTTAAAGATTGAAATTTTAACTCGGGCGATGTCGGAAAGTTTCTACACATAAATACATGTGTATATATTATATGATGCGTTTAATCAGTTACACATTTCGTGCCAAATTATAATATGTACTCTATCAAAAGTAACAAAAATGTTTTCAATCAAAATTTGATGCAACAGCTTAGAAGTTATGTTATAGCCTTGCACAATGCATTTGTGTTGTATTTTTGTATGTGCAACAAAAACTCAAATTTCTCTCGATTGCACCTATGGCAGCTCAATGATCTGTGGTCTGACTAGTTCAGACATACATACATATACATTTGTACTACATGGACCAACAAGAAGCATCTGTGCAAAGTTTCAGCAAAAGAGCTCTAAGACTGGACTACTTTTCATAGAAACAGACAGACGTACGGACATCGCTATGCTGATCAATAATATACACTATGTGGGGTCGGAACCTAATGGTATATAAATACATTGTGCAGTATGTGCTATAGGTCAGTACTGAATCGGCTGGTCCATAAAGATAACTAGCCTAACATACCGCGTTGCAGGGTATGTATTCGACAATAATTTGTACACCTATAAATGCAGCAAGGCGGCTTGATAGCACATGCATACATAAATATGTACATATGTAAGTTCATAAGTATTTTGGCTAATGTATGCAATACATAACATTGCATGCAATTTTAGACAAAGCCGTATATAGTAAATACATACATACGTATCCATATACATATGTACATACGTTTGTAGATATGTATGTAGGATCATGTGCAAATAGCTCAAAGAAATTCATATAATTATAATATACACATGCATATACATACATACAAATATTCATTTGTACAGAAACTCATATACACATGTATATATATATACTGGAATGTTAAAAAACGTACAAATACATACATACATACAAATATGTACCTTTATGGGTATACGTACATACATATGTACATGTGTTTAACATGTGCAGAGAATTAATTCTACATACATAATTGTACATACATACGCAAGTATGTGGATATCTTCTATTCCAGTATTTTCATATACACTTCTTACCTTTCAATAAATTGTTCATCATTTCCAGGAAGTGGTTGCAAAACAAATTGCATCGAAACCATTGTTAATATGTGTAACTATACGAAATCTGGCTCTTTCTCAATTTTCATTTTAGCTTGAAAAATGTAACTAAAAATAGGGATGCCACATAAATTTAAGATTACACAAAATATCGATTAATACATCATATCGATACATGGTCGTTAAGTATATGTAAAAGTTATTCCGATAATAAACTTAAGTAAAATGGTATATGAATGTAAAAGACCTACTAAAGTGGAACAAAGAATAGAAAATTCAATTTTTGTTCCTTATTTCAACGGTAAAAAAATGTTTTTTATACAGAAAGCCAATTTTCATCTGATTGTTTCTATGGGAGCAAATAATAATGTGAGCCGATTGTGCTAAAATTAAAGGAAACTAAGAAAAGTATAATCAAACTCTCAATTGTATACACTTTGTAATTTTATTTTTCACCCGATCATTCCTATGGCAAGCTATATGATATAGTGGTTGGATTTTGAATAAATTCGGACAGATTGTATAAACCCTCCAGTGACTCAATTTGGGTGAGTTTATTGAGAATAACTTAATAAGCAAAAAAGTTTATCATACAAAAACATAGGTTTTGACAGATCATTCTAATGGTAGCTGTAATATATTAATGGTGCGATACACCGTCAGTTGCTGCAATAGCGGTACCAGCACAGCATTAACGGCAGCAGTAGCAACTTTAGCAGCAGTGCAGCCACAGCGACAATTGCTGATCTAGTGGGGTGAACTGCACCAGTGGTAACTGTCACTGCAGCACCGCAGTGCACAAAACAGTGCAAATGTCGTGTATGTCCTTAATTAGCTTAAATGTTGGCATGAAATTATCCTTGACCATATTTATTGCACCAATTCATTTGAAAACACATTGTATATTGTAATATTTTATAAGAAATGCTTTGATTCTGGTGACATTCCTGAAAAGGAATGCAATGTTTCAGGTGGAAAATTCAATGTCGGCAATTTGAGTCTTCCATTTGCACAATTCTAGGTTTATTAGAACTAAAATCAACTTGACTATTATAGTTGAATTCAGCACGAATTAAATTGAAATTATACATGCGCGATTATCAGAGATCATTGCTTCTCGTTACGTCCTCGCTGTGTGCTTTACAGTAGTTTCTTCTGCTCTACCTGCAGCTTGCCTCTTGGCATTACTAAATTTTTCACCTAGACTCAATTTTCTTGACACTTATTTATATAGGCAGTTTCTTTTTCGCCTTTTTAAAATTATTCTGAATGGTTTTACAACTTTAGCCTTTGTACCGTAATTATCTACATTAATCAAAACCTACTAATTGATTGATATTTAACGACAGCAGAGACGGACAAACGTTTTGACTTCCTTTACCCATTAAATGGGTAACAGGTAGAAGGAGACATCTCCGACCGTATAAAATGTATATATTCTTGATCAGTATCAAAAGAGATTTCGATTTGGCTATGTCCGTCTGTCTTTCCGTCCGTATATATGAACGACACCAAAGACACCAAATTTGAAATGTAGGTTCGTGTATAGCGGGCGCAGGTCAAGTTTATTTTGTATCCGAGATATTCCCCCGCTATTCGATCAAAACCGTTTTACAGTAAAGCTAAGGTCAGACAGGCTAAAGATTTGTAACAAAATCAAGTGTCAAATGTTTTGTGCAACCACAAAAATTTAGCCTACATTTTGGATGCCGGTCACACGTATGTCAAAATCATCGGAAAAGTTGGCAGTGCCGACTTTGCAAAAAATCGAGTTTCATGCAAACAATTTGTGTACTGGTCACACATTAGTGACAAATATATGGGGGTTTGTAACCTAAATGTCAACGTTTGTCGATAACATTGCTTTAAAGTTATCGATACACGATGGAATCGGGCATAAATAAGTAAATATTAATTTTAAGTTTTGCTGCTGCATCAATGTATGCACTAAATGCTTTAGAGGAGGATGAACCTAATAAGAACATTAAAATTATATTTTTTCGCGAGGGATGGCGGCATCATTTTTGTTCAAAAGTGTCATCGCATATACATAGTTGCACATCTGCGTGTTTGGATCTTTCCGGTCATCCTAAGACCTTTTTTGAACAGCATCCAAATCATCAGACATAGTATCTACAATAGCCTATGCCGGATTATTGAAATTTGACTTGCTGTTTAGGCTCCGAAAAGTCTACATTTGACAAAGTTTGCATAGATTTGGCCTAACATTTGTTTTGTAAGAACAAATGTACGCAAACGATTTTTATTTTGTAACAGGGTGGTCACACAGCTACAAGATGTAACAAACTCGACTTTCACAAAATTTTGTGTTTAAAATTTTAGGTGGTCAGGCGTTTGCAAAAGCATTTGTTAATTTTTTTTGAGATTTTGCTACTAAAATTTAGCCTGTCTGACCTTACCTTTAGACATACACACACACACACACACACACACTCGTGAATAACTTCCGTGTTTATTATCCCAAAGTTATATCTTTAAAAGTGTGTCTGTAAAACGTTTTTATCGAATTGCGGCGGAACGGGGGGAGATAACTGAGATCGAAAACAAACTTGATCTTTTCAAACTTTGTGTCTCTAGCTCTTATGCAGACCATACACGGGCCGATTTTAGCACAATCGGTTGCGGCAACCAGTTGTCACTCAAATTGGGTCTTTGCCTCGCAAGCCGCAATCAGATCAGCCAACTTCGTAGCAATGGCGTCGGTAAGTGCCGAATTTATAAATAATTGATAAAGTAATTATTGTAACTAACTGGTTTATTTAAATATATTAAGTAAGCAAAAAACCAAAAATTTAGAAAAAAAATTTAAAATTTTGAATTTTTTTTAATAATAACAACAAGAAGAAAATCTGAATATCCAATAATGCTATTATTTTCTGCTAAACAATGCCGCTTATCAACGGCATCAAAAGATCTTCAAATGTTTTGCACAAAACAACAGACAAGTACCAGGCGAACAAAAAAAACAGTAGCGGGAAAAACCAAAACGAAAAGGGAGACGCCCACAAAGATGTATACAACTATGCACAACTATAGCCCAACTATAGCAAACCCACCCCCGAACCTGAAGCAGAGCTCTGCAAGTGTTTTGCATACAACGAACAGCATTTGAACCAGGCGATCAGCGAAAACAGTAGCAAGAAAGTACAAAACCAAAGGGAAACGCCCACGAATTGTACCAATCGAGTTGTGCGTTGTCCAACTACACCACAACCAGTTGTGGCAACTCGCTGCTCGTATCAAAAGGTTTTGATACAGAATTCAGTTGGCCCAACATTGTACCAACCGTTCCAATTACATTGCAATCGGTTGCCGCAACCTGAAAAACTCACTCAAGTTGGGCAACTGAATTGGCGCGTGTATGGTCCGGGTTATAGTTGATGAGATCGACGCGTTCATCCGGACAGTCGGAGGGACATGCGGACATGGCCAAATTGAAATCTCTTCTGATACTGATTAAGAATATATATACTTTGTAGGGTCGGAGCTGTCTCCTTCTGGCTGTAACATACATTTGCACAGGTCAAGTCCCCCCTTTTTACCTATTTTATGGGTACAGGGAGTAAAAACGAATTGTGCATGCTGATGTTAAGGGTTAAGTAACTCTCGAGTGGAAATAAGCTAGCCAGGGTAGCTCACGGAAGAATCACACACATGGCTCTGGTAAAGGAGAGTAAGAGACATAACAAGATATTGTTTTACTCTACTCAAAACTAATTCGTGGAGCTCATAAACTTAAACCCTACCCTGGAAACTGCCGATAGATTATTAGAGTTAATATGCCTCAATTAGTAGAGCCGTCTCCTACTACTTCGTTGTTGCATCTCATTCAGAAGTAATAAAGTGGTACACCCCTAATCGCGCAAAGTTTTGGTCTCTCTTATCTACTTTATTTCTTATCATTTTGTGCTTGTCAATAGTTCGAACACATTGTTCCATTTTGTACCGTGGCGAGGTGGCAACGCGTGCACGACCAAGGCTGGAAGATAAGAAATATCGGTTAGTAAGTAAGCACTGTTTTGTTTGGGGAGTCGAGGGGAATGAACTAGTAGCGGGGGGCAGGCGGCCAGTAGTGTGGGGAAAAATATAGATGTATTGGTGAGGGTGCGCAGGCGCTTGAAGGGGATAAATAGGACTGAAAAGGCAAATGGCGCGGAATTGTGGAGGTTAAATGCACGCAGCAAGTCACTGTGCAAATTGGATTTTTTTTTGTGTGTAACATTGGACATGTGAGTATCAAAACTCATCTGCCCAGTGCCTTGCGTGTGACCTTCTGTTTATTCTCGGCAGCCTGGCCTGGAAGAGCGATACAGCAGCCGGGTCAGTGGATTTTTTTGTTTTTGGCTCGAGCATAGAAACACACGTGAAGAAACACACCGGCAATTGGCGGACAAGAGGTTGGAGCAGAACATAGCGGACCAGACCACCATCACCAGGCCACCATCACCATCCAGCTACAGCGATAGACTTACGTGAGTGTGTTCCATTAGCGTCGGCAGCCACGCAGCTGATCCGCATTTTTAAGCCCACATCGGGCAGTGCAAGTTTACGGCCAGGTTATACGGCCGCCAATACCCTGTAAAAGGAAGAATAAAGTTGTATGCAGTGACACTTTGTATATATAGAGAAAACTTACTTGTGTTTGGCCACTGTGTTTTTGTGGTGTGGCGCACACACTTACGCTATACGCACAAGCCTACAAACATATGTGCATATGTGCCTTGTGAAATTCTGCTGCGCATCTTCAATTGCGGCCGCCGATCCAAATTGAAGCAATAAAGCCGCCACTCCACGTTTCTGTAATATTTAATTATTTATTAATATATTAGTGTATTTATTTATTTATTTAATTGTGCATTTTTGTAATATTTACCTTTTCGGCATCTAAGAGTGCATCGACCCTGTTCAATTTTAACACCAACACATTTAACATTTGTGCACACGCATTAGCTGCCAAACAGCTGAGCACATCAAACTCATTAGCCCGTATGTGGTGTCGCGGACTAAAGTGTATCTTGCGATTATTTTGAACGATATTATTTTATAATTTAATATATATTTTTTTTGCCCCTTCCTGACCCTTAACGAGAGCTCTTGGTAGGTGTAGGTGGGTTTTTGGCGCTTTATTAACTGCTTATTAATTATCGCATGACATAGTTTATTCCCACGGCGTTTGTTTGTATATAAATACATACGTGCATGAACATTTATTTTGGGTTTATATATATTTATTTTCTTTATTCATATTGCTTAAATTTAAAAGTTTTGATGTTTGAATTTATAATTTTATAATTTCGTAAATTTTCATTTTTATTTATAATTTCATTATTTATTTAGCAAATTTTGTAATTTATTTATTTAAAGCTAATGTTTAACTAAATGCAAGGAAATGAAATTTATATTAGGGTCACAATATTTATATTAAACTAAGTATAGAAAAGGAAAATATGGAGTTGTAAATTAATTTAGAGGGAGGACGCGTGGCCTGTGCCATGGATTAGGCCAGCCGCAACCGTTCCAGCAGAGGGTGGCCCAAATAATTTTGATGACTTGGACCACAGGCAGGGCGGGCGCGCGAGGTGGAACCATCGAAGCCTCATCCATCTGGCAGTCGTGTGTTCGTTTGTTTGTTGTGATTTTTTTGTTGTTTTTGCGTAGTTTTGTTGTGTTGTTGTTGTTGTTGTGTAAGATGCTGTATGTCTCGTTCTTCTGTTCACATTTAGCGGGCATTGGGTCGTATCCAGCCCTGGGACCGACAGCTAGCCGGCGTTGCCCCACCGACAAAAGCTAATATGTAACAGAAATGGCGCCCTATTTGAATCTTCCAGTCGGGACAGTCGCGGGTTCGGGTTACATTTTATCCAATGTCACCCTAGCTTCGCGTCTGTCAGATAGACTGAAGAGAAGGAATAAATAAATTTGAAGGAGAAGACGACATCTCGCGAACTGCTCCGAATCTGGTCCTTCCGGAGTCGCTGCCGCAGGCTTAAAGGGAGCGTAAAGCTGGCCTTTAATTGCGCGGAGTGATGAATGCTAGGATGAGATACAAAAGCAAGGGTTAGAACAAATTTAAAATTTTTTATAAATTGGTGACTTACTAATGTTATATTTTTTTCACAATTCAATGTCACTGGTGGACGTAAGTCACTGCCGTTCATGAATGAACAGGTAGTTAGCGACGGACAATTTTCCTGGTGGACTGTGATATTGAATGAATCTGTGATGAAAGGGGATATTAGGTTAAGTCAGATTAAGTTGTTTGTATTTATCTGTTTAATGTAGTTTTCTCACCGTGTTGTTTTTGTAGAATAAGCCGTTTTCGTGTTTTGGTCCAGCTCATCTGTCTATCGTAATGGTGTGTGGAGTGGGTGGCCCGGGTGTCGGAAAGACAACCCGTGATGCATCCATTGGCATAGCAAAGCGTTAAGATGGAGGGTTGATGCCAAAACGCAAGTAAAGCGAGCTCGTGCATCGTGAGAATCTTGTCTATCGGTCATCACTTAATGTGATGACTAGAATAGATGACAAGTCACACTAGTATGTAGTAATTGTAGAGTTCCGTGTAGCGACTATCAAGATGGAGCGCAGAAACTGGAGCGGTTACTGGTCCCGGCCAGTCACGTGTCCTCCCCCTCTTAGTGATTTGCTGAAAAGATTTTTTTTTGGTGTTTAGATAGGTGTTTGTGAAGTTTTTTTTTCGTTAGGTGTAATATTTATTTATTTATTTATTTATTTGAGTATTTATTTATTTATGAAAGTATTTACTTGTTTATTTAAATGTCTATTTATTTATTCATCTAAATATTTATTTGGATATTTATTTATTTATTTGGGGTATTAATTTATTTAATTTATTTAATTAAATGAATATTTAATTATTAATTTATACATACCCTCGGAAATTAGAAGTTAGTTTACGGTAGGTTTCGTCAGGTGCTTTCACATCGGTGCCGTTCAAATCAAATGTCCCATAAAGGCAACAGCCAAAACTATCAGACGCGATCGCGTACCCAGAATAACGCGATTCTGGTAAATATAGGCGGGGCAGGTGCGATGGCAAACGAGGGTACCGGTGAACGTCTGCCAGGTAGTTCTCTGAGTAGGACACCGGTTCAGGCAAGAGGATGAGATCCAGCACAGTCGGATTGGGGTGATAGTCCTCCGAAACGGAGCTCGCGTCAGCGGTTAATGCGTCGCTTGCGCAGGCTCATGCGACTCATAGGGCGGCGCAGTCAGACTCCATAAGCCGCGCGGTGCAGGAAGAGATTCGCAACGGGTTCATGGAGATGATGCGTTCGCTTAATGAGGTACTGCAGCACATCAGGCAACCATCACCACAGTCAGAAGTGCCAAAAGGGGATGAAGGTGGTCAGGTGCAGGTTTCACAGGGAGCAATCCCGAAACGAGACCATTCCAGCGCGACAGACGCGTCAGCACCACCACCGAAACCATTTTTGTCACGATCTCGACCGGGTGGAAGTGATCCGTCCATGGTAGGGGCTACTGCATCTGGGGATCCGGGTAACCAGACTGAGCAGCACGCGCGAAATTGGCGAAATCCAAGACAGAATAACTACTGGCGGGTAGAGAATAGGCGAGCAGGCGAGTACCAACGTGAAGAGCCAAATCCATATACGCCAAACTCCAGACAGCGTCCACGATGGGGCCAAGTCGCGAAATGGGATGTCACTTTCGATGGTGATGCGACGAAAATGGCAGTGGAGGATTTTGTGTTCCGCATCGAGTTCCTGTAGAATCAATGCAGATGTTCCTGGGAGGAGGTGCTGAAGGGATTCCACCATTTAGTTACCGGACACGCACGTGAGTGGTACTGGCAGTACGTTCGCGATCATCGCGTGGAGAACTGGATGGAACTGCGAGATCATCTAGTTAGCCGTTTTCGAGGCACTGCGTCAGAGTTTGGTGGAACTGCGGACAACCAGATCACGGCTTCAGGGATTGCATGGAAGTAGAGAGGCGTATCTTCTGCTATAGGTGTGGAAAACCGGATGCGTATGCTCCTAGTTGTCCAAATTGCTCGGGAAACGCGAAAAAGAGTGCGATTCAGGCAGGCGAATCACGCTCACAGATGGGGCCTGTACTGAAAAGATAGAGGAGGATATAGGTAATAAGTTAGGTAGAGATAGTTTGCATGCTAGGTTAAGAAATTTATCATATGAGGAGCGGCTTAGAAATTATATAACAGCTAGAAATAGGATATTTTCAGACTTACAAGTCGATGGGATGCGAGTACTTTCTGTAAGAGTCAAGAAAGCTAGATGTCGTTTTAAGCAACGGCGATCCACGAGACGTCAGGTGATCGATTCCGTGCGTAGGTGCAGCAGAAGTGATCCAAGAGTGTTTGCAGCCATATCCATTATGGGCGAATCAGTAAGGGGCCTGCTAGACTCCGGCGCTACACATAGCATGTTGGGAAATAGGTGTCACGACTTTCTGTAGAAGCTAGGTGTAGCGCCTCGAAAGCATATTTCGACGGTGAAGGTAGCGGGTGGGGAAGATCGCGCAATTGTTGGCCGAGTAGAACTGCCTGTAGAGTATAAGGGAGAGATAAGAAAAATAACATTTTTCTTATGCCCTTTTCTCGAGCAGGTGATCTACCTGGGCATAGAGTTTTGGCGATCATTCGCACTGGCTCCAGCGGTTATGGGAACAGGTTCAACCGGCGAGCCAGTGAGACTAGTGGAGGAGTTGATAGCGGATCAGGTGGCTCACTATGTGGATAGGCCTGAGGATGAAATAGTGCAGGAAGAGTGGCAATTGTCAGCAGAGCAGCAAGCAGAATTGGAGGAGGTAAAGAAAGAGTTCCTTACATTTGAAACGGTAGGTCTGGGGAAGACGTCTATAGAAACACAAAATCCAATTAGTGGACGATGCCGAGCCTGTAAAGGATCGACATTATCCACTGTCACCAGCGATGCAGGAAGTAGTGTGTGCAAAGGTGGACAAAATGTTGGCTTTGGGGGTCATCGAGTGCAGTGATAGTCCGTGGAGCAACCGCACTACTGTTGTGCGACGGCCGGGTAAAAATCGTTTCTGCCTCGATGCCCGCAAGCTCAACAAATTGACCATTAAGGACGCGTATCCACTACCTAGCATCGAGGGGATTTTATCGCGTCTCGATCAGACGATCTACATTTCTATCGTCGATCTTAAATTCGCCTTTTGGCAGATCGAGCTAGAGGAGAAGAGTAGGGCCTATACAGCTTTTACTGTGCCTGGGCGGCCGCTGTATCAATTTCGAATGATGCCGTTTGGTCTCTGTAACGCCGCTCAGCGCCTATGCAGGCTAGTAGACAAAGTGATCCCAGTGGAGATGAGATCCAACGTCTACGCTTATCTTGATGATTTGCTGATCATCGCCGAGGATTTTAGCACGCCCGTAAGGATCTTAAGGCAGGTTGCAGAGCACCTGCGAAAAGCGAATTTGACCATCGGGTTAGGGAAATCGCACTTCTGCTATAAGAATATTAAGTATTTGGGTTTTATAGTCAGAGGGGGAGCTTTAAAAATGGATCCAGATCGCGTCTCTGCTATCCTACGCATTCCTGAGCCACGATCTGTCCGCGAACTGCGCAGTTTTCTGGGAACCGCAGGCTGGTACAGACGATTTATTAAAAATTTCGCAGAACTGGCAGTCCCGCTCACAGACGCTCTCAAGAAGTCAGCGAAAGGCAAATTTAAATTGACGGAGGAAGCAATACACGCCATTGCAAAATTAAAAGCTGCACTTACCTCAGCACCAGTTTTGGTCCACGCTGACTTTAAGAGGCACTTTTATATCCAGTGCGACGCTTCACACTATGGAGTAGGAGCCGTGCTGTTCCAACGGGACGACGAACAGCATGAAAGGCCCATCGCGTTCTTTTCAGCCAAATTGAATTGCCATCAGAATAACTATTCGGTGACGGAAAAGGAGTGTCTGGCAGCGCTCATGGCGATTCTAAAGTTCCGCCCATATGTAGAACTGATGCCGTTTACGGTGATCACAGATCACGCCAGCCTTAAGTGGCTCATGACGCTCAAGAACTTGGATGGTCGCTTGGCTCGATGGCCTCTCCAACTTCAGGCATTTGACTTCGGCATTGAACACCGAAAAGGCGTAGACAACGTTGTTGCCGACACATTGTCGCGAAACATCGAAGAGCTGGCAGTAGATCCGAGCAGCGTTCTGGGCTTCGATACCGTGGAGTTTGAGTCTGAGGAATACCAGGTGTTAGTCAAGCAGATCACCGAAAACCAAAAGCACTTACCCGATATCCGGATCGAAGGCGGCATGATATTCAAGCGCATGCGCTTCGAACGATTTGATGACCAGTTAGAAGGCTCCGTAGGGAAGTTGTGGGTGCCGAGCTCATTGACGTCGACGCTGATAGAGCGCGCACATACAGACGAAAAGGCAGCACACGGTGGGATCGCGAAAACACTCCATCTGTTGCGCAGGCAGTACTATTGGCCGAACATGGCATTGGAAGTACGCGACTTCATCCAACGTTGTAGCATTTGCAAGGAGGCGAAAGCGCAGAATTATCGCATGCAGGTGGGGATTGGACAGGAGGTGGTCACGGAGCGTCCATTCCAAAAATTTTACGTCGATTTTTTGGGCAAATATCCGCGATCGAAGAATGGACAGGCGTGGATATTTATCGTGGTTGACCATTTTTCCAAATTCACCTTTCTCAAGACCATGAAGTCAGCAACAGCAGGAGAGGTTGTTAGTTTCCTCGTCCATGAGGTGTTTTACATATTTGGAGTGCCGGAGCTGATTCACTCCGATAATGGACCACAATTCAAATCGAAGACGTTCCTGGATATGATTCTGGCGTTTGGAATCACACACATGAGAACAGCAGTACATTCGCCGCAGAGCAACGCAGCTGAACGTGTTAATCGGACGGTTCTCAACGCGATCCGAACATATTTGGAGGAAGATCATCGCGAATGGGATGCGCATCTGCCCGAGATAGAGTTGGCCATTCGAAACTCGGTGCATGAAGCGACTGGAGTAACTCCGTTCTTCGCTGTGTTCGGACAGCAAATGTATTTGCATGGTTCATGCTATAAGTTGGCGAAGAGTCTGCGATCCATTGGAGAGCATGAGGTGTCCTTGCTGGAGGCTCAGGATAAGCGACAGCTTATTCAGGAGGAGATTCGGAAGAAATTACATCAGGCGTATGAGCGTAGCAGCGCTAGATATATTCAACGATCACGGCAGTTTTTCGCGAAGCCTGGACAGGAGGTGTATCGCCGCAACTTCGTGCTGAGCGACTTTGGCAAATGCTTTAATGCCAAGTTCGCACGGAAGTTCATCAGATGTCGAGTGATCAAGCCAGTTGGTAACAACGTACTTGAAGATCTCTACGGTCGTCCAGTTGGAATATACCACGCCAAAGATTTGCGTGTATAGGGCACGCCGGATTGAGAGTATCAAGTCTGTAGGCCGGTAGTCATGCCCACGCGTAGGTTGGTCATCCTGGGTCAGTCCACCTACTCGTGGTGGTGTGCCATTTTGTACCGGGGCGAGGTGGCAACGCGTACACGACCAGGGCTGGAAGATAAGAAATATCGGTTAGTAAGTAAGCACTGTTTTGTTTGGGGAGTCGAGGGGAATGAACTAGTAGCGGGGGGCAGGCGGCCAGTAGTGTGGGGAAAAATATAGATGTATTGGTGAGGGTGCGCAGGCGCTTGAAGGGGATAAATAGGACTGAAAAGGCAAATGGCGCGGAATTGTGGAGGTTAAATGCACGCAGCAAGTCACTGTGCAAATTGGATTTTTTTTTGTGTGTAACATTGGACATGTGAGTATCAAAACTCATCTGCCCAGTGCCTTGCGTGTGACCTTCTGTTTATTCTCGGCAGCCTGGCCTGGAAGAGCGATACAGCAGCCGGGTCAGTCGATTTTTTTGTTTTTGGCTCGAGCATAGAAACACACGTGAAGAAACACACCGGCAATTGGCGGACAAGAGGTTGGAGCAGAACATAGCGGACCAGACCACCATCACCAGGCCACCATCACCATCCAGCTACAGCGATAGACTTACGTGAGTGTGTTCCATATTATCTTGTGAAATTCTGCTGCGCATCTTCAATTGCGGCCGCCGATCCAAATTGAAGCAATAAAGCCGCCACTCCACGTTTCTGTAATATTTAATTATTTATTAATATATTAGTGTATTTATTTATTTATTTAATTGTGAATTTTTGTAATATTTACCTTTTCGGCATCTAAGAGTGCATCGACCCTGTTCAATTTTAACACCAACACATTTAACATTTGTGCACACGCATTAGCTGCCAAACAGCTGAGCACATCAAACTCATTAGCCCGTATGTGGTGTCGCGGACTAAAGTGTATCTTGCGATTATTTTGAACGATATTATTTTATAATTTAATATATATTTTTTTTGCCCCTCCCTGACCCTTAACGATTTTGCTTAAATTTAAAAGTTTTGGTGTTTGAATTTATAATTTTATAATTTTGTAAATTTTCATTTTTATTTATAATTTCATTATTTATTTAGCAAATTTTGTAATTTATTTTTTTAAAGCTAATGTTTAACTAAATGCAAGGAAATGAAATTTATATTAGGGTCACAATATTTATATTAAACTAAGTATAGAAAAGGAAAATATGGAGTTGTAAATTAATTTAGAGGGAGGACGCGTGGCCTGTGCCATGGATTAGGCCAGCCGCAACCGTTCCAGCAGAGGGTGGCCCAAATAATTTTGATGACTTGGACCACAGGCAGGGCGGGCGCGCGAGGTGGAACCATCGAAGCCTCATCCATCTGGCAGTCGTGTGTTCGTTTGTTTGTTGTGATTTTTTTTTGTTGTTTTTGCGTAGTTTTGTTGTGTTGTTGTTGTTGTTGTGTAAGATGCTGTATGTCTCGTTCTTCTGTTCACATTTAGCGGGCATTGGGTCGTATCCAGCCCGACAGCTAGCCGGCGTTGCCCCACCGACAAAAGCTAATATGTAACAACATCTTTTTCCATTCTGTACCGGGCCGGTAAAAAGTAATGTAAAAAGTAAAAAGTAATGTATTAAAGAGGGTGCGCAGGTGTTTAGTAAGGGAATAAATAGAAGTGAAAAGCAAATTGCGCGGAATTGGCAATGTTTATGTGCACACAGGCAAAATTTGGAATATTTCAATTAATTTTTGTGTGTGTGGTGGGAATCATGTAAGTATATTTATTCGATTAGCCCAGTGAACAGTGTGAGTCATATTATTTTTATTCGGAATCCTGATCCGGAAGAGCGTACACAGCAGCCGGGTTAGTGAATTTATGTACCACCACCATTCGACGAACTCACCAGCAAATGTTATAGAAAAGTGCAACGTGCTCGAACACGGCGAACACAAATCCAACGCCTTTTTGGCCACCACTTGCTAGAGTGATATAAACTGCGAATCCGTTCCGTGTTTGTGTTGATAGCCGTGAAGTGACTCCAGATCTAAGCCCCCACACAGGGCAGTTCAGATTTTCGGCCAAGCCTCAAGCCAAGATGAAAGTGCTTTTTTTGAATTTTCGTCAACCGTAACAAATACACGTTTCACTTTTTTCTCTCCCGTGGGGGTAGTAAACTAAATAGTCGAGCCACGTGACTAATGTTTTTTATGTAAGGCTATGAAAATGTCTTTGGAGCCGCTCTAACTAAACAAATAATAGCACTCATTTGTTCTTGACTGGTTTTTATATTTATACTAGCAGGTAATATCCCGGCCTTGCCTGGGGAAATATTTAGATGAAAATGCATTATTTTCTTGAATTTGACTACTTTCGTCAACCGTAAGAAATACACCTAAATAGTTGAGCCACGTAATTAATGTTTTCAGTGTAGGGCTATGAAAATGTCTTTGAAAAAAAAACAACAACAAAATGTCCCACTCATTTGTCCTTGACTTCCATTTCCCGCCCGTGGCGACACGGAGTAAATTTTCCAAAATCATTTGGCATTTTAAGCCAATTTCAACAATAATACTAAGAATCTAAATTAAGTCTTTTCAACTGTTTTCCGCCCGTTGCATTGCCCGCAAAGTACCCAGGTTTTTGTATTTATATTTGGAAAATAGTATAAAGCCACGTGTATTTTTCAAAACCGGTAGCACATGTGACGAATTATTTAATGTGAGGTGCTTTAAAAATTAGTTTCAAAATGATTGAATAATAAACAGAAGTTTGAAAATGAGTTTGAAGCCAATCGGACGATAATCAAAAAAGTTTCATGCAACAGTTTTCCACGAATTTTCCGACTTTGGGGGTAGATTTTCCAAAATCTCTGACCACCGTGCCTATTATTTTTGCCCATAGAACCTTGAAAATGAGTTTGAAGCCAATCGCATGAAAACTAAAAATGTCGAATGCCAGACTTTTCCACCGATTTTCCGACCATGGAGCTGAATTTCCCAAAAACGCTGATACACGTGTCAAATTATTTAATGTGAAGAGCTTTGAAAATGAGTTTGAAGCCAATCGGACGATAATCAAAAAAGTTTCATACAACAGTTTTCCACGAATTTTCCGACTTTGGGGGTAGATTTTCCAAAATCTTTGACCACCTCGCCTATTATTTTTTCCCATAGAACCTTTTAAATGAGTTTGAAGCCAATCGCATGAAAACTAAAAAATGTCGAATGCCAGAGTTTTCCACCGATTTTCCGACCATGTGGTCGAATTTCCCAAAATCGCTGATACACGTGTCGAATTATTTTACGTGAAGAGCTTTGAAAATGAATTTGGAGGTGATCGGGATTAAATTAGACTTTCACCCATACAACCTTGAGACCACCATTTTCCACCCATGGGGGTGGATTTTCCAAAATCGGTGAAATATGTGTCAAATTAATTTTTGTGTAGATCACTGAAAATGAGTTTGAGGCTGATTGGATGGTAAACAAAAAAGTTTCATACAACAGTTTTCCGCGCTTTTCCACGCTTGTGGGTGGAATTTTCCAAAATCCCGTCTTAGTGTGCACTTTCTTCATAGATGGAACCTACTGTGAAAATTTCAGCATTTTAGCTCTTATGGTTTGGGCTGTGCGATGATTGCCAATCAGTCAATCAGTCAGTCAGTCAGCACGAACTCTCTTATATATATAGACTAGCAGGTAATATCCCGGCCTTGCCCGGGGAAATATTTAGATGAAAGTGCATTTTTACTCCCTGTACGCATAAAATGGGTAAAAAGGGGGTATTGGATTTGTGCAAAAGTATGTAACAGACAGAAGGAGACATCTCCGACCCTATAAAGTATATATATTCTGGATCAGTATCAAAAGAGATTTCGATTTGAACATGTCTGTCTGTCTGTCCGTCTGTCCGTCCGTCCGTCTGTCCGTCTGTCTGTCCGTATGTATGAACGCAAGGATCTCAGCAACTATAAGAGCTAGAGACACCAAATTTGGAATGTAGGTTCGTATATAGCGGGAGCAGGTCAAGTTTGTTTCTGATCCCAGATATCTCTCCCCGTTCCGCCGCAATTCGATCAAAGCGTTTTACAGCCACATTTTTAAAGATTTAGCTTTGGGATTTGGCATGTGCACTACTTAGACCACTCTTAATATACTGCCTTAATTTCAAGTCGATCGGATAATAAACACGGAAATTATTCAACGAACAAGATTCAGTACTGGAGCGAGGGAGGGAAGATACGCAGCCACGACTTAAAATGCCTCGCGTACGCTGTGGCTCGCGTGTGTGCGGCCTTGTGCATTTCTAAGTGGACGAACATATGATTGAAAGTTTTAGATCTCGGTACAGGGAGTTTCGTAGTCGGGTATACTCGACTATAGCATTCTTACTTGTTTTTTTTTTGAATTTGACTACTTTCGTCAACCGTAAGAAATACAACTAAATAGTTGAGCCACGTGACTAATGTTTTCAGTGTAGGGCTATGTAAATGTCTTTGAAAAAAAAAAACAACAAAAAAATGTCCCACTCATTTGTCCTTGACTTCCATTTCCCGCCCGTGGCGACACGGAGTAGATTTTCCAAAATCATTTGGCATTTTAAGCCAATTTCAAGAATAATACTAAGAATCCAGATTAAATCTTTCCAACTGTGTTCCGCCCGTTGTATTGCCCGCAAAGTACCCAGGTTTTTGTATTTATATTTGGAAACTAGCAGGTAATATCCCGGACTTGCCCGGGGAAATATTTAGATGAAAATGCATTTTTTTCTTGAATTTGACTACTTTCGTCAACCGTAAGATATACAACTAAATAGTTGCGCCACGTGACTAATGTTTTCAGTGTAGGGCTATGTAAATGTCTTTGAAAAAAAAAAAAAAAAAAAATGTCCCACTCATTTGTCCTTGACTTCCATTTCCCGCCCGTGGCGACACGGAGTAGATTTTCCAAAATCATTTGGCATTTGAAGCCAATTTCAAGAATAATACTAAGAATCCAGATTAAATCTTTCCAACTCATTTCCGCCCGTTTTATTGCCTGCAAAGTACCGAGGTTTTAGTATTTATTTATATTTTTCAAAACCGGTAGCACATGTGACGAATTATTTAATGTGAGGTGCTTTGAAAATTAGTTTCAAAATGATTGAATGATAAACAGAAGTTTGAAGTCAATTTTATTAAAACAAAATTCATACAACAGTTTTCCGTGAATTTTCCGACTTTGGGGGTAGATTTTCCAAAATCTATAACAACCGCGCCTATTATTTTTCCCATAGAACCTTGAAAATGAGTTTGAAGCCAATCGCATGAAAATTAAAAATGTCAAATGCCAGACTTTTCCACCGATTTTCCGACCATGGAGCTGAATTTCCCAAAATCGCTGATACACGTGTCAAATTATTTAATGTGAAGAGCTTTGAAGTCAATCGGACGATAATCAAAAAAGTTTTATACAACAGTTTTCCACGAATTTTCCGACTTTGGGAGTAGATTTTCCAAAATCTTTGACCACCGCGAATATTATTTTTTCCCATATAACCTTGAAAATGAGTTTGAAGCCAATCGCATGAAAACTAAAAATGTCGAATGCCAGACTTTTCCACCGATTTTCCGACCATGTGGTCGAATTTCCCAAAATCGCTGATACACGTCTCAAATTATTTTACGTGAAGAGCTTTGAAAATGAATTTGAAGGTGATCGGACTAAAATTAGACTTTCGCCCATACAACCTTGAGACCCCCATTTTCCGCCCATGGGGGTGGATTTTCCAAAATCGGTGAAATATGTGTCAAATGAATTTTTGTGTAGATCTCTGAAAATGAGTTTGAAGCTGATTGAATGGTAAACAAAAAAGTTTCATACCACAGTTTTCCGCGATTTTCCACGCTTGTGGGTGGAATTTTCCAAAATCCCGTCTTAGTGTGCACTTTCATCATAGATGGAAGCTTCTGTGAAAATTTCAGCATCCTAGCTTTTATGGTTTGGGCTGTGCGATGATTGCCAATCAGTCAGTCAGTCAGTCAGCACGAACTCTTTTATATATATAGATTAGTATAAAGCCACGTGTATTTTTCAAAACCGGTAGCACATGTGACGAATTATTTAATGTGAGGTGCTTTGAAAATTAGTTTTAAAATAATTGAATGATAAACAGAAGTTTGAAAATGAGTTTGAAGTCAATTGGACGATAATCAAAAAAATTTTATACAACAGTTTTCCGCGAATTTTCCGACCTTAGGGATAGATTTTCCAAAATCTTTGGACACCGCGCCTATTATGTGTTTGGGTAGAACCATGAAAATGAGTTTGAAGCCAATCACATAAAATTTAAAAATTTCAAGAGACAAAGCTTTCCACAAATTTTTCGATTATAGAGCTGAATTTCCAATAATCGGTGATATACGTGTCGAATTATTTTATGTAAAGAGCTTTCAAATTGAGTTTGAAGTCAATCGGACGATAATCAAAAAAGTTTCATACAACAGTTTTCCACGAATTTTCCGACTTTGGGGGTAGATTTTCCAAAATCTTTGACCACCGCGCCTATTATTTTTTCTCATAGAACCTTGTAAATGAGTTTGAAGCAAATCGCATGAAAATTAAAAATGTCGAATGGCAGACTCTTCCACCAATTTTCCGTCCATCGGGTTGAATTTCCCAAAATCGCTGATAAACGTGTCAAATTATTTTATTTAAAGAGCTTTCAAAATGAGTTTGAAGTCAATCGGACGATAATCAAAAAAGTTTCATTCAACAGCTTTCCACGAATTTTCCGACTTTGGGGGTAGATTTTCCAAAATCTTTGACCACCGCGCATATTCTGTCTTTGTGTAGAACTTTGAAAATGAGTTTGAAGCCATCCGCATGAAAACTAAAAATGTCGAATGCCAGAGTTTTCCACCGATTTTCCGACCATGTGGTTGAATTTCCCAAAATCGCTGATACACGTCTCAAATTATTTTACGTAAAGAGCTTTGAAAATGAATTTGAAGGTGATCGGACTAAAATTAGACTTTCGCCCATACAACCTTGAGACCCCCATTTTCCGCCCATGGGGGTGGATTTTCCAAAATCGGTGAAATATGTGTCAAATTAATTTTTGTGTAGATCTCTGAAAATGAGTTTGGAGCCGATTGGATGGTAAACAAAAAAGTTTCATACAACAGTTTTCCGTCTTCCACCAATTTTCCGACCATCGGGTTGAAGTTCCCAAAATCGTTGATACACGTGTCAAATTATTTTATTTAAAGAGCTTTCAAAACGAGTTTGAAGTCAATCGGACAATAATCGAAAAAGTTTCATTCAACAGCTTTCCACGAATTTTCCGACTTTGGGGGTAGATTTTCCAAAATCTTTGATCACCGCGCATATTCTGTCTTTGTGTAGAACTTTGAAAATGAGTTTGAAGCCATCCGCATGAAAACTAAAAATGTCGAATGCCAGAGTTTTCCACCGATTTTACGCATGTGGTTGAATTTCCCAAAATCGCTGATACACGTCTCAAATTATTTTACGTAAAGAGCTTTGAAAATGAATTTGAAGGTGATCGGACTAAAATTAGACTTTCGCCCATACAACCTTGAGACCCCCATTTTCCGCCCATGGGGGTGGATTTTCCAATATCGGTGAAATATGTGTCAAATTAATTTTTGTGTAGATCTCTGAAAATGAGTTTGGAGCTGATTGGATGGTAAACAAAAAAGTTTCATACCACAGTTTTCCGCGATTTTCCACGCTTGTGGGTGCAATTTTCCAAAGTCCCGTCTTAGTGTGCACTTTCATCATAGGTGGAACCTACTGTGAAAATTTCAGCATCCTAGCTCTTATGGTTTGGGCTGTGCGATGATTGCCAATCAGTCAGTCAGTCAGTCAGTCAGCACGAACTCTTTTATATATATAGATATGTTCCGGCAGAATATCTCAACAATATTTGTTGCAAAGAATTCTGGCCCGACCACTTAGTTGTTAAGGAATATAAGGTAAAAAAGAAAAATCGGCCTCCGATTTCACTTTCTTCTTCCGGTGGTAGTTCTAATCCACCTCTTGTAGTATCTGATAGTTCAAAAAACTAACATCCTCCCTCTCACTGGGTTATCAGAATGTAAGAGGTCTTTGTAGTAAACTTAGTAATCTTTATCTAAATAGCCTAACTTTTCCTTTTCATGTCGTTGCCATTTCTGAAACATGGCTAAGGCCCGACACTCTTAATTCTGAAATTCTTTCTAATAAATTGTCTATTTATATAAAAGATCGCACCACTTGTCATGCTGTTGGTGTATTTATTGCTGTTGACGTTGATTTGCCTTCTGAGATAGTATTAACTGATAGTTCTGTAAATATTGAATTTATTGCCATTAAACTTAGTTTTTGTGGTGTTTGTTTTTTTTATTACTTATTCGTATATACCACCTTCTTCAGATTTATCTGTTTATTCTTCCCATGCTTCTGCTATACATTCTGTATCATCTATGCATTCTGATCGTGATTTTCTTGTAGTTCTTGGTGATTTTAATATTGCCGGAGCTACCTGGATTTCTAGTCCTGACTCCAGCGTGTTGACTCCCACGACTCAGCACGATTTTATTGATAATTTGTTTGGGATGTCATTGTGTCAAATCAATGGTATCCAAAATTATCTACATCAAATGCTTGATCTTATTTTTGTCTTGGATTCCTTCTTCTATTCTGTCTCCCGTACTGTACTTTTATTCACTCCTGAAGATCCTTACTACCCATCTTTGGAAATGTTGATTAACTTAACAGCCAGGGTGCCAGTCCTAGGTAAATTTTACTAAACTCGCTCAGCTCTTATCCCAGACTGACTGATCCCAGCTGTACATGTGTAAAGACATGGATTGTGCAATCAATTATTTTTAATTTACCTTAAATTTTTTATTTGATTCCAGTGCCCATTTTGTAACCCTCGTAGGTCTAACAAACCTGTGTGGTTTACACGCGATTTGATAAATTTAAAAAATAGAAAGTCGAGATTGTATAAAAAGTTCAAGGAATCTGATCTAACTTCTCTGCACCAAATTTACACTGTTATGACAACTACCTCAGGAGCTGTAGGTTAAAGTTTCAGCGGGATCCTAAAAGGTTTTAAAACTTCGTTAATGCGAAGCGTAGGTCTTCAACACTTCCATCAACTGTATTTTTCGAAAAAAAAGACAGCTGACTCAGATCAGGCTATCGCCGATCTTTTTGCCGAATTTTTGAAACGACTTATAGTACACAATCTTATCAAATGATTTCGCTTTATCCTTATCATGTAAATGGCTCCAATTGCATTTTCGGGCCTTTAATCACTGCAAGTTCGCTTCTACGTGGTCTAAGAGCCACTAATCCTGTATTTTCACTGGGACCTGATGGAGTACCAGGCTGCGTGCTCAAGTACTGTGCTGAAGGTATATTTAAGCCATTATTATTATTTTTTAAACTGTCCGTGGCGTTGTGCTCTTTCCCCTTTATTTGGAAATAGTCATTTATTATTCCTCTCCATAAAAAAGGAAACAAGTCTAATGTTGAGAACTATAAAGGTATTTCTAAGTTGTCCGCTATTCCTAAGATTTTTGAGAAATTAATAACTTCTAAACTTCAACATTTATGTAGATCCATAATATCACCCTGCCAGCACGGGCTTGTGAAATATAGATCTACTACCACTAACCTATTGGAATTCACTACTATTGTTATTAAAGGATTTCAATCTAAAATGCAAACAGATGTTATTTACACTGATTTCAGTAAGGCTTTTGACTCTGTTAATCATTCTCTTTTACTTCACAAACTTCATCTTCTGGGATTTCCAAATAACTTAATTCTTTGGATCTCCAATTATTTAACTCTCCAGGTTTATTTTAAAGGCTTAGTCTCTAAGTCTGTTCAAGATACTTCCGGAGTACCACAAGGAAGTCATCTTGGCCCCTTATTATTTACTCTGTTCATTAATGACCTTCCTTCTGTTGATGTTGATGATGATGTTAAACTTTGTCTGTCATCTACTGATTTTTTATCTAGTCAAAGGTTGCAAACTGATCTTAACAGGTTTCAAGCCTGGTGTCGGGCAAATTTATTAAATCTTAATTGTGGTTCTCCGAAGTATCCTTTAAGAGCTGGTGAGGTGGTTCTGAAGGCGGCCTAGCTGAGGCCACTGGACAGATCGCAGGTTGCGGATAGCGAACGGCCTCCTGTAGGGGGTCAGCTGCGAATATTCAAATAAGCAGTAAGGCAAACCAGCGGATACTGCGGACGTCACCACTGTACTGTCGAGGCGTTTGTCTGACTGCCTTCTAAAATTATAGTCTCACACACACCACCATCCCTATATGCGTTCCTACCCAATCCTACCCCTCACATCTCATACTGGGCCTGACCAAGGTGTCATCCGACCCGTGCTGATGGTCAGACTGGCTGGGGCCCAGGTTTAACAAATATATATCAGTCCTGAACGGAGCTCAGGTGCTTGGCAAACACCTGTTATATTTTTGCCTTACCCGGGTACTGCGGGTCTCTGCCCGGCTGTACCGTTCCCCTTCTCCGCAACTCGTGGGAATCAAAGCAAGATGAACGACAACAACAAAAATAACATAAATAAAAAAGAGCGCGGTACTCTCAGAAAATCAGAAGGAGCCACCAGATCCGGAAAAAAGAGTGTCTCCAACCGCATGAGTATGCAGAAGCCAGCAGATTCCATCGCTTCCACTGGAGCACGCCCTTCTTCTGCCGGCATTATAGCCACCAGTAGGCCCTCGGCCTCTGGCGTGTCAGCTGGCAAGAAGACGGAAACGGTGAAGGTGAGGAGTGCTGTGACAAGCGGCGCTAATTATCAGAATCCTACTGTGTCAACAGGATTTGGAGTGTGCAAATGCTGTTCTACCAAACTTCAAACTGGAGGATACCGTGCAGCACACCGCAACTAAACGGAATCGTTCCATGAAAGAGCCAAGCACAATGGCCAAGAGAGTACGTACCCATGCTCCGTTGTCGAGGTCCTTCGCGGAGGTGGCGAAGGACAAGAACCTCATTGGGGTTGTCGACAAGAACTGTCTTGAAGGGCGCATTCCACGACACCAGTGACGCTGGGTGCAGGTGGCTCTAGCGCCAATCTGTCTCATGATGTTGCGCGAAAACCCAGGCCCACCACCGATCTGCGGGGATGCTGGATGGTTCCAAGGAACCTGTAAGAAGGCTTTTAGCAACCCCTCTTACAGGAATAGGATAAGCGCCTGCAGAAGGAGCGAATGGAGCGCGGTACATTAGTTAATTATAGACTTATTATTATTGTTACTCATTAGTAAGTAAGGGCGAGAAGCCAGAGAGAGCTAGCGCTCCTTGCGCGCTGTAAATATATAATTAGAAATAAAATCTAAGCAGTTAACGAATGCGTTTGAATTTAAACGCAACGATCCTCTCTCACAGCTGATCTGCCACCAGAGCGCGGCTTCAGTCAGAGCAGAAGCTGCGAGCTGAATAGCGAAAGCTCTGAGGTGGAGAGCGAAAGCTGCGAGGTGAAAAGCGAAAGCTCTGAGGTGGAGAGCTCGTGGTAGGATTGAATTTTTCAGGCTCGCGCATGGCTGAGCAGGGCAGGCGAGATCACTAAGCGGGTGATACAGAAAGTGAGTAGATGTGCGTCGGAAACGCGCAGAGTAAACAGAGTATGAGTAGAAGAGCCGTTAGGCGGCACAGTGCAGCAGGGCACGCGTAGTTTAGCAAATTAACCGTTAGAGTTTGTAATAAACAAAATCAAGAATAGCCAAACGATTGTCTTTGCCTTAACATTTATCATTGAATAACTAACACTAGCCGTAGAGCGAGGTATATCCCGCCGCCCGTGTTAGCAATTCCGGAATTTTTAAAACTAATTATTAACGTAGAGCGAGGTGTATCCCGCCGCCCGTGTGAGCAATCCCGGCATTGATAAAACTAACCGTAGTACAAAGCGAGGATTATCCTGCTGCCCGTGTGAGTAATCCCGGGCATTCGTAGAGTAATAGTCCGTAGACCACTTGACCAGTAGAGCATCAGCGGTAGAATCCTGGTCAGCTCCTGGTCTCTTATCCCGTGCAGAGTTGTACGAGGCCGTAGTATTAACACATATATTCCCCTGGAACGATTCCTTTCCCTACGCCCAGCGTCCCAGCATATCTTAAACGTTTTCTTGTAAATGCTGGACCCATACAGACTGAGACCTGTACCGCGGCTGGAAAACTCCCTTACAAGCCATCAAGGCGCAGCTCTACAAAGCTGCTATTGAGAAACTTGGGGAGGTATACCCCGGTGCGCGACTTGCGGCAGTGGATGCCAAAGATATCCCCTCGAGACCTAGAGCAAGGGCATGGCTACCGTGTGAACCCTCGTAGCCGACGGATATACTGGAGATGGTCAGGCTATAGAATCCGAACATGCCTGCTTCAAACTGGAGGGTACTGAAGATCGAGAAGACAAACCGTGCTTCTATGTAGTTTGTCTTCCAGATTGACAACGAGAGCTCGGTGCATCTGGAAAAGAAGGGCGGTAGCATCTGCTATTCGTTCGGTAAGGTTGGCGTCAAAGTCTATAAGTCCTGGCCAGCTGCGTTGAGGCAGAGTCGGTGGACCCACCGAGTGAGGCCGAGGAGATGGAGGCCGAAGATTTTGCCACTCAAGGGAGCATCGACGGCTACGTCTCCTCGGGCTCGGACTACGGTGGTACACTGGGCCTGCTATTTTCTGAGAAGGAGCTCCTAGGCGAGACATCAGCCGACGAAGCGGACAGGAACATTACGGAGAGGAATGCTGCCCTACTTGATGCAGATACTCTAAATAAATCTGCATTACAGTAGGGCAGCCTCTGCTGCGCCCAGCACCTGGCGTTGTGGATGTGGTGATGGTCCGGATGGCGTCCTGGAAAGTTCGACCAGAACACTCCTTCTCTGACATTGAATTTAATTTTGACGAATCTCGTCCACCACTCAAGAAAACTCAAAACCCTAAAAAAACCAACCGGGGTAAATACACGCGACTACTTAGGAAAAATCTGGCTCAAAACCCGCCCCTAATTCCGGAAAATGCCGCAGAGGTAGACTCCTTAGTCGACACCCTAATAAAGGTTTGCAACGACGCCTTGACAAATCTTTCCCAAAAATAACCCCCAAAGAATCCATCAAGCCATCATGGTGGTCCTCAGATCTCGATACACTTAAAACAAAGTGCAGGAGAACTTTTAATCATGCCAAAAGTACGACGATTGACACTACCTGGGCGCAAGTCAAGACCGAGCTAAACAGCTACAAAAAGGATTTAAGAAAGACAAAGAGGGCCTCGTGGGCCAATTTTTGCAGTAATATTAAATCCACCTCTGACGCGTCTGAGGAAGATTCAAGCCTCCTCACCAACCCCGCCGGGGCTTCTACAAAGGGACGATGGATCGTGGACAGAATCCAGTACGCAAACACTCGAACTTCTGCTAAGTACCCACTTTCTGGGGTGCTCTAAAGCACCGCCACCAGCGACTCAGATCTATCGTAGACAAACAAACAGGGCTAACAAAATAATAACCGATCACAAAATTAGGTGGGCAATCAGTACCTTCAAGCCCTTTAAATCACCGGGTCCAGACAACATATACCTGGCTCAACTCCAACATAGCTTCAGCTACATCATAGCGTAGCTTCGTGACATCTTTACAGGATGTCTTACGACGAACCATATTCCCCTAGCGTGTAGGGAAACGAAAGTAGTCTTCATTCCCAAGGCAGGAAAACATTCCCACGTCAAGCCGAACGATTTCAGACCAATCAGTCTTTCCTCCTTAATCATAAAAACCCTCGAAAGGATTTTAGATGTCCATCTCAGAAACTCCATTAACCCTTCTCTACTTTCGCGTACACAGCACGCATGTACCAAGGGCATGTCCACTGAGACAGCTCTGCACTCCTAGTCTCTCGCATCGTGAGATCGCTTAGTGTTAAAGAATACAGCTTGGTGACCTTCTTAGACATAGAAGGAGCTTTTAACAACGTTCTTCCAGTAGCTATCACCTCCGCACTGACGAGGTGATGAGGGGGATGAGGACTCCCTGGGGGAGCTCATAGGTCTGTTGCTCACCAGCAGGACAGTGAGCTCCTGCTTAGGAGAGTCCTCGATCACCAGGTGCGTTAGTAGAGGCACTCCTCAGGGAGGTGTCCTATCTCCACTTCTATGGGTACTGGTGATAAACCAACTGCTATGTACACTGGAGGAGGAGGGGAATGTGGCGGTAGCCTACGCGGATGATGTTGCAATCCTAACCCAGGGTAAATTTCCGCAAACCCTCTGCGACAGAATGCAGTCAGCGCTCAATACTGTAGTAAAATGGCCCAAAACTTGTGGACTAGGCGTGAATCCGAGCAAGACTGAGTTCGTTCTATTCAGTAGGAAATATAAGCCCCCAAGCTTAAATCTCCCTAGAATCAATAACACTATTCTTACCCAGAGCTTTCAGGTGAAGTACATAGCTGTAGTTCTGGATAGAAAACTACACTGGAAAGAAAATATAAAGCAGAGGGAATGAAAGGCAACCACTGCTCTTTTTGCTTGCAAGAAGGCAATAGATACCAGATGGAGAGAAGCCTCCACGCATAGTCCACTGGCTGTATACAGCAGTCATCCGACCCACCCTACTTTAGTGTGGTGGCCCTCACTTGGCAGAAATCTGCTTAGGTGGTGCACTACGCACCTACGCACCACTCCGACCGAAGCCCTGAACATCATGCTTCATCTAATACCGCTGGACCTACTGTCCAAAGAATTAGCTAGAGACTCAGCCATTAGACTTAGGGAATCCAACAACTGGATGACGGGCACCACGGGGCATACCGTAGTTCTCAAGTCCATACCTCGGATTCCCTCCATTATAGACTACTGCACACCAAAATTGACTTTCGACAAGTTATACAGAGTGTGCATACCTAGCCGCTTAGACTGGGAAAAGCCGTTTCAACATGTACCAGGCTCGATCAGAGTCTTCACTGATGGGTCGAAGTTGGATGAACGTGTGGGCGGCGGTGTATACTTCCCCGATTTAGGAATCAGAAACAGCTTCCGTGTTTCCGACCACTGTAGCGTGTATCAGGCAGAGGTGAGGGCCATCCAGGAAGCCACCCTCTGCCTGCGCATGCACAACATCAGTGCAGGGTATATCTACATTTGCTCAGACAGCCAAGCCGCCTTGAAGGCGCTTGACTCATGCAACAACAATGCAGTCTCACTCACTGAGTGTCACCAGTGTCTAAACGAGATAGCCCAACAGCTCAGTATCAACCTCGTATGAGTGCCTAGACACCGTAATATGGAAGGAAACGAATTGGCCAGACAAGGCACCAACGATATACTCCTCGCTGAAAGGAGCAACGTCGGCATGCCTATGTCCACTTTCAGGCTGCATAGTTAGGAGTACACCAGGCGTCAAACCCCTGAACGCTGGAGAAAACGGTCTCCAAACTCACTTAGCCTACCCTTGACCCAAAGCGCACATCTGCTTTGATTAAACACAGGAGATCCCACATCTCGAAAATAATAGGGGATCTCACAGGCCACTGCCTCATAGGAACAGACTGGGCCTACCAAACTATGATTTCTGTAGAAGTTGTGGTAAAGTAGAAGAGATAGAGAGCGCAGATAATCTGCTCTGTCACTGCCCCGCACTCAGCAGGAGAAGGTTCCAGCACCTGGGTCACTACAGGTTTGATACCCTATCGGACGTATCCGAGGTTGGGATTTACAGTATCCTTAAATTCTTAAAATCGTCAAATTGGTTTAAAGGGGACCAAAATGTTTAAGAGACATCATGTGGTATCACAAGGGGCCAATTCCTGGCCCAAGTGTGGAGTAGGCTTCTGCTCCAGACACGACAACCTAACCTTACCTAACCTAATTGTGGTAAGTGTAACGTAATGTCCTTTTACAGGCGAATGCTCTTTTTTAACAGTTGTATTCTTAATGGTAAGCCGCTTGTCCGAATTGAGTCGGTTTATGATTTGGGTATCAGTTTAGATCCCAAGCTTAAGTTTGACAAGCATATCTTTTCCACCGCTAATCGTGCTTTTGGTGTTCTGGGTGTCATTGTGTTGGTCAAAAAATATTGATCGATCCCTAAATTACTTAAATCTTTATACGTCTCTTGAACGACATATTCTTGAGTATGGGTCTTGTTGTTGGTGTCCCCAATACAGGGTTCATCAGGATGGATTAGAATCGATACAAAAACAATTTCTGCTCTTTGCACTCCGGGGTCTTAACTGTAGTAGACTCTTACTAATAAACCTGCCCCATCTTCCTGATCGTAAAACCACGTTTGGTGTAATTTTCTTACACAAACTAATTAAAGGATAAATTGATTCTTCTGAATTAATCAGCCAGATTAACTAAGCAGTTCCGATCAGAAATTCTAGAAACTTTCTCCCTCTTTGACTTCAAGCTTGTAATACTAACTTTGCTATCCATAACCCTTTTCGTATTCTATGTTCTAATAATAATAACCTTTATCATTTAATATGTACTACTACTTCTATTTCCTTACTCAGAACTTCACTTTTATGTTATCTGCGTAATTTATGTAGAACTTTTATTTATTTTGAATCTATTCATCTGTTCCGCTATCTTCGCACGTTAAGCGGCGCGCCCCACGTTCGGTTAGGCGCGTTAACAAGCCCGTACTTGGTGTCGTTTGGGCCACTTGAATGTACTGCCCGTTTAGAACATCAACGTCCGAAAGTATAAAAATAAAAAGAATAAAAGTTAGCATGAAGCCATTCGTATGTAAAATAGAAATTCCAGACTTCACCGCATTCCGACCGTGCATTTTTTAAAACCGGTAGCACATGTGTCAAATTATTTTACGTTAAGAGATTTGAAAATTAGTTTCAAAATGATTTGATGATGATCAATCAGACGATTTTCCAAAATCTTTCGGCACTGCGCCTATAATGTGCTTGTGTAGAACCTTGAAAATTCATTTTAAAATTAATTAATGCAAATTGAATATGTCGAATGACAGAATTTCCCTCAAATTTTCCGACCATAGGACTGAATTTTCCATAATCGGTGATACACGTGTGGAATTATTTAATGCGTAGAGCTGTAAAATCGAACGAAAAAAAAAGTTTCATACAACAGTTTTCCGGAAATTTTCCGATCTTGGGGGTAGATTTTCCAAAATGCTTAGTCACCGCTCTTATGTCTTTGCCTAGAACCTAGAAAATGAGTTTGAATCAGGGATCGCAAATAAGAGTAATGAGACAGAAAAAAATTGAATCATTAAACATTAACAAAAAAACTTTTAAATAAAAATTGAAAAATAACTTTATTATAATTTATTTTTATTAAAATCAGCAAATAACTCTTAGTTATATTTCCACATCGGTGCCGCTCAAGTCAAACAGTCAACATGGTTCTAGTAGAGATAAGTGAAGCGAGTTCGATGGGAAACGAGGGAGAAGAAGAACGTCTACCAGGAAGTAGATTGCGTAAGACACCGGCAAGAGGTTAAGATCTGGCACAGTCTGATTGAGGCGATAGTTTACCAAGACTCGCTCAGGCTCATGCGACTCATAGGGCTGCGTAATCTGACTCCATAGGTTGCGTGGTGCAGGAAGATGTACGAAAGGGCTTTATAGGCAACCGTCACAACAGTAAAATGCGCCAACAAGGGAGGAGGGTTGTGATGTGCAGGTACCGCAGGGAGCAATCCCGAAATGGAACCACTCCAGTAGAGGACTTGTTGTTTCGCATTGAGTGCCTGCAGAACCAATACAGATATTTCTGGGAGGGTTGAAGGGATTTCACCACTTAGTCACGCACGCGAGTGCTATTGGCAGTACGTTAGGAATCACCACGTGGATAATTGGATGGAACTGCGGAGTCATGTAGTTAGCCGTTTTCAAAGCCCTGTTACCGAGTTCGACCGGACGCGGAACTCCGCGAAAGGACGCAAAGTCCAAACGAGAGCGTGAAAGAAGTTTGCCACACCATATGGAAGCTCGAGTCACGATAGGAAACACCACCATCTGAAAACCAGAGGACACTGATTATTAATAAGACACTCATAGATTAGATCGCTCATTTCGTCTATGGCTTACGGGTGGACCAGCTGTGAGGCGCATGCGCAGAGATCGAGGTAAATATCAAACGGAAGACCCGATCATCATGACGAGGAGCCCCAAAAGTTAACAATTATGGGCGAGGAGCAGGCGTGAGGGAGATCGCGCAGTGTCAACTGACTTGTGAGGAGACTGATGTCGTCGATTAGGCGCAAGTGGTGCGCCGTCAGCTTCAGAAGCTGATTGGCTGGAACTGCGGACAACCAGGTCATGGCTTCCGAGATGGCATTGCAGTAGAGAGGAGCATTTTCTGCTATAGGTGTCCAAATTGCTCGGGAAACGCGAGAAAGAGTGCGATATAGGCAGGCAAATCACCCTTACAGATGGGGCCTGCACAGAAAGTGTGGTGTGTAGTGTGGTGTGCATATATATTAAGTACACAACTGTACTTAGTATGTCTAAATTAACATACACTGTAACACTTTGTTGCAATGTTTACGTAAATACATGTCCAACATATTTCAAGTGCAAAGAAATACGAGTGCACAAGTATGCAGCGGACAGTATAGTGCTGCGTCGGCATATTTAGCATAAGCCGGCCGCGCACTTACCATATGCACATAACACTCTTTATCACTCAACACTACTCTCAATGCTGATATATATATATAAGCTAATATATAATGAAGCGACTCCGTGTGCGCGGCTTAGGCTAAGAATGCCACTGTCAAAAAATATCAAAGAACAATCAAAAGAGAACGTTCAAATAAAACGGAGCTCTGCTCCAGTGAAACCAATTGCATCTGAATCGAATTATTACAAGTGTCACGAAGATTTTCTCTACTCACACAACCACTACGGCCGCTATGCAACTGCCGATAGTCATCACAGCTAATCTAGCAACTGGCAGCAGCAAGACCGCTGTGACGATCGGCCAAGCCACTATTGAGCCAGTTAATTCATTGCCAATGGATGGCCACGCAACAGCAACAACACACTGGCCAACAGACCACTTAACCAAAAGATGAAGAGTTGTCCAAATATTTACGCGCTAATGTGCAGAAAGTCGAATCTGGACGCCCTCTGCCTTCCCTCCCCAAAAACGACAATGTGCCAGCTTATCACCAAGAAATCCTCGGAAACAAGGAAAGTTGCCTTATAATTCCAATTCTACTTTAGAAACTCACCCAGCTTCAAATTCCAGTGCTGTAAGGTTGTCTGACAACAGTTTTGATCTGCTGGCCGACCATGTTGAAGACAACATCGAGATCCATATGGAGGGTATCCAGCACGGAGATGTCCAAGAAGCCGAGCTGCAGCCAGGCTTTGGTGAAATTGCAGTATATTCACTTCTGCCTACCCGAGGACAGGGCATTTAGAATGGTAGTGTGCAACCTGACAGCCTCAACTTCTAGCGCCCAAATTGTAAATGAATTTGCTAATCACGGGCGTTATGTGGTGGACATTTACAACCCGAAATCAGAAACGAAGCATGACCCCCACATTGATGATCCGTTGGGTCAAAATGTCTGCTTCGTTGACTTAAAAATTGCCAAATTTAATAAAGATGCCCTTAAAATCATAAAAATTAGACACCAGCGAGTTTCCTACGAACTGCCAAAAAAGAATCTGAATGTGCGTCACCGCTGCTTGGCTTTGACCATACGAAAAACTACTGCACAAGGATCCTAAGTGTGGACGCTGCGGTAAGGCCTATTTGACCACTTATGTCACGTCACGGAAGAAATCAGGGAACTTCGAGGCTCCAGGCCGATTATAAAGCACAAATAATGACTACTGTACTGCGCCTCGGAACTTGGAACGCTCGTAGCATCATCCCTAATGCGAACGAGCTTAAATTGTTTCTAAACAAACATGAAGTTGACATTATGCTTGTTTCAGAAACATTTCTACACACGGGAACCTACTTCGTTTTGGAAGGATACTCTTGCTATCGCACAGACCATCCAGGAGGGCGATCAAGAGGAGGAACCTGTGTACTAGTCAGACAGGATCTAATACATTACCAACTTCACTCGATTACTACCAATCACATAGAGCTGATTTCGATAATGGGGTCAGCTTGCATGGGTGAAATTTTTGTCGCTGCCACCTACTCTGTCATGGACTCAAGCTGGATTCGATAGGCTTCCTGGATCAGCTGGGCCATAAATTCATAATCGGTGGTAATGTTAATGCGAAACACCGGCTCTGGGGCAACCTGAGAGCAAACCCAAGAGGCACAGCGCTGCACAATGCCGTCACCAACAGCGCAACACAAGTCCTGGCTACAGACTGACCAACTCACTACCCGTACAACATGAGAAGTATTCCCACGAGTATATACTCTTACATGTGTCGTGGTGTTGATAACAGAAGACTCTCAGTAAGAGTGCATGAGCTCTCCTCTGATCACCTGACGCTTATCGCCACACTATCAGTTACGCCACAAAGGATTCTTGATTAGACTAGTCCCCCATGGTACTAACATCACGGAGTTTCAAAATAAATTGAGTGACTCGTTAAACCTTAATATGGAGGCCTGCACTACCTAATTCATCGACGATGCAGTTGAGTTGCTGCTTCTTAAAGCCAAGGATGCGTCTCAAAACGCCGTTTCAATCTATTCAGCCTCCTGCCCAAACACACCCGGCTCTTTGATCTTTTTCCCGGCAGCCGAAGGCCTTCTGGCTCTAAAGAAACGGCTAAGACGGGAATACATAAGGACCAACGATCCAGCCATTGAGAGGATACCCAATAGGGTGAAAAGGGAGTTAGCCATCCTTAAAAAGGAAGCCATGGAAGAGGCCACTGCTGATGAAGGCTCGAAAAATGCCCTAAGAAGTTGACAAGGCGGTACAAAAGGCAAGTCGCGCCGAAGATTCCGGAGCGCAATCCAGACGGCTCATGGGAAAGATCAGCCCAGGACAGAGCCGAATCGTTTGCAACTAACCTTGAGGCTAGGTTCAAGCCCTTCGAGATGGCCCCCCAGCATAGGATACAGCTTGTCGATGATGCCCTAGATGCTCCTCTCCAAATGACACTTCCTGTTGCTCCAATTACTCTGAGGGAGGTTAAGGAGGAGTGTAATATTTTGTCCGCGCTGCGTAATATGAGCCTGAGTCAATAAACTCAAGTGGCTCTGAGTTTTTGGCTTTATGTTTGTTATTGTATGCAACAAAGTGTCGCATACTTATGTATTCAAATACAGGGTGTTATTTAATGCACCTACATACTACAGGAGTTTACGACACTCAAGAACAGGAAGGCTCCTGGAGAGGATCAAATTGACAACCGGTCTATCGAATTGTTCCCTTGCAGGGCTTTATTGTTTTTTGTTTTGCGACTGGGATATTATTACATAGCCTGAAAGAAGGCCAACATTATTACGCTCCACAAGAAACGGAAAGCCAGCAGACGAGCTGGAGTCCTTCCGCCAAATAAGCGTACTTCCAGCTTTTGGAAAATTATACGAGCGATGTATTCTACGTAGGCTGCTGGACACGACGGCAGTTAAAGCAGCAATGCCAAAGTCTCAATTCGGATTCCACCTACAAAAAGGCACACCGGAGCAACTGCACCGAGTGGTGAACTTTACACTGGAAGGTATCCACGCAAATGAATATATCGTCGGAGTTTATCTTGACATCCAGCAAGCTTTTGATAGAGTCTGGCATCCTAAGTTGCTGTATAAATTGAAAACTCTGCTCAACCCGCAGCTCTACCTGGTTATAAAGAGCTTTTTAACTTACAGAACCTTTTGCGTTGTCTAGGATGGGATGTGCTCGCAACAAAAAATTCACCAAAGCCGGTGTATCACAGGGTATACAGTCTATTCACCAGCGATATGCCCAACTGAACCGATTACGTGTTTTCCAAGCTAAGCTGCTTAGAAAAGTTACAGGCGCTGAGTGCTATATCAGAGCCCGTGATATTGAAAGGGATTGCCGAATACCTCTGGTCGCCGATGTCATAAACAAACAGGCTGCACAGTACATAAATAAGCTAGCATCCCACCCAAACATTCTGGCTAGAAGTCTACTAAGAGCTAGAAGAACAAACGGCCTCAGGGCATCAATAAGACTAAGGCGCACACACCTTGTCGATCTAGCAATTCGCAGGATGTAGCTCAAAAAAAAAAAAAATACAGCTGACTCATAATGTAAATATAACCCATATACCACCAAGAAACACAATATAAGCAAATGTAATTACAATTTATTACTACTCAACATAACATAACACACAATTTAAATTCAAATTAAATCCTACTAAGAATCACAAAACAAACAAATGTTAATAAATTATAACTACCTTACATAACATATACACATAACCCATAGATGTTAAGTAACCCATCCCTGTAAATACTTATTCACACAACTTCGATCACGGATATAATACACTTCCCAAACCTTCACACTTAAAACTAGCTGATTACATCCCTTCATCTAGGACTGACTACCCACAAAATCTTCAAACCACGTAATGTATATGAATATGAAATATAACAATACATTACAATTTTTCATTATGAGTAACAGCAAAATGTAAAATTATAGTTTTAAGGGTTGCTAAATTTTAAACTGTAAAATAAATATTGTACATAAAAGAAGTTTAATTGTTACGTGTGTGTGGATAGGGTTAAGAAACCCACGACCCGAAGTGAGCTAGCCAGGGTAGCCCACAGAGGAAACACTCACAGGGCCCAGGTAAAGGAGAGTAATGGATATATCAATAATGGCGCCCAACTTGTGTATCTTTTCTTTGGAAAGTGCCAGAATAATTTATATTTTTGTCAACATCAGAGCCTGCATAATTTGAAGGGAATTTGTTATGTAGATTTATCTGCATGAGAGAAACCAACTGTGATATTTCTGTAATTTAATTATAAGTTAGTTTTAACTCTAGGTTTATGTGTCACTGGGTGTATGTCAATATATGTCTTCATGAGCGTCCATTTGGTGGGACATGAATTTGGAGTTGGAGTATGTGACTTAGTGTGGAGAATGTTTATATTGGTAGTGTGGTTTATTGTCCTGTTATGGGTGGTTGTTAATTGTCAAGGGGAGTCTTAATGTTTATTTTAAATGTTAATGTGTAGTAAAAATAAGGAAATTTGTTGTTCCTAATAGTTGTTCTTGTACACAGAGGTGTGCAGTCGCATGAGTCGTCAGACGGCCAAGCCACTGGATAGTAGTAGAGCTCGTAGCGATCCTGAAACGGGGTGGGTGGCTATCGGCGCTTTGAGCGGCCTAATGTTGCACCTGCTCCAATCTGTGTGACAGCACCCTGTGAATAAGAACAAAATAAGTTAAAGCATAAATGTAACGTGAATAAGTATACTTGTTGATCGTTGCTCTTCGTTATGGCAAATAAGCACGCGTGTTGTCGGCCGATGCACTGAAGAACGGTAGCCTCGTGGCCATCGGCGTACGAAGCGACCGAATGTTGCACTCACCCAAGAAGATGTGTTGAGGCCTGAGGAACAGCAATGAATCAGTAAGACCGTTCATATAAATGACAGTTCTGGACTGGAGATTATCATTAAAATTGATGATCATGTGTTTGTGTTAAGTAAAAGGGAGTAATGTCAGTGTATCACTTACGAGTGCCGGGATGTGGGATGGAGACCATATGCTGTTCACAGACCTGACAGCATATGAGAGTCTTTTCTTCTCAAACCGTTTATTTAGCTGTGGAAGAAATAAAATCAAAAATGAGTAGGACATCTGTTAACTACGTATTATAGTTTACATCATATAAAAACAAATTTTTAAAAAACAGATTTACATAAAATGGGCGACCCCGGTCTGCAAAGTTCTTCTGTTGAGCAGCACACGATGATTGGAGTAGATCAATCACTTGGTGCAGTGCCGAAAAGAACAGCTTTTGCCAATGCATCTGAGTCACTTTCAGGTTTCAGGTTTCTGCCAAATTGTCCTAAATCCAATCGAAGAGCGATGCACTTGGGATAATCCCGATGCCTTTGCTTTTAGGCAAAGACAGGAATTCCAGGAAATGTTGGGGGAATTTCAGAGTCTGAAACGCAGAGAATGGTAGCGGAGCAAATTGGCCAAAACGTACAAGAGCCGGAATCGCGAAATCGAGTGTCGGCAGCTAGGAAATCCTCACCAGGCCCTGACAGACACGTAGTGCATCAGGCTAGCATGGCTCAATTCGTGCAAAGGACACCGGGACCTGGCAGTGCCCAATTTCAGACAGCGCGACCAGCGCGGATGGTGATTTGGTGATTAGCTAACGAACAGCACATACAAGTGGCCTAACGACACCCAGCACGGGCCTGTTAACGCGCGGACCCAATCATAAGTGCAACCCACCTATCGCCCAACCGACCGAGGGGCGTAACGCTCAATTTGCTTGTCGGGAAACACGCACAGGAGTGCGGCATGACGGGCAATTCGCGTGCCTTCAAGGAGCCCAACAATAAGCTGAGGCAGTAACAGTACCAGTACCAGTGACCAAGAATACGACGACAGCTAGATATAACAACCTTAACACTAGTGGAGAAAGTAAAGAGATACAAGGAAGCGAGAGAGACAATAATTGGTGGGAAACAACTAAGTGGAATGACACTGTTAAGCAAACGGGTACAAAAGGCGCGATACCGGTCTAGCAAGAGGATAGAGAAGAGTCAGCCAAACTATAACATCATTGGACAAAGGAGGAAATCTACCCGCGCCCTTATGTCAAGATATTAGATGCCGGAAGACATATAAAAGGTCTTTTAAGCTCCATAGCATCAGCGTATTAGGTAGAGGATGCAGGGAAATACTAGAGGGGCTTGGTGTACCTCGCCAGCCTTATCGATGCGACATACGTACGCCCAGCGGTACGAGACAGCCCATATCATGCAAGATTAACCTCCCCGTGACGTATGGAATCACGACTGCGCAGATAACGTTCTTCTGATGCCCCACACTGGAGCAGGAACTATACCTAGGGGTCGACTTGTGGATGAAAGTCATTATAGCTTGGAGCATTTTTGAACTCAGCAAAGTTACGGCGCTTAAGCCTCCCGAGCAAGGGAAAGATGTCATGAAAATTGTTAATTCAACGGAACCGGAGCCACACCGGTTGTTAGCTGACCAGCAACAGAAGTTGGAAGCCGTAAGAGCAAAGTTCCAGACATTCGAGGAGCAAGGCTTAGGACGGATCTGATGCAACACACCATCGAATTGACGCAACGAGCGGTACCAGTAAAAGATCGCCATTATCCAGTATCTCCGGCCGTGCAGAATCTCATTGATGAAGAAGTGGACCAGATGCTAAAGTTAGGCGTAATAGAGGAAAGCGATAGTCCTTGGTAAGGAAGCCGGGAAAGAATCGGCTCTGCTTAGGCGCAGGGTGACGGTGATAGATGGATACCCTCATCAAAATATAGAAGGCATCTTGAGTCGAATAGACTCTATCAGATTCATCTCCAGCGTCGATTTAAAACACGTGTTTTTGCAAATCGAGCTAAAGGAAGCCAGTAGAAGATACACGGCGTTCACACTGGCAGCTTAGTGATGCCGTTTGGTTTGAACAATGCTGCACAGCGTCTGTGCAGATTGATGGATAAAGTCATCCCACAAACGCTCAGAGAAAAACTCTTTGTCTACTTGGATGACCATTTGGTGGTATGATCAACAAAACAATTACATAGATACGTCAAACAAGCATTTTTCTGATGCCAGATGCTTTGCTGACCCTAACGCCCCAGAGCGACTTCGGCAAAAAGGCCGAACCACTAGCGCCTCAGTCGTGTATCCATTTTCTTGGTTGTAGTGGACCATTTGACCAAATTCGTATTTTTAAAGTCACTGAGGGAGACCCCTGCAGCTGCGGTGATAAAGGGTGCAAGTTGCAGAAAGTGCGCCGGTCAAATGATCAACGTTAATCGACTTGAACAGACGTCTGAGTGCCAAAATTTCAATCAATAAATAAAACGTGCTGCATAGCCAGCCACGCGATGAAAAGCTATAGCTTTTGCATATATTTATATATATATAGTCAATCGACTATACAGTTAGGATCAGTGCATTGATACTTAAGGTATGTTATGTAAGGCAATGTAAGAAAATCATTTACATTTACATTCACTGGGTGACACCTTCGATTTTTCTAAAAGGCACCTAGTGCAACACGTGCTCAAGGCATGCAGCACCAGACTCCAGCGAACTGCAGCGGAAACTAGGGCGGTATCGTCAGCGGCGGTTGTTGTTGCATATTGCGACGCCAGCACTGACATTGCTATACCACATACGGCTTGCTGCTATATAGTGCGCTTCTTGCCATGCCCACTTATGCGCCAGGGAGGCGTAAAACTCCGTTATTATATTTGTGTCATAATATTAGCCGATTTAACTAAACTCGCTCAGCTCCTGTCCCACACTGACTGGTCCCAGCTGTACATGTGTAGAGACATGGATTGTGCAATCAATTATTTTTATTCTACCTTAAATTTATTGATTCCTGTGTCCCGTTTTGTAACCCTCGTAGGTCTAACAAACTATGTAATGGTCGCATACAGCCCAAATTATATTTAAAAAAAAAATTTACCATAATCTAGCCATTGTGGGGCAGTACTGATAATTAAATAGGCGCGTATTACGTATTAGCCAAGATACGAACCTAATCGATTTCTGCTCAGTGCAACTAAGTGTAGCTTGACAATTGCAATTGCAATTGCTCTCTGAGAGAAAATGACAGCTAGAGGCAAGGTTAGAGGAAGAGCTGCCTCACTTCCGTCGTTCTTTTTCCTTGGAGCAGCGAACAGAGGTAGACGTGCAGCACTTGCACTTAAAAAGAAAAAAAAAAGAATAAAACAAGAGCATACCGCCGCATCGCGCCCTAATCTCTAAGAACGCCAGGCATCCGTCGGCATTGGCAAAGTTGGCATTAAATGCCGAATTACCAATTGAATTCTCTAAGCGAGAAGGTAATTATTAGTGTTCATTCGAAATAATTCTGTTTTAGAATTATTTTTTTGTCATTTAAAAGGTCATTTGGAGCTGATGATCACCCAGTGTTGCTGACATTTATTGCTAAGCACAGGTGGAGCGATTAAATCGACCCACTGTATGCAGAGACTGCTGGCGCCAGCGGCCGCTAGCAATTGCCGATCCCCCTCTGCCTTCACCGACTGAAAATTTTGGAGACTTTTGAGCCGAACGTAACCGTTGCAGCGGCTCTTGAGTGTCGTCGTCAGGGAGATTTGCCGTCGCCGTCGAGATCAGCGCTCGTCAGTTGCGGTGGGCGCTCATCCGTCGAGGTTCTCGGTGTGCATTCGGTCCCTACGTCCTCCTCCCCCGCTCATAGTGAAATCGAGTAATTGGGAGAATCAAAGCAAAGGCGGTCGGTGGCATATTTTTTAGTTGTGGCAAAATTTGTAACCAAAATCGTTTTGAAAAAGTGCTAACCAAGTGCGTTAAAATCATTAAAAATATAACTTGGGCCGAATGACGAGCGATACCAAAGTAAAGAAAACGGCCACAGCAGCTCGATCTTAAAACCTTAAAAAAAAAAAAAAAAAAAAGCCATAAATCAATACATAAATAATTAATCCTAGTGCTAGTTAGTAGATTAAAAGTTACATACATATGTTTGCATCGATCAAGGCAGTGCGCGTGTTCTAAAAAAAAATAAAAATTTTAAGTGTTGTTGTTGTACTACATATTGGTCGCCTACACTGAATGGGGCATATAAATTACCAATCCTCCCGCAACTGGCAACAACACGTGCCCAAAATTTGAATAATGTCGAAATCAGGCAATTAAGTCCAAGTGCACTATCCTGATTTAAAATTGTTTGTTTAAAATTTTATTTTTGCCAATAACCCTTAAAAAAAAAAAAAAAAAAAAAAAAGACAACCAACCATACACAGCTACATCATGCAACAATACATCGTGAAGGCCTTCAGCGAGGATTGCAGTGGGGTGAGTGATTAAAAACCAATCTAAGACAAGAAAATAAATAAATTCAAAAAAAAAAAAAAAAAAAAAAAAAAAAATAAATAAATTTTTTCAAGTCAATTTATAAATTAAAATGCCGCCCCGTCTGGGTAGGGTATATTTTATTGCCTGTTCCCGTTGTGTACTGCACTAACTAAACGCTGCCTTCCGCTAGTTGCAATTGTTTGAGCATTGACGTGATCAGCTGTGACGTTACAGTCACTGCTAGAAATGTTCACCCCTTAAAAATTTTATGAAAACAATTTTAATTGCCGGATGGTAAAAATTTAAAATATATTATTATTATATTGCATTATTATTGTTATTGTTGCTTTCAGCATGTGGTTTAGCTAATTGCGCGGAGTGTTAAAAATAAAATAAATAAAAATGAAGTCTTTAAAGAAAATTTGTTAACAACAACATCAATAAAATGTAGGAATTAAATAACCTGGATTCGCCAGTATGACAAAAATGTCGAAAATTTTGTTGCTTGCCTGATCGATACAAAATAAACATAAAATTGAACTCGTAGCTATTTGTAAAACAATAAATAAGTCATAATGTTTAATAGATAGTATTGCACAAACCCGATCAAAAAAAATGAAGATTATAGAAATAAAATTTATTGTACACTTTGCAATCAGAAAAATGACCGTGTAAAATTCTTTCAGTCCGTGACATGGGAGTTTGAATAGTAGTGTAACAACAGCTTTTGGGGTCTTTCCAAAATATAACGACAGTGTAAAGACCATGGTAGGGTGGGTATTGAATGGTGTGGGTCAAACAACATCTTAAACCACACCACTCTCTTCGTAAAATCTAAGCCATCAATAACTTGCAGAATTAGAAAGGTTGCCGCTAGCATCAATAATGGCCTTGATGCGTAGCTTTTGTTGTGATTTTGAGCGTTGGCTCATCGGAAGTTAAGTAGTTTCTGGAGGGACTCTATAATAAAACCGTAAGGTAATGCGGAACAGTGGTGTCAGCAAGAACCCACCCACGCCGAAAGAGCTAGGATTTCAAAGGGTCCCGCCCCGCTGATCCAACTGCGGTTCTGTGCAGTTTAATTATACCGAACTCTGTTTGGTATAGGTATACTGTAGCTTGAGTTTGAGTCTCCTAGGCATAGTGCTGTATAATCTCCTTGAGGTTGGGTACTATGACAGGGCGTATCGAAGAAAATGTAAAATTTTGGAAGAAAATTTTACCGCCTTAAACGGGGAGAACCAGACGAGACATTACATAGTTTTTGGCGCCCAACTCGTGGGGCTAGTTTGAGCAGATTTGCTTGCGAGTCTGTTTAAATATAGCCTACCTAATAAAATGTGGATAAAGAGAGAAGATTTAAAGAGTGTTGTATGAAGTATCTACTTAGGATTCGACTTATTTAGCGTATGTAGAATAAAGGCGACCAAGCAGAGAATCTATCTTTCTAAACTTTAATCAAAAAAAAAAAAAAAAAAAAAATGATCATTTACTTTTGGTCCATTATCAATATCCCGTTTTGAAAAAAAAAGCTCGTTTAGGTTCAAGTGAAATTCATTTGGTTTTTACAGAAGTTGTTTTGCGAAGGTAATACTGTTATACACCGCTGGAATTCGAGTGTTTGCGTGATTGAACACTATCGACCGTGGATTATAGTATAATGAGCAGTTGCTTAACATTACAGCAACTAAAATAATCAATGTTTTGTCGCTTATAAGAAAAATTTCACATAGACTGGAATCAGTTAGAAAGCCTGATCCTTTGTGTTAACTGGAATACAAAGAGTATGTGAGCACGTACTATTGTCCGCTATATACATAGTTGCTAGGCTTAAATGGTTTTGGCTATGAAATTTTCATTAAATTAAATAGCCCATATTAAATTCATTCTGCTTAGATTTTCGAGGATAAAAGCTTGTTATACAGTTGTTCAAACTCCGTATCGTGTCATAACGGAAAAGTCATATATACTATAGTAAAACAAAACAAATAATTAAATTTAAAAATGCCGTGTCCACGCAGCGGTAAGAAAAACTCACATGCGAAAGCGGATGTCAGTGTGTGTATAGTTTGCGGAGAGCATATGACCAATACGCAACTATGTGCTATCACAAAATGTAACCATGTGTTCCATAAAGTGTGTATTGAGAGTCGCTTGCAGACCATAAGCGATTGCCCATCTTGTTTTGCTCAAGTACAGACTAGCGAACTAAAAGTAGTAGTGGGAAATTGCACTCCCGATCCTAAAAGAGACCAGACTAGAGAATTGCCACCGGCCCCGCGTCATAAAACTCGAGTAGTAGCTCGACAACTTGACATGGAAGCTGAGCAGCAACATGTCGAGGTGCTTGTTGATGTACAGGAACAGTCGACCAGTACGGCACAGGGAAATGTGCAACTCGAAAGTAGCCATAGTAGCCATGGTGCGACTAATCGTACAGCTGAGTCAGCAAATGTGCAACAACGCCCAACTCGAAGACCAGGTAGACCGAGACGGCCTAAAAATGGTCCGAGATATAACCAGCAGCAAGATGTTGATATAGAAGCGTTGGTGAAGGACACAGTTATACGTATGTTGTCGTCTTTAACTCCAGCTGCAACCGAAGCAGCACAGGTGTCGTTAGTAGAGCCTCTTGTGTCACCAGTAGTAACAGAAGCTCGTTCAGAGCTCCGAAGCACAAGATCCAACACATCTTGGAATGCTTTTGGAAGCCATAAAATTGCGGATATTATCCAGAAATGGGGTGTTCGCTTTGATGGAAATGCCGAGGGCTTATCTGTTGAAGAATTTTTATACCGAGTCAAAATTCTGACCCGGGAACATCTTAACAATGATTTAGAGGCAATGAGCCGAAATGTGCACCAGCTTCTGGGAGGCAAGGCCAGCTTTTGGTTTTGGAGGTTCCATAAGCGAGTTGAGACATTCACCTGGGCACAATTCTGCGCAGCATTGCGTGCTCAATATAGAGAGAGCCGTTCAGCTACCGAATTGCGAGAGCAGATACGTGCTCGTAAGCAAAAACAGGGCGAGTCGTTTGACTCTTTTTATGAAGCCATCTGTAAGCTTATGGAAAAACTATCAGTTCACTTTGAGGAAGAAGAGTTGGTAGAACTAGTTCAGGGGAATTTGCTTACGGATATGAAGGATAGACTTTTGTTTGAGGAGATTCACTCTATTGGGAAGCTGCGAAGCTTGGTACAAAAGCGGGAGAATTTTCTCAAGGATGTGGGTCGAGCGCGTACCATACCGGCAAAACCGAAAGAGACAATGCCTTATAAAGTGTATGCGGTAGATGAGGGTGAAGGCGATGAACTCACGGAAGATGATTCGGAAGATACTGTTGCTGCAGTACAGCAAATAGTCCCTTCCAAGATCATTTGCTGGAATTGTGAGGTTCCTGGCCATATATGGGAAGATTGCTTAGCAGACAGACGCGTCTTCTGTTATGGCTGTGGAACGCCTCAAGTGTATAAGCCAAATTGCCAGAAATGTAAACGCAGGTCGGAAAACCGAAAGGCGGGGGCATCCAACGGTGCGCGGATGTCCCAAATTTAAATAGGCAACCTCAGCGAGTGCTAGACTGCCAACAGAGTAGTACTAAGCCAACGCTTAGCAGCGAGCAGCTGCAAACTAAATTAAGAGTTAAATCTTTAGGAGAAAAAGAATTTCCCATGCACTTTAGACCGTACGAAGAGCGGCTAAAGAATTATTACATAGTAAGAGAAAGGATATTTTCAGGAGAAAATTATCCTATAAAAAGAAATACGGCTAGAATCCGAAAATATTTTCGTTTAATTAGAAATAAACAGCGAAATATAGTATCAACTATTTTTCACAATAATGCTGATAGGCGAAGTTATGCAAGTGTTAAGTTTTTACATTTTACTGAATGGGGATTGCTCGATACTGGGGCAAATATCAGTTGTATTGGAGCAGACTTGGCCCTTGAAGACTTTTCGTTATGTGCAGAATATAAGCCTTTGGTGTCGCAAGTAAAAACGGCCGATGCAAAGTGCCATAAAGTACTTGGAATATTAAGAGTGCTTATTAATTACAAAGATAGTGAAAAAATGCTGGAATTGTATGTGATACCTTCTATTGCCCAAAGACTCATTTTAGGCATAGATTTCTGGCGCATTTTTGAATTAGCTCCCAAAATTATTGGATCGGTCGAAACCATAGACGATAAGGATTCCTTGCCGGACCAATACCCACTTACTGAGACTCAGTTAAACCATTTAGAGATGGTCAAAGCACTATTTCCCAATTTTGAGAAACAAGGCTTGGGGCGAACATCTTTAATTACGCATGACATTGACGTGGCCAAAGTGAAGCCGGTAAAACAAAGACATTATCCGGTTAGTCCAGCTGTTGAAAGTTTAATGTATGCGGAATTTGAGCGTATGCTAAACTTAGGTGTTATCGAACCATCGCAGAGCCCTTGGAGCTCCCCGATTCGATTGGTAGTCAAACCAAACAAAGTACGTCTATGCTTGGATGCAAGAAAACTTAATGATGCAACCAAGAAAGATGCATATCCTTTGCAGAGCATAAATGGCATCTTTGCACGTCTTCCAAAGGCAAATCTCATATCCAAACTGGATTTGAAAGACGCCTACTGGCAGATTGCATTGACAGACGAGGCAAAACCGTTGACCGCTTTTACAGTGCCGGGGAAGCCACTGTATCAATTCACTGTTATGCCGTTCGGGCTATGCAACGCGCCTTCCACCATGTGTCGCTTAATGGACGACCTTATTCCTCCAGAATTACGACATTGTGTGTTTGGCTATCTAGACGATATGTGTATCGTATCTGAAGACTTTGAGTCGCATATATCAGTTCTCGTACGAATTGCAGATCAATTCAAAAATGCCAATTTGACTCTGAACGTTAGTAAAAGCCAATTTTGCGTAACACAGGTGAAATATCTGGGATATGTGATTGGTCAGGGTGGAATTGCTACAGATCCGGAAAAGATTTCGTGCATTGGGAATTGGCCAACACCGCGCAACTTAAAGCAAGTTCGTGGATTTTTAGGTGTTTGCGGTTGGTACCGCCGCTTCATTAAAGACTTTGCCGAGATCACATGGCCCATAACAGAGGTGTTGTCAACTAAAAAAATTTTTAAATGGTCGGCAGAGGCACAAGAAGCCATGGACAAACTTAAAACTCTTCTTACGACAGCGCCTGTTTTACAGAATCCTGACTTCACGCGTAAGTTTTATTTGCACTGTGACGCCAGCGACTTTGGCATTGGCTCAGTGCTCGTACAATTGTCGGAGAATGGAGAAGAACGACCGATAGCATATATGTCAAAAAAGTTATCTAAAGCGCAGAGAAATTACAGCGTAACGGAGCGAGAGTGCTTGGCTGTGATTTTGTCAATAGAAAAATTCAGGTGCTATCTTGAGTTACAAGAATTTGAGGTAGTTACTGATCACTCGAGTTTAGTTTGGCTCATGAGACAACAAAACGTCTCGGGAAGATTAGCTCGGTGGATATTTCGCTTGCAGGGTTTCAAATTTCAAATTTCACATCGAAAGGGCAAGGATCATATTGTTCCTGACGCTTTGTCTAGGATGTGTAAAAATGAGATCGACAGTGTAGAATTTGTGGGTCCTGAAATTGACTTGGAATCCCCAGCTTTTTCAGAGCCTGATTATATGGAGTTAAAGGCCAGAGTAGAAGCAAATATTTCCAAATTTCCAGATTTGCGTGTTCACGGTAAATATGTTTATATTCGAACGGAACATCCGTCCGGTAACGCGGCGCAAGAAGCCGACAGCTGGAAATTGTGGGTACCAGAATCGCTTCGTGCTGCGGCTATTCGGCAAGCGCACGATAGCGTAGTAACTGCACACGGAGGGATGCAGAAAACGATCGAGCGTTTGCGGCGAAATTTGTTTTGGCCCGGATTGTCCAAACAAGTTCGTGCATATGTGCGTGCGTGCGAGGTTTGTAAAATGACCAAAGCACCAAACACAATATTGCGTCCGCCGATGGGAGAGCAGAGTGTGTCGCTTAGACCTTTTCAAAGACTCTATGTGGACATTCTCGGCCCATATCCGCGCAGTAAAAGAGGGCACATTGGACTGCTGATTGTGCTGGATCATTTTAGTAGGTATCATTGGCTTTGTCCACTCAAGAAATTTACAACTGCTGCCATTAATTCGTTTTTGTGCGATCGCATTTTTTCTGAGTTTGGAGTGCCAGAGTTACTCGTGAGTGATAACGGCTCGCAGTTTAAATCCAATGAGTTCGAAGCTATGTTGACAAAAGTTGGCATACGACACCATACCACTGCACTTTATTCTCCACAAAGCAACGCTGCAGAAAGGGTCAATCGATCTTTATTGGCAGCCATACGGTCGTATTTGCGAAAAGATCAGACAGATTGGGATCTGCACTTGCCAAGCATTTCATCGGCATTACGTTCATCGTTGCATCAATCGCTTGGTTGCTCACCCTATAAAGCGTTGTTCGGTTTTAATATGATTAACCATGGATCCGACTATCTGCTATTAAAACAGTTATCTCTGCTTGAAGAATCGGCTCGATTAGATAGAGCTGATGATCTAATATTACTTAGGCAAAATATCAAGGATATTAGTCGACAAGCATACGAGAGAAACGCTAAACAATATAATCTTAGAGCCAAACCTCTTTCGTATCGGGAGGGACAAGAAGTTTTCAAACGCAATTTTAATTTAAGTAATTTTAGTCAAAATTATAATAAGAAATTAGGTCCTCAGTTCTCTAAGTGCAGAGTTAAAAGAAAATTGGGACAGGCATTTTATTTGTTAGAAACATTGGCTGGGAGTGAAATCGGTACGTTCCATGCGAAGGATATACGAAGCTAATTCCAGCTAATCATGCCTCCGGTTACTCGCCAGATTATCTGTGTTTGTAATGGTCGCATACAGCCCAAATTATATTTAAAAAAAAAAAAATTACCATAATCTAGCCATTGTGGGGCAGTACTGATAATTAAATAGGCGCGTATTACGTATTAGCCAAGATACGAACCTAATCGATTTCTGCTCAGTGCAACTAAGTGTAGCTTGACAATTGCAATTGCAATTGCTCTCTGAGAGAAAATGACAGCTAGAGGCAAGGTTAGAGGAAGAGCTGCCTCACTTCCGTCGTTCTTTTTCCTTGGAGCAGCGAACAGAGGTAGACGTGCAGCACTTGCACTTAAAAAAGAAAAAAAAAAAGAATAAAACAAGAGCATACCGCCGCATCGCGCCCTAATCTCTAAGAACGCCAGGCATCCGTCGGCATTGGCAAAGTTGGCATTAAATGCCGAATTACCAATTGAATTCTCTAAGCGAGAAGGTAATTATTAGTGTTCATTCGAAATAATTCTGTTTTAGAATTATTTTTTTGTCATTTAAAAGGTCATCGAGTTGATTTAATTGCCAGGCGGCAATAAAAGCATTTGGAGCTGATGATCACCCAGTGTTGCTGAAATTTATTGCTAAGCACAGGTGGAGCGATTAAATCGACCCACTGTATGCAGAGACTGCTGGCGCCAGCGGCCGCTAGCAATTGCCGATCCCCCTCTGCCTTCACCGACTGAAAATTTTGGAGACTTTTGAGCCGAACGTAACCGTTGCAGCGGCTCTTGAGTGTCGTCGTCAGGGAGATTTGCCGTCGCCGTCGAGATCAGCGCTCGTCAGTTGCGGTGGGCGCTCATCCGTCGAGGTTCTCGGTGTGCATTCGGTCCCTACGTCCTCCTCCCCCGCTCATAGTGAAATCGAGTAATTGGGAGAATCAAAGCAAAGGCGGTCGGTGGCATATTTTTTAGTTGTGGCAAAATTTGTAACTAAAATCGTTTTGAAAAAGTGCTAACCAAGTGCGTTAAAATCATTAAAAATATAACTTGGGCCGAATGACGAGCGATACCAAAGTAAAGAAAACGGCCACAGCAGCTCGATCTTAAAACCTTAAAAAAAAAAAAAAAAAAGCCATAAATCAATACATAAATAATTAATCCTAGTGCTAGTTAGTAGATTAAAAGTTACATACATATGTTTGCATCGATCAAGGCAGTGCGCGTGTTCTAAGAAAAAATAAAAATTTTAAGTGTTGTTGTTGTACTACATATTGGTCGCCTACACTGAATGGGGCATATAAATTACCAATCCTCCCGCAACTGGCAACAACACGTGCCCAAAATTTGAATAATGTCGAAATCAGGCAATTAAGTCCAAGTGCACTATCCTGATATAAAATTGTTTGTTTAAAATTTTATTTTTGCCAATAACCCTTAAAAAAAAAAAAAAAAAAAAAAAAAAAGACAACCAACCATACACAGCTACATCATGCAACAATACATCGTGAAGGCCTTCAGCGAGGATTGCAGTGGGGTGAGTGATTAAAAACCAATCTAAGACAAGAAAATAAATAAATTCAAAAAAAAAAAAAAAAAAAAAAAAATATATATAAATTTTTTCAAGTCAATTTATAAATTAAAATGCCGCCCCGTCTGGGTAGGGTATATTTTATTGCCTGTTCCCGTTGTGTACTGCACTAACTAAACGCTGCCTTCCGCTAGTTGCAATTGTTTGAGCATTGACGTGATCAGCTGTGACGTTACAGTCACTGCTAGAAATGTTCACCCCTTAAAAATTTTATGAAAACAATTTTAATTGCCGGATGGTAAAAATTTAAAATATATTATTATTATATTGCATTATTATTGTTATTGTTGCTTTCAGCATGTGGTTTAGCTAATTGCGCGGAGTGTTAAAAATAAAATAAATAAAAATGAAGTCTTTAAAGAAAATTTGTTAACAACAACATCAATAAAATGTAGGAATTAAATAACCTGGATTCGCCAGTATGACAAAAATGTCGAAAATTTTGTTGCTTGCCTGATCGATACAAAATAAACATAAAATTGAACTCGTAGCTATTTGTAAAACAATAAATAAGTCATAATGTTTAATAGATAGTATTGCACAAACCCGATCAAAAAAAAAAAAAATGAAGATTATAGAAATAAAATTTATTGTACACTTTGCAATCAGAAAAATGACCGTGTAAAATTCTTTCAGTCCGTGACATGGGAGTTTGAATAGTAGTGTAACAACAGCTTTTGGGGTCTTTCCAAAATATAACGACAGTGTAAAGACCATGGTAGGGTGGGTATTGAATGGTGTGGGTCAAACAACATCTTAAACCACACCACTCTCTTCGTAAAATCTAAGCCATCAATAACTTGCAGAATTAGAAAGGTTGCCGCTAGCATCAATAATGGCCTTGATGCGTAGCTTTTGTTGTGATTTTGAGCGTTGGCTCATCGGAAGTTAAGTAGTTTCTGGAGGGACTCTATAATAAAACCGTAAGGTAATGCGGAACAGTGGTGTCAGCAAGAACCCACCCACGCCGAAAGAGCTAGGATTTCAAAGGGTCCCGCCCCGCTGATCCAACTGCGGTTCTGTGCAGTTTAATTATACCGAACTCTGTTTGGTATAGGTATACTGTAGCTTGAGTTTGAGTCTCCTAGGCATAGTGCTGTATAATCTCCTTGAGGTTGGGTACTATGACAGGGCGTATCGAAGAAAATGTAAAATTTTGGAAGAAAATTTTACCGCCTTAAACGGGGAGAACCAGACGAGACATTACAACTAGTGTGGTTTACACGCGATTTGATAAATTTAAAAAATAGAAAGTCGAGATTGTACAAAAAGTTCAAGGAATCTGGCTCTTCTTCGGATTTCTCTCGCTATTTGATTACCCGATCTAACTTCTCTGCACTTAATTTACAATGTGATAACAACTATCTCAGTTTCAGCGGGATCTTAAAAGAAGCGCAAGTTATCAACACTTTCTTCAACTGTATTTTTCGAAAAAAAGACAGCTGACTCAGATCAGGCTATCGCCGGTCTTTTTGCTGAATTTTTTCAAACGATTTATAGTTCACAACCTTATCAAATGATTTCGCCCTATCCTTATCATGTAAATAACTCCAATTGAATTTTTTGGACTTTAATCACTGAAAGTTCGCTTCTACGTGATTTAAAAGACATTAAGCCCGTATTTTCGTCGGGACCTGATGGAGTACCAGGCTGCGTGCTCAAGTACTGTGCTGAAGGTATGTTTAAACCATTATAGTTTATTTTTAAACTGTCCGTAGAGTTGTGCTCTTCCCAAACATTTGGAAAGATTAATTTATTATGCCTCACCCTAAAAAAGGAAACAAGTCTAATGTTGAGAACTATAGAGGTATTTCTTAGTTGTCTGCTATTCCTAAGATTTTTGAAATATTAATAACTTCTCAACTTCAACATTTATGTAGATCCATAATTTCATTTGGTGTCCCCATGAACTGTGGTTCATGAGGATAGAATAGAATCGGTACAAAAACAATTTCTGCTCTTTCTGCACTCCGGGGTCTTTACTGGAATCCTAATACTCGCTTACCTTCTTATCGTAGTAGACTTTTACTAATAAATCTTCTTTCTCTTTCTGATCGTAGAACCATGTTTGGTGTAATTTTCTTACACAAACTAATAAAAGGAGAAAGTGATTCTTCTGAATTAATCTGCCAGATTAGTTTTGCAGTTCCGATCAGGAAATCCAAGAAACTTCCATCCTCTTTGTCTTCAAGCTTGTAATACTAACTATGTTATCCATAACCCTTTTCGTATTCCAATTATATTATAATTATAACAACCTTTATCATTTAATATGTACTACTACTTCTATTCCCTTATTAAGAACTTCACTTTTATGTTTTCTGCGTAATCTATAGTTACATTTTGTCTATTGTTTAATTTACGTAGAGCTTTTATTATACTATGTTCCCGAAGGGAAAAATAGTATATTGGGTTTGCGCAATGTCCGTCTGTCCGTCTGTCCGTATGAACGCAATTTTTTTGCCTTTATCTTTGAGCTAGAGCAACCAAATTTGGCACACATGTTGGTGTATATCGTCAGTTTATAAAGTGTCAAGATCAGCCCCCCACCCCCACCCCCTCCCCCAAAATTTGGGGAAAACCTGTATCTTCCACATTTTTAAAGCTAGAGTTACCAAATTTGGCATACACACTAAAGTTGAGATTCCTGACAGATCTGCATCAAAAATTTTTGGACCCCACCACCCCCACCCCCCCAATGGAGCAAAACCTATATCTCCCACACCAGTAGAGCTAGAGTCACCAAATTTGGCAGACAGACTAATGTTGACCGCCTGGATAAAACTGCATCAAAAATTTTTGTTCTTACTTGTTTAGTTTGAATTCATTCATCTGTTCCGCGATCCTCGTTACCGCACGTTATGCGGCGCGCCCCTCGGTCGGGTTGGTCGGGAGGTGGGTTGCATTTTGCCTGGGTCCGCGCACTAACAAGCCCGTGGTTGGTGTTGTTGGGCCACTAAAGAATTTTTTTTAAAATTAGATTAAGTTTTTTTCCTTTATACACCAATTTGATCAAGCTGTTAAAATCGAAAGATAGCAAAAAGCAAATTTAAATCCATACACCAACATGTGTACCAATTTTGGTTGCTCTAGCTTAAAGATGAAGGCAAAAAAATTGCGTTCATACGGACAGACGGACATTTCGCAATCCAATATACTATTTTTCCCTTCGGGAACATAGTATAAAAACATTGAAAATGAAGCGAAAAATGAGTTTTACTGGATAATGAACAACGTTAGCGTACACACTTATAAGCTTTCACACAATGTCTAATGAAATCCATACACAAGCCAACTCAGTTGGCCAACTTGAGTGAGTTTTTCCAAGTTGCGGCAACCGATTGCACGTAATTGGGACAGTTGCTACAATATCGTCCCAACTGAATTCTGTATCAAAACCACAACTGGTTGTGGTGTAGATGGACAACACATAGCTCGATTGCCACAATTCGTGGGCGTTTCCCTTTGGTTTTGTACTCTCTTGCTACTGTTTTCGCTGATCGCCTAGTCCAAATGCTGTTCGTTGTATGCAAAACACTTGCATAGCTCTGCTTCTGATTCGGGGGTGGGTTTGCTATAGTTGTGCATAGTTGTGTACATCTTTGTGGGCTCTCCCTTTCCGTTTTGGGCTTTCTTGCTACTGTTTTTTTTTGTTCACCTGGTACTTGGCCATTGTTTTGTGCGAAACATTTGAAGATCTTTTGCTGCCGTTCATAAGCGGCATTGTTTAGCAGAAAATAGTGAAATTAATAAAAATTGAGATATTCCTTTTGTTGTTATTATTAACAAAATTCAAAATTTTAAAAAATTGTCTTACATTTTAGTATTTTTGTTTTATTAATATATTTGAATAAACAAATTAATTGCAATATTTAGATTATCAATTATGCACTATCCGACGCCATTTTTCGAGTTTTGCTACGAAGTTGGCTGATCTGATTGCAGTGTGCGAGGCAAAGACCCTGTTAAGACCTACCGTAATACCTAAATATACCACAACACTTTTGACCTAAATGTAACATTAATATTTGCATAATACATAAGAAATACACACACCAAATATATAACAAGTAAGAACGTTGCAGTCGGCGGTGGCGTCCGACGGCGGACGCACCCGACTGCAGAATACTATGTTCCCAGTCCTATATAATATGGTTATTTGTGAGTTCAGAAAGAAACGCGATTTTGCTCCTTTGGGTGCGTGGGGGTGGGGGGGTCCAAAAATTTTTGATGCAGTTTTATCCAGGGGGTCAACATTAGTCTGTCTGCCAAATTTGGTGACTCTAGCTCTACTGGTGTGGGAGATATAGGTTTTGCTCCATTGGGGGGGGGGGGTGGGGTGGTCCAAAAATTTTTGATGCAGTTTTATCCAGGGGGTCAACATTAGTCTGTCTGCCAAATTTGGTGACTCTAGCTCTACTGGTGTGGGAGATATAGGTTTTGCTCCATTGGGGGGGTGGGGGTGGGGGGGTCCAAAAATTTTTGATGCAGATCTGTCAGGAATCTCAACTTTAGTGTGTATGCCAAATTTGGTAACTCTAGCTTTAAAAATGTGGAAGATACAGGTTTTCCCCAAATTTTGGGGGAGGGGGTGGGGGTGGGGGGCTGATCTTGACACTTTATAAACTGACGATATACACCAACATGTGTGCCAAATTTGGTTGCTCTAGCTCAAAGATAAAGGCAAAAAAATTGCGTTCATACGGACAGACGGACAGACGGACAGACGGACAGACGGACATTGCGCAAACCCAATATACTATTTTTCCCTTCGGGAACATAGTATAAAAACGTCCAATTGACACTTTAACAATATTTAGGCTAGCAAGACAACAACCACAAAGTTGTTGACTGCGCACATGCACTTATTGCTTACTGCATGCGAATGATCGCATACAGTATAATGCTTACTACACTGACCTAAATTAAGTAATAATCAATAAGCACTTTTTATACCAATGTTATTCATATAAATAGACCATAAGTTTGCTCAATAAAACAGTCTCAGACAGAACCCCACCCGTGGTAACTCTTTTGTGACTCATTCTCCGCTGCCTACCTAGTTCAAGTGCTAGGTACGGCAAACAAACCAGAATTCAGTTTATGTGCTGCAATTCATACACTTACTGATCCTTGTGATCATCATTCGGTGACCCCGACTTTTGGATTCTGAAGTTGTCAACAAGGCGACAAAGGAAAAAGGAGTCTCCACAGTCCAAGATACAATTCTGAAGTTGTCAACAAAGCGACAACGGACAAAGGATTCTCTACAATCCAAGATACAATTCTGAAGTTGTCAACAAGGCGACAACGGACAAAGGATTCTCTACAATCCAAGATACAATCCTGAACCAACAAGGCGACAAAGGACAAAGGATTCTCCACAGTCCAAGATACATTCCTGAACCAAAGTGTCCACCAGGCGACACCTCAGGACAATCGTCATTGTAAACAATCAAAAACATAAAATATATATACATCCAACCTTTGAATTCATTTCTCCTTTATTGAATTGTCAACTTGCAAGTAAAAGTCTCAAAGTCCACCACGCGACTAAACTGAGACATAAGCTCCAAGAAAATGGCAAAAGAAAACGCAGTTATGGAGCAGCTGTTAAATGCTCAAGAGGAAATCAGTCAAGAGATTTCGAGGCTCATTACCAACTATAAAAAGGACTCAGCTGAGAGAAAATCTCAGGCCAATTATCACAAGATAAAGGCCTCAGCTCTCACTGAGAAATGGGATTCACTAAAAAGGAATAACGATATCATAAGATCAAGCGGCGAGCTATCTGATGATCACAAATACTTCGTTTTTTATGAAGATATAAAAATCACAGTAGTAAAGTATCTGAAAATCCTCAATGAGGCTGCCGAGAATTCAGAGCAATCAGGAAGCAAGGCAGCATGTACGGATGATGGGCATGTTCAAGAAACACCAATTGAATCAAAGTTGAACGCACTGAGCCGTCGACAACGAGCAATAATAGCATCATTGAACCGCGCAATGCAACATACTCACCCAATAGGGCACACATCATTCGACTTCATAAAAAGACTGTGGACCCAGATCCAGGAGGTTCACTTTCGAATCTACGAGGAGATCGGAGATCCAGAAGGAGAAGGCTACGATGTGAAGGAGTACTTAAAGGCCGAAGCAGCTGTACAAAACGCTTTGTCGCTGAGAACCAACACACCAAGCACTAATGATCTAAATCTGCCCCGAATAACAATTCCGAAATTTGATGGAGACGTCCTTAAATGGACACAGTTTTACGACATGTTTGTGTGCATGGTTCATGACACCAACCTGCCCACGATCCGCAAAATGTGGTATCTAAAAACCAGCGTGATCGGCGAGGCAGAAAGGATGATACGCCATATCGATTTAAAAGAAGTAGACGCGTACGACAATCCGAGGGACATTGCGTCAACGGTATTAAACCGATTTCTAATGCAACAGGCTGTCAATGACAATGTAAAATCATTAAAGGAATTATACATAGTCACATTGGAGTCTCTTGCATCTCTAAAGGGACTCGGCTTGGACATCGCAACGTGGGACCCCATACTAATAGCGGTCCTACGAAACAAGCTGGATTCTACAAACAAAACGCTCTATGAACAATCATTGAGCAATTCAAAGGAAATTCAGAAACTAGACACCATGCTCCAGTTTCTTGAACAAAGAGTTCGTGTTTTGGCCACCGGAAACAAACCACATGGTAATGCTAAAAAGGAATCGAAAGGTGCAACTTGCGCATCATCGTCGACCACAGGAAAGGCGTGCCCTTATTGCAAGAAAACTAATCACTTGCTATTTCGTTGCGACGAATTCCGCGCCAAATCGATACCTGAACGTTTAAACTGGGTGCAACGCCAGAAAATGTGCGTCAACTGCTTCAAAGGAGACCACATGGCAAAGGCGTGCCCAAGTCGCTTCTAATGTTTTAAATGCGACAAAAGGCACAACACGCTGCTACATTTGGAATCTGGACCCAAGGAACTACAAACCCAAATTGTAGCATCTGCAAATTCTAAAAACATCAATCTCCTCGCCACAGCAAAGGTAGCAGTAAAAGGAAACAATGGACAAGAAGCCACGTTCAAGGCTCTGCTAGATTCTGGATCACAAATTAACGTGATCTCAGAAAGGCTGGCATCTTTGCTGTCACTAAAACGACACGATACCACACTTCGAATTGAAGGTATCGGTGGACAGCCAAAAACAAGCAGGGCTCGAGTCAATGTGCTAGTAAAATCGCTGCACAATGATTACACAATGCGACTCGAAGCTTTCATATTACCGCATATAATCAACGATCAACCATCCCAAGCCATAAACAATGCAAGCTGGAATGTACCTGACAACATGCCGTTGGCGGACCCACAGTTCAACAAGCCGGGTAAAATAGACCTGCTGATCGGCGCTGAGCATTATTATTCATTATTGCTCCAACAACAGCATAAAATACCCACTGGTCCTATAATGCAAAAGACCGAGTTGGGATGGGTTGTGGCTGGAAAAATAAGGGCTTCAAATAAATCAGCAGCTATTTGTGCAGTTATCACAGGAGAAGAAACAAATGCCATAATGGAACGATTCTGGACACTCGAGAACTTCGAAAACACTGAAAGGCAACTAACACCGAGTGAAAAAAGATGTGAAAGACATTTTATCGATAATCTGCAAACCGCTGCTGATGGACGGTTCATAGTAAAGTTGCCGTTTTCCGAACACTCTTCAGCCTTGGGGCCCTCGTTGGAAATTGCAGAAAAAAGGTTCATTTCGTTGGAAAAAAGGACCAAAGCAGAAACTTGGAAGGGATATGTAGACTTCATGAAGGAATACGAGCAATTGGGACACATGAAACATGTCCCTCGCGAACTCCTCCCATCGAAGAACTACTTCATTCCTCATCATTGTGTGCTAAAGCCAGATAGCAGCACTACAAAACTAAGAGTGGTCTTCGACGCATCATGCAAGACATCGACGGGAAAGTCCTTGAACGACATATTGCAAGTTGGACCAACTGTGCAAAGCGATCTGATGGCAATACTTCTTCGATTTAGAACGCATAAGTATGTCTTTACGGCTGACATAGAAAAAATGTATCGGCAAATATGGATAAATCCAGAAAATCAATTCCATCAGATGATAGTTTGGAGAAATAATCCCAACGAAGAATTAAGGTATTACCGCCTAAAAACTGTCACATATGGCACAGCATCCGCTCCGTTTCTGGCAACCAAAAGTTTAGATCACCTTGCCAAATTAAACGCCAACAAGCTACCACTAGGATCAGCGGCATTAAAGAATGATTTCTATGTGGACGATTGCCTGACAGGAGCAGACTCAACGCATGAAGCAGTTCTAATTCAGGAGGAGCTAAACAAAATACTGCTTCCCTCAGGGTTTAAGCTGCGAAAATGGTGCTCAAATAATGAGCAAATCCTAAAGGGAATCCCAAAGGAAGACACTGTCAATGATGTTCATCTGGGTGAATCACTGGACCATCACTGTGTAAAAACTCTGGGTCTTATATGGATGCCCAAAAAGGACCAGCTCCGTGGAAGAACCCAAGGCAGCCAAACAACACAAATAACCAAGCGAGTTGTGTGCTCCGAGTTAGCGCAAATATTCGACCCATTGGGCCTATTTGCACCTGTCGTTGTACGAGCAAAAATATTTATGCAGCATCTATGGGAAGAAAAATTTGACTGGGATGAAAAATTGCCAACACATTTGTGCAATGAATGGCAGTCCTACAGAGAAGACATCCAAGAGCTGAATGAAATGCAGATTCCAAGGCACGTTTACGATGGAAAAACACCGTCAAGCAAGGAGATACACACATTTGTGGATGCATCAGAAAAGGCGTACGGAGCTGCAGTTTATATACGAGCCACGTATAAAAACAAGCAAATATCTGTTCGACTACTGTGTTCAAAATCGCGAGTTGCACCAACGGCAAAACAGTCGTTGCCACGCTTAGAACTCTGCGCTGCAGTACTTGGCGCAGAACTCACTGAACGTGTCCGAAAGGATCTTCGGTTGACCCCCGAAACAGTGAAGGGATACTTCTGGACAGATTCCACGGTAGTACTAGCATGGATAAACGATCCAGCTTCAACATATCATACCTTCGTGGCCAACCGCATTGCCAAAATTCAAGCCTCCTCACAGCCATCACAATGGAACCACGTCTCATCATGTTGCGGTTCTGTTATAAGGAGCGGAGAAGCTCAACCACAGCCCTATGTGCAATGGAACTGGATAACGCACGAACAATAATCTTGCGAACCATACAACAGACAGAGTTCGCGAGCGATCTAAAAAATCTTCGTCGTCATAACATTATCGACAAAAAGAGCGTTATCAGCTCATTGACAACACGTCTAGAAAATGGTCTCATTCGCGTCGGAGGTAGATTGGAGCACTCAGAACTACCATATGACGCCAAACACCCGATCTTGTTACCATACAATGATCCGATTGTAAAAATGCTGCTGAGAGAACTACATGAAGACAACATGCATTGCGGCGCCCAAGCCTTAAGAGCGATTGCACGGCAGCAAGTATGGATTCTCAAGGATAAAACCATGGCCAGGAATATAATACATGGCTGTGTAAATGCACCAGAGCCAAACCCAAGCTAATGCAGCAAATAATGGGAAACTTACCGGCTGAGCGAGTCACACAGGCTCGACCTTTCCTCAGCACTGGCGTAGATTACTGCGGACCTTTCTGGATCCACCATAAGATAAGAGGAAAAAGGCCTGATAAAGCATATATAGCAGTCCTCTGCTGCTTCGCCACAAAGGCGGTTCATCTGGAATTGGTGAGCGATCTAACGACAGATGCATTTCTGGCAGCTCTTTGACGCTTTTTGGGTCGTCGTGGGAAATGTCAAACGATCCACTGCGACAATGCTACAAACTTCATCGGCGCCAATAACCAATTAAAGGACTTAGAAAGGGCCATCTATTCTGATAAGTCTGCAAAGCAAATTATTGAGCACTGCAGCAAAAGGCAAGTGAACTTTAAGTTCATTCCACCACGCGCACCATCATTTGGCGGACTATGGGAAGCAGCAGTAAAATCAGCGAAAAGATTGCTGCTCACCACCACCACAACTGCAAATCTAACATTCGAAGAGCTCAACACAGTGATAGTCGAAATTGAAGCCGTACTCAACTCACGCCCAATCACTCCATTGTCAAATGACCCAACAGACATAACAGCACTCACCCCTGGACACTTCCTAATTGGAGAACCACTAACTGCTCCTCCAGATGCAAACATTGATTTAGGTGGAAAAACACTGGTGAAACGCTGGGAGCAAGTCTCCAGAATAAAACACTTATTTTGGAAACAATGGTCACAGGAATATTTACAAGAGCTTCAGTATCGCCACAAATGGAAAACTTCAACACATGACATAAAGGAAGGTCTGCTGGTGATAGTCATGGAAGATAACCTGCCAACAATGCAGTGGCCATTGGGACGGATCATAAAAACATATCCAGGATCAGATAATCACATCGGAGTTGTGGACGTGAAAACAGCATCTGGAGTATATAAACGATCCATCAATCGACTCGCGCCATTATTCCCAGAAGAAGAAGCTGTCAAACGCCCCCCAACCAAGGACAAATTCAACGAAGATAACGAACCTCCCACACAAAGGAGAAAACTATCCCTGCCGTCAGTCACAACAATGCTAATAGCAATGCTGCTAATATTACCACTAGCGCTATCTGAGCCAATTGCAGTTACAAAATTTGCCAATAAGCCTGGAATTTTCTATGAAAAAATTGGTATATCGAAGATGGCGATTTCTGAGTGGACGATACTAACGTATTACGACCTATATTCATATAATCAAGATATGAAAACATTCTCAACTGGAGTAACCCAACTCGGATATATGTGCCCGGAGCTACAAAACAAGGAAGCATGCAACTCAATGTATCAGCACTTTCATCATACACTTGAAGAACTTCAAGGCGAGAACGCATTAATGGGAAGTTCACGGCAACGTAGATCCCCATTCGACTTCGTTGGAAATATCGCGAGCAGCATGTTTGGGGTACTCGACTCAAACTATGCAGAACAAATGTCAGAAACGATTGAAACGGTAAAAACAAACGAAGTCTTCCTACTGGAGTTGTTCAAAAATCACACCTCAATACTTGATGCAACAATTAACGTGATAAGACGAGATAAGACATCGACAGAAAAACGGCTTAAGCTATTGGAACAGCATATCGACACCATAAATAAGGAAAAAGGAAAGTATTCTGGAGCTCACCTTCAGGAAGCCAGCATAATGTTAACTGCCTCACTAACACTGCTCGCTGCAAGTCTTGAACGCATACAAGCAGATATAGTTGACGTGTTAACGGGTATACGACATAGAGCAATCAGCCCAATATTAATCTCGCCCAAACAATTAAGAAACCAACTTGACCAAATACGGGACCATCTTCAACCAGATCAAATGCTACCCGTCTCCACTGCTGATGTGATCCAGATATATAGAATCATGCGAGTTGAAGGCACCACAACTAATGGACACGTCATATTCAAAATCACGCTGCCCTTAGTTTCAACAACGGAACTAGAAATCTTCAGCATCGTGCCAATACCGTTCATAAATACAGAGGGCTGGAGCATCATGGACATAAAAACACCCATCATTGCGATCAACAACCCTAGAGATCAGTTTGTGGGACTCACACCTGAAGACCTACAACGATGTATCATGCTTCCAAGCAATAGCTATATTTGCTTTGACCAGCAGGCAACCTTTAGTGTCGAGAATCGATGCGAGTTCCAGTTGTTCAACAACATAACAACGACCGTTTGCCAGACGATACACATGAGAAGCAAGGTTATCTGGTCCAGAACCCACCAGCCGAATAAGTGGATCTTTGCTACAAACAAAACAGTGGAGTTGAAGGCGGTGTGCAACAATATTCCATCCACCATACAACTGAATGGAACCGGACTTCTCACATTGTCCGCCGGATGCACCGCTCGAAATGCAGACATCAGTATCACTTCGTTCGGGGCAACAATTAGCAAAGTTCAAATCTCACACGCACGATTTGGCAACCTAGATCCCACCGATTCCACTACTACAGTACCAACCCTGCAACAAACCTCCAGCATGGATATGGTGGACCATGAGCTCACAGATCTTCAAAGGCAATTGAAGACAAACAGCTGATTTTGACAACACCAAAATATTAGACATTGAGAGGAGAGAACGAACGAGACTGACGCTAGAGAGCCTACGGATACAACAACAAGGGGAGAACACAGTAAACCACAAAGAAGACATTGAAAAGACAAACTTTATTTACGCGGCAGCAATTGCAGTTGACAAACAAAACTGGACGCGCAAAGACGAGAAACATAAGTTGACGATGAAAAAACAGAAACAAAAGTGCAATTTAGACATAGGAACAATGACGACACTGTAGGAAATACTACAATAAGTTATAATGTATGTATTGTAATGGATCTAAAAATGTTTGTTAAATTGTTATATGTATGTAAATGTTTATTTTTTTATATACATGAAAAATAGACTCCCTGAGGAAGGCGTAACAAACGCCGAAACGCGTAGGAGGATAATTTTAATAAATAAATGCAATAAATATTTATTAAAATGAATAACAACGGCCTTAAAACTCGCATTAAACAACACAAAAAGACAAACCTGCAGCTCAACCTACCTCGTGAAGACAACAACATCCAACATCACCACATAGCTGCTTATGTGGGATTGTTAATATCACTACTGTTTGTAATAGCAGCCATCTGGAAAAACCGAAAGGTTTTATGCAAACCATGGTCAACCTCACCAACACCAGAAGACACCAAGGAACCTCGACATCCAGAAGCCTCCCCACGGAATTTCTCGTTCGAGTTAAGTGATAGTTGAATCACCGAGAATGTTAAGACCTACCGTAATACCTAAATATACCACAACACTTTTGACCTAAATGTAACATTAATATTTGCATAATACATAAGAAATACACACACCAAATATATAAGAACGTCCAATTGACACTTTAACAATATTTAGGCTAGCAAGACAACAACCACAAAGTTGTTGACTGCGCACATGCACTTATTGCTTACTGCATGCGAATGATCGCATACAGTATAATGCTTACTACACTGACCTAAATTAAGTAATAATGAATAAGCACTTTTTATACCAATGTTATTCATATAAATAGACCATAAGTTTGCTCAATAAAACAGTCTCAGACAGAACCCCACCCGTGGTAACTCTTTTGTGACTCATTCTCCGCTGCCTACCTAGTTCAAGTGCTAGGTACGGCAAACAAACCAGAATTCAGTTTATGTGCTGCAATTCATACACTTACTGATCCTTGTGATCATCAGACCCAATTTGAGTGACAGCTGGTTGCCGCAATCGATTGTGCTAAAATTGGCCCGTGTATGGGCCGCGTAAGAGGCGAAAATATTATTGCGTTTAAAGGTATCGAGGTAAAGAAGGTCGAAATTTTGAAAGTCAGATGTAATATGGCTGTTGCAAATTTATCTGGTATAATTACGGAACAGTCACCGAGCGTCTACAAAGAGGTTACGTGTGTCAATTGGCGTCATTCAGATTTACCACGTTCAGAAACACTTACCCGGACCATACACGGCCCAATTCAGTTGCCCAACTTGAGTGAGTTTTTCGGGTTGCGGCAACCGAGTGCAATGTAATTGGGACGGTTGGTACAATGTTGGGCCAACTGAATTCTGTATCAAAACCTTTTGATACGAGCAGCGAGTTGCCACAACTGGTTGTGTTGTAGTTGGACAATGCACAACTCGATTGGTACAATTCGTGGGCGTTTACCTTTGGTTTTGTACTTTCTTGCTACTGTTTTCGCTGATCGCCTGGTTCAAATGCTGTTCGTTGTATGCAAAACACTTGCAGAGCTCTGCTTCAGGTTCGGGGGTGGGTTTGCTATAGTTGGGCTATAGTTGTGCATAGTTGTGTACATCTTTGTGGGCGTCTCCCTTTATGTTTTGGTTTTTCTCGCTACTGTTTTTTTTGTTCGCCTGGTACTTGTCTGTTGTTTTGTGCGAAACATTTGAAAATCTTTGGCTGCCGTTCATAAGCGGAGTTGTTTAGCAGAAAATAATGACATTATTGGATATTCAGATTATCTTTTTGTTGTTATTATTAAAAAAATTCAAAATTTTAAAACTTTTTTCTAAATTTTTGGTTTTTTGTTTACTTAATATATTTAAATAAACCAGTTAGTTACAATAATTAGTTTATCAATTGTTTATCAATTCGGCACTTGCCGACTCCATTTTTCGAGTTTTGCTACGAAGTTGTCTGATCCGATTGCAGCGTGCGAGGCGAAGACCCAATGAGTGACAACTGGTTGCCGCAACCGATTGTGCTAAAATCGCCCCGTGTATGGTCTGCATAATCGACAGTAGTTGCTTCGCGACCATCGGCCTGTGTAATCCATATGTGAAAAATCATCGTACCAGTGCTTTGCCGATTGTTGCTGAATAATCGTCGGTCTAAACACTGTAAAGGCTGTCGAACATTTCTTGTGAGAACGCGAGAGCGTAATTTGTATGACATCGGAGCCACCGCCTTCGCTCTCGGTCTGGTGGCTCTGATGTGATGTGTGCGCTCTCATTTTGTCTGTGTGTACGAAAGTACGCAGTACAGCGTCACGATTGAGAGAGCCATAGGTTACGACAAGACGACTGCAACTTTTGGCTCTCACTGCGCATGTACGTCACATGACCGACCCAACGCGCCTAAAAAATGTATGAAATTTAGGGAGTTTTTTTAGAAAGCCTTAGTCTGTGTCTGTAAATTAAGTCTGATGTGAAATCCACTTCAGAATCTGATAGAAAACTATATTGCGCATCGATTGAGTAGTTTTGGTGCTCTGTAGGTTCAATACTTATTAAATAATACGTATTTAAAGTTAGAAAATGTTGCCAGCCCGAATGTTTACATTCTAACTTTTTGCTCAATTTTAAAGCTATGATTATGAAACTTGGCACAAGTCTTTATTTTCGGTGCAGGCAGTACATATTTGAAAACCAGCTGGATCGAATCACTATATCATATAGCTCCCATACAAATAATAAGTTGACAACTATGTTCTTGTATGAAAAACTTTTTTGTTTTTGTAGATAGCGTAACAAAACTCACCAAATTTAAATTTAATCATGTTCTACATATACTGACAAAATTTCATTAAAATCGGACATATATCTCTTATATCTGCCCTAGGAGCGATCTAATGTATCTTGTACCTGCCGTGGGAGGGATCGGTTGCAACTTGACTTGTTGTATGAAAAATGTATGCAAATTTACCACTTTTAATGGCAATGCTATTTAACAAGTCAAATGGGTAGTGTTTAATTCATTTATTGTAGTTTTATTTCGTTCTTCAGGCATTCCAGTACATTTTGCAGCGTTTTCATACACAAACTCCGGTCGGTCCCACGGCAGGTATAAGAGATATATGTCCGATTTTAATGAAATTGCAAATTCCATGATATTCAAAAAGAAAAACACTTTTTGTCTTGTCGCCATAGCCGTGAGAAAGGTGTTATGGTCTGGGGTGCCATCTCATATTATAGAACTTGCAAGCTGCACGTTGTATCCTTTAAAATGTATGCAATGCATTACAAAGGCTTGCTAGAAAAAGCGTTTCCTGAGCTAAATGACATCTTTGGACCATTATTGTGGACTTTCCAACAGGATAATGCCACAATCTAAACAGCTCGGATGGTAAAAACTTGGATTGAGTGGCCCCCATATTCTCCGGATCTCAATATAATTGAGAATGTATGGGGATGGATGACAAAGAATCTGGGAGACAATACGAAGACATACAGGCATTAACAGATGCCATCAACAGAGCCTGGAGCGATATATCCTTAAATTACTTAAAGGCACTATATGACTCTCTTCCTAACAGGATTTACGAAGTTATTTCCAAAAATGGTGGCCACACACATTATTAAAATAATTTAGTTATGTACACTAATTATAATTAAGCCTTAAAATTAATGAAAATGTATATACCATTTCTTGAACACCAATTTAAAGTTCTTGTCCCTATCCAAATGCACCATAAAAATATAAAATTGTTGAAGACCTCGCACAAAAAAATTTTTTTAAAAAGACTATGTTAATTTGAAAGAGTTTTATGTTTTTAATTTAAAAGAGAATGAAATACTGTATGATAAAAAATATCTGTCTTCTGATTTAATTTGTTTATTTCAGTCAAATTTTGATATATTCTTTTTTAAACGCTTGTCCCTAATCAAGTGCATGGCAGTGTATGTACTTTGTTGGTTTGGAAACGTCTTCTTTAGTCCATTACACATTTCGAGACAAAATTATAATACCCTCTGTAAAGCTATAATTATTTGATCGTAAATTATTACAGACCGAAGTGCATTTTCCTACGCCTGTAAAGTTATTTATTAAAGTGAGTGTAAAATATCAACACTGTTATTTATTTAAGAGAATCTCTAAATAACTCAGATTTATCATCAGTTTCTTTTGAGCTGTCTCGTTGCATTGAGGTGTATGCTAGTTGTTCATCGTCGTCTGATTAGAAAAATTAAAGCAAATATGGATGAAGAGCAAATGTGGAAAGGGTTTTTTGATAAATTGCAAGATCTTAAAGTCAACCCACCTACAGAACACGAATACCAGTAAGTTTAAAGATATAATATGTACACACATACATACATATATACGTGCAAATAGATGCGCATACATATGTACACATGGATAATAATTTGAATATATGCAGATGCTGGTATACATAAATATGTACATACATATATACATAATTTCAAAATTTACATTTTGACATACATATGTATGTATGTATACACATAAACATGTATGTATGTATGTTAATAATTATCGATGTGTGGCCTTAGGTCCGGTTTTTGTTAGTTTGAGAACAAACGTACTTATACATATATGTGTGTATGACTGATCAAATTTACGCCCGATAGTTTCTTTTGACACACGTACAAATGTAGTTACGTACGAACCTAACAAATAAACACACTAGCTGGTAACACTCCAGCGTTGCCCGGCAAAATATTTAGATTAAAATATATGTTCTGTTGAATTTGACTACTTTCGTCAATCATAAGAAATACGCTAAAATAGCATACCACAACATTTCCGACCGTGGAGGTATACTTTTCCAAGGTTTTGAGTAGGGCTATGGCAATGAGTTTGAAGCCTACTGCATGAAAATTACAAATGTCGAATGCGAGATTTAGGTCGATTTTACAACCATGGAGACGAACTTTCCAAAATCTGTGAGACTCGTATCGACATATTTAATATGTAAATCTTTGAAAATGAGTTCGAACTAGGTCGGATTTTCCAAAAACCAACGAAATATGTATCGCATGATTTTTCGTATGGATCTTGGAAAATGAGCGCGAAGCCTATTGGATTGTAAACAAAAAAGTTTTATACGATAGTTTTTCGCGAATTTCCACGCTTGTGGGTAGAACTTTCCGAAAACCCGCCTTAGTGTGCACTTTCGTTACAGATCACTACTGTGAAAATTTCAGCATCACAGCTCTTACGCTATGCGATGATTGTCAAGCAGTCGGTCACCAATCAGTCAGTGGGGACTAACTGTTGTATATATATGGATACACACTGTGACTAAGAAAAGTATTGTCACTACAGAATTTGTTGAGTGTGCCATTGCTTTTTGATGATCAACTACTCCGATTATTTTTCCTATAAAAAATACACAGGCCGATGGTTGCTACTTACGACAGAAGCAGCCATTGCGTTCATACTGTTTCTTAAAAGTATTGCAAATGATCACTCGTTTTCCCTAACGATACCGAGTATTTCTTCGGTATCGGTGCTAATTTAAATTTGGCGCCAGTTCAAAAATAAATTTTAAAAAAAAATGTACCGCAGAAGGCGTAGAATGACCTGGGGTGAGAAGAACATAAATTTTGACTTGTTAGAATACAAATAAAGCACTTAAAAGGTCAATGGAAATAATCGCATGCTTAGGGGTCGTCCACATATTACGTATTACCGTTTTTGCCTTTTTTGTGTTGTTGAGTTAATTTTTTATTGAGTCGACTGCACCGACTGTGTCTGTTTGAGAACATTTTAAAGGCTAAATTCTACATACAAGTATTTTTACTGACTAGCCCTACGTTGAATCACAACGCCGGATGCCGTCCAGCATAATGCTGAGCTTGCGCCTGTTATCTAAAAACTTGATAGAAACCTGGAATACCCTGCCCGCTCAGATAACAACGTATCTAGACATAGAAGTGCATTTCTAAATGCCATGCGTTTTTTTTTTTTTACCGTAAAATGCCAACATTGCTTGCGACAACTTTCCACCCTTTACAATAGTCACAAGGAAAATTAATTTTATTAAACCGTTCATAACCACGAAAAATGTATTTATTTCAAAATAAACGCCACCCATAATGAGATTGATGTTAATTTCCTTTCATATCAATTTTACTTTTTATTCTAATTACAAACAAGTAAGAATGCTTCAGTCGAGCATACCCGACTAAAAAACGTCCAGGTCTAAAGCTTCCAATCACATCTTCGTCCAGGTATACATACACACATACACAAAGCCGCACACATTCACATTCGCAACGTACTTGTTTTTTTTCTTGCGCATCGTTTTCCTTTTTTTCCTCGTGATATCAAGTGATATCTTGTGCTATTTTGTTCTTGTGACGTGAGTTATACATCGGTTGTGTGGAACACATTGTTACACGTTAAATTGCAATTAATTTCATACAATTTTAATAAATTTGTTCAAATACAACAACAACAAGTAAGAACGTTGCAGTCGGGTGCGTCCGCCGTCGGACGTACCCGACTGCAGGATACTATGTTCCCAGTCCTATATAATATGGTTATTTGTGAGTTCGGAAAGAAACGCGATTTGCTCCTTCTATCTTCCACATTTTTAAAGCTAGAGTAACCAAATTTGGCATACACACCAAAGTTGAGATTCCTGACAGATCTGCATCAAACATTTTTGGACCCTACCACCCCCACCCCCCCAATGGAGCAAAACCTATACCTCCCACACCAGTAAAGCTAGAGTCACCAAATTTGGCATACAGACTAATGTTGACCCCCTGGATAAAACTGCATCAAAAACTTTTGGACACCCTCCACCCCCACGCCCCCAAAATCGCGTTTTTTCCGAACTCACAAATAACCATATTATATAGGACTGGGAACATAGTATTCTGCAGTCGGGTGCGTTCGCCGTCGGACGTACCCGACTGCAACGTTCTTACTTGTTATACTATGTTCCCGAAGGGAAAAATAGTATATTGGGTTTGCGAAATGTCCGTCTGTCCGTATGAACGCAATTTTTTTGCCTTTATCTTTGAGCTAGAGCAACCAAATTTGGCACACATGTTGGTGTATATCGTCAGTTTATAAAGTGTCAAGATCAGCCAATCACCCCCACCCCCTCCCCCAAAATTTGGGGAAAACCTGTATCTTCCACATTTTTAAAGCTAGAGTCACCAAATTTGGCATACACACTAAAGTTGAGATTCCTGACAGATCTGCATCAAAAATTTTTGGACCCCCCCCCACCCCCACCCCCCAATGGAGCAAAACCTATATCTCCCACACCAGTAGAGCTAGAGTCACCAAATTTGGCATAGAGACTGATGTTGACCACCTGGATAAAACTGCATCAAAAATTACGATTTACGATTCTCTCTTCCCGACGCGCCCGCACTTTTGTATTTACTCCCTGTACCCATAAAATGGGGAAAAAGGTGGATTTGTGCAAAAGTATGTAACAGGCAGAAGGAGACATCTCCGACCGTATAAAGTATATATATTCTTGATCAGTATCAAAAGAGATTTCGATTTGGCCATGTCTGTCTGTCTGTCCGTCCGTCCGTATGTATGAACGCAAGGATCTCAGCAACTATAAGAGCTAGAGAAACCAAATTTGAAATGTAGGTTCGTGTATAACAGGCGCAGGTCAAGTTTATTTTGGATCCGAGATATTTCCCCCCATTCCCCCGCTATTCAATAAAAACGTTTTGCAGTAACAATTTGTGAGATGAAGCTTCGGGATCTAGCATGTTTAATAGTTTAGTCACTCTTAATCTACTGTCCATATTTCAAATTGATCGGATGATAAACACGGAAGTTATACAACAAACAAGATTCAGTACTGGGGGGAACAATAAGCATAGCCACGACTTAAAATGCCTCGCCTGCGCTGTCGCGTGTGCTGTCGCTTGTGTGTGTACGGCTTTGTGTATGTGTGTGTGTATGTGTAAGTGCACGCAGGTTCGATCGGAAATTTTTGACCTGGGTACAGGGAGTTTTGTAGTCGGGTATACTCGACTATAGTATTCTTACATGTTTCTTATTGGTGTTGTTGTGCGTAAACTCAAATCAACAGCAACAGATTTAACCATAGTGTGCTTTCTTGTTTGTTTATACCTTTTATTTCTTGTGCAGTTATTTTTTATACCCTAGCAGAGGGTATTATAATTTTGTCTTCAAGTATGTAATGCACTGAGGGAGACGTTTCCGACCCAACAAAGTACATACATACATTCTGAATCAGAATGAATAGCCGAGTCGATATAGCGATGTCCGTCTGTCTGTCTGTTTCTATGCGAACTAGTCTCTCAGTTTTAATGAAACTTGGCACAGACCCTTATTTTTGCTGCAGGCAGTACATATGTCGGAACCGGCCGGATCGGACAACTATAACATATAGCTGCCATAGAAATGATCGTTCAACAACTATATTTTTGTATGAAAAACTTTTTTGTTTATTAAGGTATCCTTACCAAACTTTCCCAAACAGAGTCTCTAGAGAGTTTATACAATCTGACCGAATTTGGTCAAAATCGGACCACTATTCCACTATATCAAACTTTTTGTTTATAGAAATATTTCATACAAACTAAGTAAGTCTTATTCTTTGGGTTTTCTTTTGGGTTTTCTTTGCTGCTGGCTGTGTGATAGCGTTTCACACGAAAAATGTGCTGGCCTTAACGGCAGAAGAATCGACCAGATTGAGTCCAAGTCTGGCTTAAAGTGGAAATGTGAATCATGTAGGGATATTGAAATAGATATTATGGCATTTATGAGGCAGACTAAGAAAGGCATTGGAGACATATTCGCTCGGTTTAACAACTTTTTGATGGTTTCTTCGATTTGGAAAATGAGTAAGAGTATGAAACTATTAAATGAGTCTCCCAAACGGAAAAACAGTAATCTTAGACTGCAGGGATTAAATGTTATAAAAAACTTATTGTGGCCCGATTTTGATAAAATGATAGGCAACTATTTGAAGTATAATAAAACTCTTACTTAGTTTGTATGAACTATTTGTATAAACAAAAAGTTTGATATAGTGGTTCGATTTTGACCGATTTTGGTCAGATTGTATGGAGTCTCTAGAGACTCTGTTTGATAAAGTTTGGAAAGGAAAGGATTGATTCAGAATATATGTATATACTTTGTTGGGTCGGAAACGTCTCCTTCAGTACACACATTTCGAGACAAAATTGATGTATCCTCTGCTAGGGTATAAGAAAACTTAACCGTTTAACTGCCTGTTCTTTTGTACTCTGGAGTACACTATGAAACTTGGTGTGGTAGGTGTCACGAATTAAGGCGATTGTCCAGATATATTATTTAATTTTACGGGTATGTACATACGTACATGCCCACATATATTTGTTTATATAAGGTTCACGCTACCTGCACATGCATACATACATATACTATACTATCATACATACATATGTATGTACGTACTTCGTATTTATACGAATTTTTTACTGGGGGTGGAATAGTAACTTTTCGTAGTGAAGTTGTGTGCACATATGTAGATACATACGTATGTTTGTAAATGCACATGCATAATTATGTCTTAATACGTGAAGCGTGAAGACGATGACATACATACTATGTTTGTATGTACATATGTACGTATGATTTGGCCGTGTCTGTGGTTGCTAACGTGCGAAGCTCCTACTATTAGAACAGTTGAATTTCAAGTCTTGTTGAAAGTAGTTAGTTTTGTTTCCACGAACCCAAGAGCTTCTGCTATTTTGTTTACCACTTTTTATTGTGATAAATCGATATACATACGTAATTTCGTATTTTATAAAATGACGATATTTAAAATGCATTGTACATACATACATATGACATAAAATTACAAATGAAGTTTCGCGATCGAATAAACAATATTAGAGTACAATGTGCTCAGTCAATATTTGTTTGCGGTGGGAAGAGGTATTGATAAAAATGTTGTACATTGGAGTCGTCGACCAAAACGACACACTCAAGCAATTTCGGGGATATTCGTTTTTAAAAGAATATTATTTTTATATTTAAAATCTGTGTAATATTCATACAGATGCAGAGCTCAAAAATTATCCTGACAAATTTATAGATTTAAAAAAATTCGGACTGAAACTTTCGATTACTTGCCAGGTCGAGGTCTCACCGAAATTAAATTTTGTTGTGATATTCGTAAAACGGTATTTTGCGCATGTATGTGTGGATAAGTAAACATGGAGACTCTCGATGCAATAGTGCACCTTAGTTCGATTTAAAGCGGTATTTTAATGGTTATTAAATGAATAGTATTAATGCATACGCATATGCACACACATTAGCACTCTATCGTTTTCTCCCTTACTTGGCTAATTTCATAACAATGCCATAAATTTTGCAGCGTTATTCATACAACTCATGTTTCTATTGACCGCTCCTAGGGCAGGTATAAGATTTATTAGTCCGATTTGGATGAAATTTGTTCAGAATATGTGAACATAATGAAACTTAAATTTGGTGAGTTTGGCTAGGCTATATTCATAAACAAAAAATTATTTCTTACAAAAACTCAGTTGTCGACCGATTATTCCTATGGGAGCTATATGATATAGTAATCCGATCCGGCTGGTTTTCATATACATATGTGCTGCCTGCACAGAGAGTAAAGCTTCATAATCATAGCTTTAAAATTGAGCGATAAGTTTGAATGCCAACAGGCGGACTTGGAACAATTTCTCACTTTGACTGCGTATTATTTAATACTAGCAGGTAATATCCTGGCGTTGCCCGGGGAAATATTTCGATGAAAGCGCATTGCTTTTTGAATTTGACTACTTTCGTCAACCGTAAGAAATACAACTAAATAGTTGAGCCACGTGACTAATGTTTTTTGTGCAGGGCTATAAAAATGTCTTTGAAAAAAAAAAACAAAAAAATGTCCCACTCATTTGTCCTTGACTTCCATTTCCCGCCCGTGGCGACCCGGAGTAGATTTTCCAAAATCATTTGCCATTTGAAGCCAATTTCAAGAACGATTTTAGGAATCCAGAATAAAACTTTCCAACTGTTTTCCGCCCGTTGTATTGCCCGCAAAGTACCGAGGCTTTTGTGTTTATATTTGAAAATTAGTATGAAGCCACGTGATTTTTTCAAAACCGGTAGCTCATGTGACGAATTATTTAATGTGAGTTTCTTTGACAATTAGTTTAAAAATAATTGAATGATAAACAGAAGTTTGAAAATGAGTTTGAAGTCAATCGGACGGTATTAAAAAAAGTTTCATACAACAGTTTTTCGCGAATTTTCCGACACTTGGGGGTAGATTTTCCAAAATCTTTGGACACCGCGCCTATTATGTGTTTGGGTGAATCCATGAAAATGAATTTGAAGCCAATCGCATGAAAATTAAAAGCATCGAATGCAAGAGGTTTCCACCGATTTTCCGACCATGGGGCTGTATTTCCCAAAATCGGTGATATACGTGTCAAAATATTTAGTGTGTAGAGCTTTCAAAATGAGTTTAAAATCAATCAGACAACAGTTTTTCGCGAATTTTCCGACCTTGAGGGTAGATTTTTCAAAATCTTTGATTATCGCGTCTATTCTGTCTTTGTGTAGAACCTTGAAAATGAGTTTGAAGCCAATCGCATTAAGACAACATGTCGAATACAATAGTTTTCCATGGTTTTTCCGACCATGTGGTTGAATTTCCCAAAATCGCTTATAAACGTGTCGAATTATTTTACTTGAAGAGCTTTGAAAATGAATTTTAACTAAAAATTAGGCTCGCTCATACAACCTCGAGACCCCCATTTTCCGCCCATAGGGGTGGATTTCCAAAATCGGTGAAATGTGTGTCAAATTAATTTTTGTGTAGATCTTTGAAAGTGAGTTTCAAGCCGATTGTATGGTTTGTTTTTGTTTTTGGTGGGTTTTTCCTTCAGACAAACGATATAGGTACTCTAGACCCGGCCAAGATCCTTGCATTCATGCAGGAGATAGGATTGATGAGTGAGCTTTAGGCTTAGAAGGGGGCACAATAGATCTCATAGGTCGCAGTGCAACGCCCCCCATCACTAATAATAATAATAATGGTAAACAAAAAAGTTTCATACAACAGTTTTCCGCGATTTTCCACGCTTGTGGGTGGAATTTTCCAAAATCCCGTCTTAGTGTGCACTTTCATCATAGATGGAACCTACTGTGCAAATTTCAGCATGCTAGCTCTTATGGTTTGGGCTGTGCGATGATTGCCAGTCAGTCAGTCAGTCAGTCAGCACGAACTCTTTTATATATATAGATAGGGTCGGAGATGTCTCCTTCTGCCTGTTACATACTGTTGCACCAATCCAATACCTCTTTTTTACCCATTTTATGGGTACAGGGAGTTAAAAATTGAGTGACTTCTTTGACGTTTTGGAGAAAACGATGCGCTTTGCTGAGAAGCACGACTGTGAATGTCAGTCAGAGACTGAATGACGCAAATATATACTTATTACAATAATATATAAATATTTTTTTACAAATCTAGCGATTGGTCAGCTGATCTGATTTTCTGTGCGGACGAATCGTAATCGTTAGCGGAATCTGTTTGCTCCGGCTGCGGTCGATTTTAAACTTCTGATATTCAGTTCTCATTTAAAATATTGTGGAAGACAAAACAATATGATGTTGGTGCACTTGTTACATTTATTGTCCAGTTCATTCCCGATTCGCCGGAATCTGCCCTTCAAATGCACAAAGGCATTTTCTACCCCTCTTCTGGATCTTGATATCTCGGTTGCTGCTGTTGAGAAGGTGCATGGCTTCGTCAAAATAAGAGAGCAGAATCTCCAATTAGCAGCACCGGTATTTTGGTTCCACATATAACTTTGTCATTGTCCTGCCTTAACTTGCAACTACTCATAATATTTCAGAGTCGTGGCAAACACCGAGAGAGCCAACAATTATGTAAATAAATCTGTAACTCTTTTGTAAATATGAATATATTCTAACAATATAAGTATATATATATAAATATACTAGGTGGCAATACCCCAGCGTTGCCTGGCGAAATATATAAATTTAAATGCATTATATTGAATTTTACTACTTTTGTCAATTTAAGAAATACACACAATAGCGTGCTACAATTTTCACGTCCCTGGGAGTAGACTTTCCTAAATAGTTGAGCCTAATGATGTAGGATTATGAAAATAAAAATGTTACGTGGAGAGCTCTGACACTGAATTTTAAGGTGATCGGACTAGAATTACACACACATAGAAAATAAATGAGAGCGCAAGCGACATAAGCCGTGCTCATTATTCTGGTGTCGATCCAAGTCTAAATAGTTGTTCGGTATTGGGGCGTTATTAGCTCGGCTTTTTTTTGCCGAGCTGGCTATGCCCGACTGGGGCGCTAGTAGTTCGGCTTTTTTGTCGAAGTTGCTGTGGGGCGCTACGGTCAGCAAAGCATCTGGTCTCAGAAAAATGCTAGTTTGACGTTTCTATGTATTCAGTAATTAATGCTATAAGCCCACATACTAAACTGTAGTATGAAACGTATTACTTACCATTCAACGTCTAATTTCTGATCAGCCTCATTTTCAAAACTCTAAACATTAAATAATACGATACATCACATTTCTTTTTTCATGTTAAATTCGACTAAGTTTGTCAACCGTAAGAAATACACAACAGCAGTATATCACAATTTTCCAGCCTATTTAACTAAACAAATAATCTCACTCATTTGACTTTGATCCCCCGATATATATATATATATATATATATATATATATATATATATATATATATATATATATATATATATATATATATTAATGAAATGTGTAAATAAAAATAAATAAAAATAAAACCGATTGCGTACGTTTGTTCTTACAAAACAATTGCTAGACCAAATCTGTGCAAACTTTGTCAAATGTAGATTTTTCGGAGCCTGAACAGCAAGCCAAATCTCAATAGTCCGGCGCAAGCTATTATAGATACTATGTCGGATGCTATAAGTGCTGTTCAAAAAAGGTCTAAGGATGACCGGAAAGATCCAAACATGCGGATGTGCAACTATGTATATGAGATGGCACTTTTGAACAGAAATTATGCCGCCATCCTTGGAAAAAAAAAAGAATATTAATGTTCTTATTAGGTTCATCATCCTCTAAAGCATTTAGTGCATACATTGATGCAGCAGAAAAACTTAAAATGATTACTTTCTTATTTATTCCCGACTCCATAATTTAACGATAACTTTAAAGCAATGTTATCGACATACCTTGACATTTGTCACTAATGTGTGACCAGTATACCCATTTTTTGCAAGAAACTTTACATGCCAAATTTTCCGATGATTTTGACATACGTATGACCGGCATCGAAAATTTAGGCTTAATTTTTGTAGTTTGCACAAAGCACTTGATTTTGCTACAACAATTTTGAACCTGTCTGACATTACCTTTACATATACATCATTTACTTACAAATTATATATTTATATTGTGTTTCCAGGCTTCAAGATGCTGATGATGGCTTTTTTGAAAAGTTTGGATCCCTTTTGCGACAGAAATCGCATCTGGATGAAAATATTTTCAAGACCTCGCTGGCGCCATTACACGAAGATAATGACAGTTTTGTTCAAAAAACTGTTAACGCGTCTTGCACAGACAGTGGATTAGAAACTAAAAACGATGATGGTGTCTGTGTTGAAGCTATCGCCGTGGGAAGCCTGCAAGATTTATCATCTATTGACAATATAAACGAAACTTTTATGGACACATCCATTTGTATGAATGTAAGTACGATGCAAAGGAACTCGATTTGATATTTTACTTTTAGACAAAAAGTATTTTTAGAACCAAATACGATACCTACGGAAAACTTTTGTATGAAGCTTGAAACTTTAATGGATTGTTACTCAATTTTAAAAAAACTACCCCATCCATCACCACACACGGGAAATGGGCTTAAGGTCAAATGTGTTAAAGAAGGACATCTCCTACCCTATAAAGTATATATTCTTCAGCAGTATAAATAGCCGAGTCGATTTGGTCATATCTGTCTGACTGTCTGTCCTTCTATTCGGAGAAACGCGTTGATTTCAAAAAACTATAAAAGCTAGAGACGCCAAATTTGGGTTGAAGGTTCCTGTATACCATACGCAGATCAAGTTTGTTTCCAATTTAAGAGAAGCAGAAACTTTTTTGATTATCCTCTGATTGAGTTAAAACTCATTTTCAAACTTTTCTGTTTATTATCCAATTATTTTGAAACTAATTTTCAATTCACCTCACATTAAATAATTCGACACATGTGCATGGGATGAAAGCTGGAACTCATGCGAATGGCTTCATTTTATTCTAGATTCTTAGTATTATTCTTGAAATTGTCTTCAAATGCCAAATGATTTTTGGAAATCGTCACGGACGGGAAATGGAAGTCAAGGACAAATGATTGGGATTATTTGTTGTTTGCAAGAGTGTAAGATCGGACAGTTTAGTCGACGATCTGGGTTTCGATCTGCTATGCAGGGCGCCGCTAGCCATTGACGCTTCATAAATTGACGATATACACCAACATGTGTACCAAATTTGGTTGCTCTAGCTCAAAGATAAAGGCAAAAAAATTGCGTTCATACGGACAGACGGACAATTCGCAAACCCAATATACTATTTTTCCCTTCGGGAACATAGTATAAAAACAAGTAAGAACGTTGCAGTCGGACGCACCCGACTGCAGAATACTATGTTCCCAGTCCTATATAATTTGGTTATTTGTGAGTTCGGAAAGAGGCGATCTTGACACTTTTTAAATTGACTATATACACCAACATGTGTACCAAGTTTGGTTGCTCTAGCTAGAGTGCCGAAAAAAGTTGCGTTCATGCGGACAGACGGACATTTCGCAAACCGTTCGGGAATATAGTATAAAAACTGCACTAGCGTCACACTGCTTAGAGAGCGGCCACTCAGTTGTAGCCACCCTGAAGACGGTTACCGTGGTGTAACCGAAATATATCGGAACAATATAGCAACTAATTTGTTGTTTTATTTATTAAAACTGGACCTTGAGCCGGCCAAACTAGCATCTAAAAATTAGAAAGGTCGCTAAATTACAACTTATTTTGCAGCGATTTTAATACAACTCCGCTCGTTCCTAGGGCAGCTATAAGATATATTGGTCAGATTTTAATGAAATTTAGTCAGCATATGTGGAACATAATGAAATTTTAGTTTGGTGAGTTTGGTTAGGTTATCTTTATAAAGAAACAAGTAAGAATGCTCTAGTCGAGTATCCCCGACTACGAAACTCCCTGTACCCAGGTCTAAAATTTCCAATCATTTGTTCGTCCACTTACACATTCTTACACACATACACAAAGCCGCACACACACGAGCCACTGCGTAAGCGAGGCATTTTAAGTCGTGGCTGTGCTTCTTTTTCTCCCCCTCGCTACAGTACTGAATCTTGTTTGTTGAATAACTTTCGTGTTTATTATCCGATCGACTTGAAATTTTTACAGTATATTAAAAGTGACTAAATTATTGTACATGCCGAATCCAAAAGCTATATCGTCAAAAGTGTGGCTGTAAAACGTTTTGATCGAATTGCGGGGGAGCGGGGGGAGATATCTGAGATCAAAAACAAACTTGATCTGGGTATGGTACACAGGAACCTACATTTCAAATTTAGTGTCTCTAGCTCTTATAGTTGTTAAGATCGACGCGTTCATACAGCTGATTTGCAAATATGTAATGCCTGCTCCGAAAACAGGTATCTGTGCCAAGTTTCGCAATCATACCTTTAAAATTGAGCGATAAGTTTACATGCAAACAGACGGACTAGCAACATTTTCTCACTTTAACTGCATATTATTTAATATGTATGGCACATAGACGGGACCAAACAACTTCAATCGATGCGTCTCGAAATTCTTTATAAGATCATAAAGTAGATTTCACATCTAACTAAATTAACAGTCACACAGTAAGGTTTCTGATTTTCATACATATTTTTAACGCGTTGGGTCATGTGACGTTGCCTGTCTGTCTGTCCGTATGAACGCGTCGATCTCAGCAACTATAAGAGCTAGAGACACCAAATTTGGAATGTAGGTTCCTGTATACCATACGCAGATCAAGTGTGTTTCCGATCTCAGATATCTCCTCCCGTTCCCCCGAAATTTGATCAAAACGTTTTACAGCCACACTTTTAAAGATATAGCTTTGGGATTTGGCATGTACAATACTTAAGTCACTCTTAATCTACTGTCCAAATTTCTAGTCGATCGTAAAATAAACACGGAAGAAATTCAACAAACAAGATTCAGTACTCTAGCGAGGGGGGAAGAAGCAGCACAGCCACGTCTTAAAATGTCTTGCTTGCGCTGTCGCCTTGCTGTCGCTTGTGTGTGTGCGTCTTTGTGTATGTGTATATCTATGCATAAATGTACGAAGAAGCGATAGGAAATTTTCGACCTGGGTATAGGGAGTTTTGTAGTCGGGTATACTCGACTATAGCATTCTTACTTGTTTTTTGACCGTTTTTGTATGTAATCCACCCTAATGGGGAAACAAGACACCCTAATGACCCGATGACAAGCAATACCAATCCAAAATGGTCTCATTTCTTAAAATCGCTTAAGAAACAGCAAAGATATGAATTTTTAAATATATTTTATTATATTTTTTGTGACTGCCTGCACACAATTTATCATTAATTCTTTTTAGAAAGTAGTGCGGTTTTAGTGTGTTTTGGAAAGTCCCTGCGTTACTGTTCGACCGTTAGTAATAAAAATTGCTTTTGGTCTTCGTTATTTGTAAGAATTTGGTTAAATTCTTCAATAAGTTTAACCCTTCTTTCGGAGATATCGTTGATTACTATGATTTTCTGCACCACTTACAAAACATCCTGAAATGTATTGCATTGCGGCCAAATGGAAGGATCAAATTTCATGAAACCCGTTGAAACCTTATACCGTTTAAAAGAATCCGCAGTTTTTTTTAGAAACATAATGAAGAGTTTCATCCTTAAGGGAATCGACAAATTTCGGTTGAATTATATTACGGTAATGGCAATGGCCGTGGACATCTGTGTTCCCGCCGAGATATGATTGCACCTTCTTTTTCTTTATTTCAAAAGAAATATTTTCATTGAAAAATGACAAAACGATAGCTTTCGCAGGCAAATACCATAAATGGCCGCACATTTTGTTCACTGCAACTTGAGAAGCATTTTTATTAATATTATTATAGTTGTATAAGTCAATCAAAAACGTAAAATCATGACTTGGCGCTGAGGCCGCCAGAGGATCAGAAAACCAAGCCTTTAAGTACATTCTATTGACAAATTTACATATATCGCGTGTGGTTAATTCAAATTGTTCACGAAACAAATATATTTTTAAGCAATAAATGGCCTTTGCCATCCATCGAGCATGATGGAAGGCACCCGGAGCGCGGAAAGAAATCCCGGTCGGCGGTATTCCGCCCAAAACAATTATAATTAGCTTAAGCAACTCTGCATATTCTGCTATGCTGTGCTGAATAACCAATTGCTGTTGACAAACAACGATAATTTCGTCCGACACATCAGCTAAATTGAACTTGTCGTCTTCTATGGCAGTCTTCAAGCTGGTTGTGTCCAGAATTCTGTGCACTTCGGTAATGTGGCCCACAGATAGCAAAAATTTACAAGTCGCAAATTACGCGGCAAAATTATCGCCATGCCAAATATCAACCGATCACTACATTAATCGAAAATCGAGCATTTTATCCATACGAATGTGATGTAAATGCTGATGGCCCATTTACTATATAATAATAATAGTAATAAAGTCATTGTGTAGTAAATCGGCAAAAGTTAAATGATTCAATTAACAAATTAAGAAAAATAAAAAACATGATGCCAAGCAGCAGCGCGCCATCAAGCGAAGACCGACAGCAAACATAAACAAAAGACTGAGAAACATAAGCAATATGGCGATTTCAGTCCCACTAGCAAGTTTTGAAGCCGATAGAGCTATTTTTTATCTCTGTTACACTTTCACGTTGTTATGCAGCAGCTGGCGCATACCGAGTTTTTTCTACCATTTTCAAATGCATTTTTTACCCACTTCCGGACTAAGATTGGACAATATTGTTTCAGAGTAATAGGAAGCTATTGGAAAAATTGTAGGTTTCTAGCTATCTATTGTTGGCCTGCCCGTAGTTATAGAGTCTTATATACATAGATTTGAAAAAATATTGCTTTGATTGTAATAACAGGGTCACACTTGATCTATTTTGCAAATTTAAATTAATCGGATAATAAACACAGAAGTTATTCAAAAAATTAGTTTTAGTTCTGCAGAGCGGGGAAACACTTGCCCAACCGCCGACTTGAAATACATCAAGAGTGGTCAAAGAATTCTGCATAGTTATAACTTTTTTAATTGTCTAATTACATATATTTCCACAGTTTTCGTTTCCCTTTTTACTCCCTGTACCCATAAAATGGGTAAAAAGGGGGTATTGGATTTGTGCAAAAGTATGTAACAGGCAGAAGGAGACATCTCCGACCCTATAAAGTATATTTATTCTTGATCAGTATCAAAAGAGATTTCGATTTGGCCATGTCCGTCTATCTGTCCGTCTGTCCGTCCGTATGTATGAACGCAACGATCTCAGTAACTATAAGAGCTAGAGACACCAAATTTGGAATGTAGGTTCGTGTATAGCAGGCGCAGGTCAAGTTTATTTCTGATCTCAGATGTCTCCCCCCGTTCCCCCGCAATTCGATCAAAACGTATTACAGCCACAGTTTGAAAGATATAGCTTTGGGATTTGGCATGTACAATACTTCAGTCACTCTTAATATACTGTCCTAATTTCAAGTCGATCGGATATTAAACACGGAAGTTATTCAACAAACAAGATTCAGTACTGGAGTGAGGGGGGGAAGAAGAAGCACAGCCACGACTTAAAATGCCTCGCTTGCTCTGTCGCGAGTGCTGTCGCTTGTGTGTGTACGGCTTTGTGTATGTGTGTGTGTATGTGTAAGTGCACGCAGATCCGATCAGAAATTTTGGACTTGGGTACAGGGAGTTTTGTAGTCGGGTATACTCGACTATAGCATTCTTACTTGTTACTTATTTAGTTTATGGGTACAGGGAGTTCAAATATCTCACTCGGGCAACTATACACTAGCTGAATAATCCATCCAGATTAATGCGTCGATCTAATATAGGTTCCTATATATCGTACGCAGATCAACTTTGTTTTAAATTTCAGGAATTTCCCCCAGCGCCTACGCTGATTGATAAAAACGGTTTCAAACGACAATTTTAACATTTTGATTAATAGAATGCATAATAATAATAATGCTCATTCTTTAAAATCAAGTTGATCGGATAATAAGCATGGAATTTATTCCCGAAGTTATTTTTAGTACAGACCGGGCGAAGCAGCAGCGTGGCTGCCATTTAAAATTCCTTATTAGCACAGTAGTGCACTGCCGCTTGTTTTTGTGCGTATTTGTGTATGTGTAGCGGTACGACGATAGGCTTGTAAATTTCAGTCCTGTTTGCTTTTACACCATTGGTTTACATTTTATCTACAAGGGGACGTATCATACTTTTAGCTGTCATATTGAAATTAACGTTTAATATATGTAAGTAGTATGAAATCTTCGTTGCCAGCGAACCCCAACGATATCGGTTCTTTCTTTTCATGGGTAATTTAACAACTTTGTTGGCTAAGCTTGTCCAAACAATTTTTTCGTTTGTTTATGTGTAGTCTATGTACATAAAAAGCATTTATTTTATATATTCTGAACAGCTTTTCCTGCATTCTTGACTATATACAATTTTGATTATCGTTAAGCTTTTTTCTAAGTTCTAAAAATAAATCATATACTCAAAGCACTTCTCTTCTATTCTTATAATGTTTTTCTCTTTATCTTGTGAGATGGCTAGAGGCTTATAGAAAATACTATCGAAATAAAATTCTGCTCATACACACCGAAATCAGCTCACGGCCAATGAGATAAATAGTGAAAGTGTTAGTGTTCGGCATTGAAATTGTTATATAGTTCATTTATTTTACATATTCGTTTACTTAATCCAGTGGTAACTTGAATGTATGTACATATGTACATACATGAAAAACTTGTATAATGTCGAAAAATATATACATGAATGTACACAATAATCGAAAAATGTAAATAATACAACTAACCCAATTTCTAAGTGTCAAAGACATAATATGTAAAATAATTAAAGTTTAGAAAATTGTGGTTTAAAAATGAGTTATTTATCCTTGCCTCGCGTTCTGTGTAATGTAAATTCCACGAATCGGACGGATAAAACTTCGAACTTTCTAAGTTTAAATCGTACGGCGGGACATGAGACGCGCAAGGTGAGAAAAGTATATTCAACGCTATCATTGAATGAAACACCAGAACGACGTAAGCGAATTCTAAACAGAAATGGAAGTATATCAACCCAACATTTTCGTGGTGTTCACAAGCATTTGTTGGAATCTCACACAAAAGCAGTTTGTCATTTAATGACTGTAAGTATATTTAAAACACAGGTCTATTTGTCGGAAGGCATATTTGTGTATACACCAGACTACAGTCAAATGTGGACTTAGATACCATAGTTACTACTCCCTGTACCCATGAAATGGGTAAAGAGGGGGTACTAAATCTATACAAATACATATATATATATGTTACATATAACAGGCAGAAGGAAACATTTCCGACCCTATAAAGTATATTAATTCTTGATCAGTATCAAATGAGATTCAGATTTCGCCATTTCCGTCTGTCTGTCCGTCTGTCCGGACAAACGCGTCGATTTCAGCAACTATAAGAGGTAGAGATACCAAATTTGTTCCTGTATACCACACGCAGATCAACTTTATTTCCAATTTAAGATATCTCTACCCGTTCCCCAATTCGATTAAAACGTTTTATAAAAACATTTTTTAAGATATCGCTTTGGGACTGTGCACGTTTATTACTTTGGTCACTCTTAATCTACTGTTAAAATTTCAAGTCGATCGGATAATAAATAGGAAAGTTATTGACGAAAGAATATTCAGTGCTGCAGCGTGGGGAAAAAGCAGCACAGTCGCCACTTAAAATGCCTCGCTTACGCAGTGGCTCGTGTGTGTGCGGCTTTGTGTATGTGTGTGTGTGATTATGTGTAAGTGGCCGAAGATGTGATTGGAAGCATTAAAGCTGGGTACAGGGAGTTTCGTAGTCGGGTATACTCGACTGGAGCATTCTTACTTGTTGTTTTAGCTTTGCAAATTCGGTAAAATATGTGTCACATGAATTTTTGTATAGATTTTTGAAAATGAGTTTGAAGCCGATTGGATGGTAAGCAAAAAGGTTGCATTCAACAGTTTTCCGCGATTTTCCACGCTTGTGGGTGGAATTTTCCAAGACCCCGCATGGTGTGTACTTTCATTATAGATGTGAAAATTTCAGCATTCTAGCTCTTATGGTTTGGGCTGTGCGTTGATTATGAATCAGTCATATAAATACACTAGCAGGTATTACCCCGGCCTTGCCCGGCGAACAATTTAGATGAAAGTGCATTATTTTGAATTTGACTACTTTCGTCAACCGCAAGAAATACACAGATCAAGTTTTTCCTCACCAGTGTAGTGTATAGGATTGAGTCATGTGCGAATTGCTTAGACTCGTTCACTCTTACGATGCAAGAGTGTGGCCTTGTTGTTAAAGGTGATAATCATAACTTACAAAGACCGGGTGCAGACAGGATCGGGTGTGCACTCTCGCTACGCTAGGATCTAACTCGCCTGATTGCCGGGGTTCTTCGGCCAAATACCCTACAGAGATCTAAATCGGTTGGACGGAACGAGGCGGTTAGTCGTCCCTTTTCTAACTATTATACATTGTCCCTTGTCCAAAGGCTCAAAGTCCTCTAACACATTCTATAAAATCCCAGCAAGGATACTAGACAGAGCATTATTAAAAGTTTAGCAAGACATATTTAACATTCCCAAAATCATGTTTTTATTATAAGGGCCATTTCAAATTTGCTTAACATTTTACTTAACTCTAGTTTTTATCGTTATTCATTAGCGTAGCTGTTTTCAATGTCCAATTATAATTTTAGATTTACTTAATTTTAAATTTCCCAATAAGTGTCATTCAAATGTTTACAATTATGATTACTTATATTTAAATTAAAATTCATTGTATGTTCTTGTAATATTTGTGCGTTAAATCAATCAATTAGTTTAACTTAATTATAAAATTTTCATATTTATAAATTCAATGGCTGTTTAATTGATCATTAGGAATAATATTTTTAAGGAAATGCCTATCTTGTTCAGAGAGAACAATTAAATACCAAAATTGGTGTGGGCACACTACCTCCGCTGCATCCAATTGTTCAGGTGATTTTCAAATATAATTAACAATTTTTATTTTAAGTGTGTAAACATTATAAAGCAGCTAACACTATTTAAACTGTTGCTAAGATACGTGCATATTTCCTTTATATGTAGTACATACATTATTATCATTAGATTTTATTATGTTACTCACGCCGCCATTAATCCTTACACATGTCGTTGCGATCGTTGCGCCCAATGATGACGATGACGTGATGTGACTATTTAATAAGAATTAAAAATAATATAATGTATATAATGATTCTGAAAATTTAAAATTTTCTTTTGATATTTTGTTTTGGTCTTGCCATTTTGCTCATATCTAATTAATCCTTGAAATGCTTATATGTATCTTCTCAGAATGATATCAAGTTTTATACATTCTTTTCACAGCCCAAATCGAAAGTGGGGGAAATATCACCCACAAGCGTGGAAATTCGCGGAAAACTGTTGTGTGAAATTAATTTTTTAAATCATCCAAAAGGCTTCCAAGTCAAGGATCTGTACAAAAACCCATTTGACACGTGGTAATATTTTAGAAAATCCACCCCATGGGCGAAAAAGCTCTGAAATGTAACATTCTTGGTTATCATGTGATTTAAATCGAATTTATTTTCAAAGCTCCACACAAGAAAAAATTAAACGTGGTCGTTATCAATTTTTTAAACTTTTCAAGACTGCATCAAAACAAATTCAACAGAATGGCGACCGATATTAAAAAATTTGCACCACCACCATGTGTAAGATTTTTATAAAGTATATATATTCTTGATCAGTCTAAAAAGAGATTTCGATTTAGCCATGTCCGTCTGTCTGTCTGTCCGTATGAACGCGTCGATCTCAGCAACTATACGAGCTAGAGACACCAAATTTGGAATGTGGCTTCCTGTATACCATACGCAGAGTTTGTTTGTTTTCAATGTCAGATATCTCCTCCCGTTCCCCCGCAATTCGATCAAAACGTTTTACAGCCACAGTTTTAAAGATATAGCTTGGGGATTTGGCATGTACAATACTTTAGTCACTCTTAATATACTGTCCAAATTTCAAGTCGATCGGATAATAAACACGGAAGTTATTCAACGAACAAGATTCAGTACTGGAGCGAGGGGGGGAAGAAGAAGCACAGCTACGGCTTAAAATGCCTCGCGTACGCTGTGGCTCGCGTGTGTGCAGCTTTGTGTATGTGTGCGTGCATGTGTAAGTGAACGAACATATGATTGGAAGTCTTAGATCTGGGTACGGGGAGTTTTGTAGTCGGGTATACTCGACTATAGCATTCTTACTTGTTTTTTTATCAACAATAATGATTATGTCTAAGCCTTATTCAATTACTTTAAATTAATGATTATCATTAAGGAAAAACGCAAAAAATTGAAATGTAATCATTACGGTCCCTGCTTTAAATGGTTTCCTTTAATTTTTATCAAAATCGAACCACATATGTAGGAGCAATCAGACGAATATTGAAATTTGTATAAGAACATTGCGAGTATACAGCTTCGGCACTCCGAAGATACCCGATTTTTCTTGTAATAATTATTATTGCGACACAAACACAAAGAATTATCTTACTGTGAATAAATGGAATAAATAAATAAATTTTTATTTTTCGCAGATTGAAGACTTGTATGAAGAAATTCTGTTCGAAATTTACAACAACATTGGTTGTGAGACTAATGAGCTACGTACAAAGGACTTGGTTGAGTTTGCTCAAGAAGTATTTAAAATACCTAACACAACACATATGGATATTTCTGAAATTGCCAAGAGGAAACTACCACCTAATATAAGATTAAATGTTGAAATTATAAAAGCAGAAAATTTACTATCAAAGGATTCGAATGGTCTATCCGATCCGTTTGTTACATTGTACTTGGAATCAAATAACTCGCATCGTTACAATTCATCTGTAAAACCCTCAACCTTGAATCCCATATGGGAGGAACATTTTTCATTGTAAGTTGTTCTATACATACTACCCAATTTGTACACGAAATGTGCGTTCCCGACCACATCTTAATATACCATAATATATATAATACCCAAGCGTTTCCCGGCGAAATATTTAGATTAAAAAGCATTTTGTTAAATTTTTTTGGTATTGCTGCAAGGACGCACATCAATAAAATAAGAGTGGCCCAAAGCAAAGTCCTGAGAAGAATCTGCGACGCTCCCGTGTACATGCGTACCAGAGATATTGAAAGGGACCTCAAAGTACGCAAAGTGGGGGATGTCCTCCAACTCCAGTCACAATCATATTTTGAAAGGTTGAAAGACCACCCACGTGTTAGCGAGGCGTCTTTGCTGTACGGTCAGAGGACGCAAAAGGCTCAAAAAGATCCACCCCAAAGACCTTAAAAATAGGGTACTCATTTGAATTTGAATTTCAATTTAATTAATTTTTGTTTTTGTTTAAACTTGTAAATATTTAAAATGTAAAATATGTAAAATATGTTTAAAGTTTACGATTCAAGCGAATCGTTTACTTTACTTTTTGTTATTGTTTCTATGTATAACCATCTTAAGTTGCCACATAGGCTGGTTAAAATATTTGATAAATATAATATTCACATTTTTAACAATAAAAAAAAAAAGAAATACACAAAAATAGCGTGCCACAATTCTTCGTAGGGCTAAATTTTCCAAAATCTTTGAGCACCACGCCTTCTTGGTTTTTGTGTAGAAGCTTGAAAATGAGTTTGTAGTCAAGTTTGACAGTTTACCATGATAGGCAGCAGAAAAATCGTTAAATAAATATAAACAGAAAAAAAGCTGTTGTAAATTCAAGTTTTAAATTTTTAAATCAAGCTCTGAGAGCATAATTTTTGCTGAGAGAAATCTAAATTTATTCTCTTGGCTGCTCTCATCCTTCTTGGTGGTTAAGTTGACTAAGTCACTGGTTCGTCAAACCACTTGAACAGCAGTCCCGATTTCGAATACAAATTAGAATTTATTTGTTAATTGAGATAAAATTAATTGCTATAATTTCGATGCAACACAATTTGTTATGTTTTTACTCCCTGTACCCATAAAATGGGTAAAAAGGGGGTATTGGATTCGTGCAAAAGTATGTAACAGGCAGAAGGAGACATCTCCGACCCTATAAAGTATATATATATTCTTGATCAGTATCAAAAGAGATTTTGATTTGGCCATGTCCGTCTATCTGTCCGTCTGTCCGGATGAACGCGTCGATCTCAGCAACTATAAGAGCTAGAGACACCAAATTTGGAATGTACGTTCCTGTATACCATACGCAGATCAAGTGTGTTTCCGATCTCAGATATCTCCTCCCGTTCCCCCGAAATTTGATCAAAACGTTTTACAGCCACACTTTTAAAGATATAGCTTTGGGATTTGGCATGTACAATACTTAAGTCACTCTTAATCTACTGTCCAAATTTCTAGTCGATCGTAAAATAAACACGGAAGAAATTCACGAAACAAGTTTCAGTACTGGAGCGAGGGGGGGAAGAAGAAGCACAGCCACCACTTAAAATGCCTCGCTTACGCTGTGGCTCGCGTGTGTGCGGCTTGTGCGTGCATGTGTAAGAAGACGAACATATGAGTGGAAGTGTTAGACTTGGGTACAGGGAGTTTCGTAGTCGGGTATACTCGACTAGAGCATTCTTACTTGTTTTTTTACTGATGTACTAATTTTCTTAACACTTCATAAGTTGAGGGTATACACCAACATGTAAGCCAAGTTTGGTTGCTCTAGCTTCAATTGTGTAGAAAAAAGTTGCGGACAGACGTGCATTTCAAAAACCCAATATACTCTTTTTCCCTTCAGGAACAGACTGTAAAACCTCGGTACTTTCCGGGCAACACAAAGGGCAGAAAATGGTTTGGATAGCTTAAGCTATTAGCTTGTAATAGGCTTTAAACTCACTTTCGAAACTACACCAAAATTAATTTAAAAGAGAGCCAAATGATTTTGGAAATCTAACCCTACCCGTCGCCACCGGCGGGATATAGTTGTTTAGTTAAATCGGCTCTAAAGACATTTTCATAGCCCTACAACTATTTAGAAATGTCGTGGTGCGCTTTTTCCGTGTATGTCTTACAATTGATGAAAGTAGTCAAATTCAATATAATGCGTTTTAATACATATTTCGCCGGGCAACGCTGTGGTTTTACCATCTAGTCTACTATATAAATAAAAGTGTTCAACCTGACTGACTGTCTGGCAACTTTTGGTCATCCCAAATGCTAGAATTCTGGAATTTTTCCAGTACCTTCTAATGATAAAGTTGTGTGAATCTGCCGAAAAATTTATTAAATATATTTCGGGATGTACATATAAGAAAATTGCATTTAAAAATTTTATCAAAGTCTCGGTATGCGGCAGCTTCTGCACAACAACGTGAAATTTCAAAAGAGATAAAAATCCTCTTGAATCACTCCATCAGCTTTAAAACTTATAAGTGCGACTGAAATCGCCATATTGCTTATGTTCTCAATCATTTGCTTATGCTTTGCTCTGGATACTCGCGTGTGAAACCACGATTTAATTATCTTGAATCATTTTAGTTTATTAATTCATTTTGTAGCTTATAGTACCAGTAGTTAATACAAAGTAAATGCTGCTAGGCCGATTTACTACATAATAACATTATTATTACTATTACTATGTAGCTTATCGGAACAGCTGCACTTACATTATCGATTGATGATCGATTTTCCATAAATGTTACGGCCGGATGATATGTGTTAGTACCAACATGTAATAGATTTGCCGCCAAATTTGAGAATTTTGTATTTTTGCTGACAGCGGTGCACATTTCCGCAGTGCACGGGACTTACGCAAATAGAATGCGATATATGTAGGGTTGCTTATTGCTGCTGGTCAATATTACCATTATTATTATTGTGTAATAAATCGGCCCAGCTGCATTCACATTATCGATTGATGATCGATTTTCGATTCATGTGGCGGTCGATGGATATGCTAATAAAATTTTTTTATTTCTTATTATTTGTGTGGTGGTTGTGATATATATATAAATTATGAAGATTACTGATGACTATGTTGGGAAATGCTTAAGCTTTCCAATCACTGGCCTTGTGGCTCAGCAATAAAAGATTATAATGATTAACGGCCAAGTGCCGGAGTTTGATATTTTATTAAGTGACTTATTGGTAGAGCGCTGTATTCAAGACTAAAACTATAAGTACAAAGAAAACTTTACTTAAGCTAGGCCAAAACTCGCATCACGCCACAATGTCATGGTCGGCAAGCCGACTCAGCAAAATTAGGCAATAACGGAAGCTCTTGCAGCAAAACAAAAGTGTCCGGTTACTGCCGCTGACCATTGCCGCAATTGCGAGGGCTGTTCTTTAAATGTTCTTATGAAATACCCCATATGGAGTGTTATTTGTTAACTACTCCCCCTTTAAGTATAAGGCCGTCCTCGGCCGACCCAATCCCAGCGACGACTTCTCGTAATTACCAAATTACGTTCACCTCCAAATTACATTCATTCAAACGATGAAGGTAAGGGAGGCTGAGAACATCTTGGCTGGCAGTGATGTTCAGCAAGGGAGAATTGGCAATACCCGGGACTCTATTGCGTACGTTATTGTGATTGTAAAACAGAGTCCCGTTAATTGCGACTCGGTCTCCGCATGTGATGAGATGCGTGCCTTGTATCTGGATCTCAGTGCCGTTGTCCGCCTGAATCCTTGCGGACCCGTCGTTGAGGATGATAATTCCGTCATCTACATGGGTGATTGTTTCCAGGTTGCTCGGCTGGATCTCGCAGTGTGCCATGCCACCTGCATGTAGCTCTTTGGCACATGAACTCTCTAATGCCAGACGACAAAATGTGGCTCCAGGTGAAGCGGCGCAACTCTGCAGTGTGTGGGTTTCTCCATCGCATTCGGCTATGACGTTGTCAAACAATCGCAATATGAAATTCTTGTGGATGACAGGGTAAATCGTGATTTTTCTGCAAGCTTTTTTAATCTTTGGGAATTTAATTATAAAATGTATAGTGTTAATGGATTGAAGAATTTTTACGGACGCAACGGACATAAGATCTCCTATGGGAGTGTTGGTGGGTTCCTCTAGCCAAATTGATTTCAAATCTGAATGGTCCAAAATGTTTGGGCTAACAATGTTAGCATTTGCAAGAGTAACAACAAGCATTAAATTTTGCAACTCCATCATTAGCATTCTGTTTCTAGACAGTAATGTTTCAAATAAATGGCTAGTGTCAACTTGTGAGTTTTGGTTATCTTGAGAATTTTATTGACAGTGACTGTTAACTGATTAATCTGGTCTTGAACTCTAGTGTTTATTTCTATTTGTCTATTGTTGGCATTTATTAGCAATTTTTCCGTTTTTTTTTTTTAAGAGGTTTGCCCACCACCAAAAATGTTTTATAAAACCTATGCCAAGTGGCTAATAGTAAATTGAAAAACTATATCTAACTTATACGAGTTTGCCTAGTGGCTTAAAAAAGGTGCAAAATAATGAAAAAAAAAACAAGGGAGTCACCTTAGGTTGTCCTTGTGGACCACCCTCCCTCTAATTAGGACCTCGGTCCCCAGGTCTGCATCCACGGCTTTCTCATCACATAAAGGTGTGAGTTTGTTTCCGAGCCGTCGGTTGGACTTGACCAAAACTTTGTCACCAACGTCGAAGACCCTATTCTGCCGATTTGCGTTTTCCCTAGCTCTGAGCGTCGTCTGAGCGTTCCTGATCTTTTCTTGTATCTTCTCTTGTGGCTCATCTGGGTGCGCCTGAACCACATCAACTGGTCTTTGGTCGATGACCGAATGTATCGACTTATTGTACTCAGTTTTAGCCAGTAAAATGACTTCTACGGTGTCACTTATGCCTTTATCGATCTTTAGGCATCTGGCTAGCTCTAGCAGAGTGCTGTGAAAGCGCTCAACCTGTCCATTCGAGATGCTATGCAATGGTGGTGCATTTGAAATGCTGACCCCATAGTTGTTTGCAAGCATAGTCACGATGGTCTCTGAATTCAATGACGGTTCATTGTCACAGTAAATAGATCTGGCTTTTGGGAAAAAGTTCATTAGTTGCATTAAGGCTGGCTTCAGATCCACAATGGTTCTTGAAGGGACCGGTTGGACAATAGCAAACTTAGAGAACTTGTCGATGCAAGTGAGAAAAAATTTCCTGTCAGTGGAAAAAATGTCTATGTGTAACATCTCTCCTACATGTGAGGGGATCGGTGTCTCCCCAAGTTCTTGTTTTTTGGGGTGTCTATCATATTTAGCCCTAGCACATGTTTTGCAATTTTGTACTATTTCATTGGCTATTTTTAACATCTTTGGAAAGTAGTACTCGGAGAGTACCTGCTTAATATTTTCCTGTGCGGACCTATGGGCCCTATTATGCTCGGCTGTGAGGATTTCCCTTCTTTCTCCAACCGCAAATACGTCCACTACGCGATTTTTGCAGTGCCAGAACTTTGTGGCCGGGTATCTTCGAACCAAAGCATCTTGTATCATTGCAAGCGTGTGTAAATTACAGT